>JAKOGI010000605.1:457500-492291 GCA_029747015.1 Carnegiea gigantea
AATCAAGCATAATTCGATTCTAAACATATACGTTGCATTTCGAATCAACTTCCCTAAGCATGAATGTACTAAAAAGAGTTCGAATTTATTTCGCTTACACACATAATACATTAGCTAATCCAATTCGAATGGAAGCTAAACACGTTAAACTAACTTCGTTTTTAATCCCTTTTCATATATTAGTTAGATAACTTGAATCAATGCTAAATATATCAAACGAACTTCGTTTCTAATTCCTTTTCAAACAATAACTCATAAACTCGATTTGAAGCTAAATACGTTAAATTAACTTCGATTTTAATTCCGTTTTAAACAATAACTCATTGACTCGAATCGAAGCTAAATATGTTAAATTAACTTCGATTTTAATTCCGTTTTAAACAATAACTCATTGATTCGAATTGAAGCTAAATATGTTAAATTAACTTCGATTTTAATTCCGTTTTAAACAATAACTCATTGACTCGAATCGAAGCTAAATACGTTAAATTAACTTCGTTTTAATATCTCAAGCATGATTTACATTCATGGATTCGAATCGACGCTAAACTTATTTAAATTACTTCGAATTAACATCTCAAACATGAATTACATTCATTGTTTCGAATCGACGCTAAACATATTAAAATTACTTCGAATTAACATCTCAGGCATGATTCACGTTTATTGGTTCGAATTGAAGCTAAACGCAGACAATTCGCATTAATTTACAATCTCAAGCATCCATTAACTACATGCATTCGAATTGACGCTAAACGCATATAATTCACTTCGAATTACAATCTCAGGCATCAATCAACCAAATGAATTGAACCTAAACAGGAATAGCTAATTTCTTGACATTTCTAATGAATTTAACAAACCCTAACTTGACATGCAACATCAATCTGCTGAAATTCTTTTGAAAATTTATATTAGTTTAGGAGGTGAGGAACACCCACCTGGACTCCAAGCTAGAGGACTCGTTCGAAGGCACTAGGCTCGACCTGAGGTACTTGAAAACTCCCATCTTTGACTCCTTGCTCACTGACCACACGAACAGACCCCATACCACGCCTAAACCCGCGCAATTCGAACCCTAATTTCACCCAAACACTCACTCACTGACTCGGTTGAGGAGAATGCTCGAAGCTACGAATTCACTCGCGAATTGTAGAGGAATTGACACAACTAAAAGGTAGATGACATGGCCTTGCTTCGACCTGTGTCTGGGCTTCAAACCGCCGACCAAACTCACCTAAACCGTGGTGGTTCTTCCCCGTTTCTGCTCAAATTTCGCACTAGACGTTCGTTTGTTGGTGGGGACGCTTGAATTAGGGGAATTTCGAATTGGGTTGAGGCAAAATCAAGGGTTTCTCGAGCTTCCTTGGTGGCGTTCATGGTGAGGGAGGAGAGGAGGAAGAAGAGCAGGGAAGAGAGAGAGAGGCATCGGCTTCCTGGGGTTCACGACCGGGTAGAAGGGGAAAATAAAAGGGGTTAGGTGAATTTACAAAAATGCCCCTCCTTTCTTTCTTTTGTTCTAGGTTGTTCAATAAAATGGCACCGCTAGTCTGATTCGTACTTCACCATCTGGCCCCGAATCGATAATACGACCTTCTATCGACTATTCGTTCCCAAGTACGTCAAGGTTCGATTTAAATAAACCACAAACTAATTCTAAGGTTGAAAACCTAATCGTTTTCAGGAAACGACTAAATAAATCGAATAACGACTAAATTGAATTATCGATATAATTTAAAAGCATAAATGGCACGAATTGACTTTGAAATCAATAATAGCAATAATAATCTTGTCTTTAATGAAATTATGGTTCTCAAAAGCACATCGATAATAATTTAACTCATACGGTTACTAAAAATACGTTTTTAGAACGTAAAAAGGACATTTAATTAGCTTAACGGAAAACGAAAATGCGAGGTGTTACACTCTTCCCCCCATAAAAGAATTTCGTCCTCGAAATTCAATATCTAAGTTCGGTCTTTCCTAGAGTGCACACACATAACTGGGATCTATGCGATTGGTTTCCAAAAGGTCATTTTGAAGACATTACTTCTTTTAAATCGAAGGAAAATGGCTTATGGTATCCAGTCTCCTCTTCGCCAATCCTCTTCAAGCGTCTACTCACTCTATTTAGGCGCCGAAGGCAAATCGCATTGGAGAGGGGCAAATGAGTTGGCGTGGAAAACCACATTAAACTCATTTTCGAAAGGGACAAGGACTTTGAATCGCCTACGCACTACTCGTATCATGACAAGGAGCTCTATGCACATGCATCGCTATGGGTTGGCGTCCAAGGATATCACTTTAGGTCGCATCAAACAAGGGTCATAACAGTTAACCCTGAGACCCCTATGACACTCTAGAGTGATAAGAACAATTCAAGCATCAGGTCAAATCACCTTGGCATAATGACATTACATGAAATCGATAACTTAATGTTTTCAAGCCAAGAATCACATGCAGTATGAATCAGTCCATCACACACACGGTACACAACTTACAAGAGGATGAATGTATAACCCATTAGCCATGTAAGGAGACAACTTAGGGAGTTAGACGACAGGGATGTGGGACAAGACTCAGCAATAGACTTGTACGTATCCACGCATTAATTGTTCATGGAAGGTTGATACATGGTTTCTTGGTTGTGGCGGGTTTAGCAAAGGATTCCTCATACCTAATGTTGCTCTTACATAACTGAATTATCGTTCCACAAGGGTTTAACTGCCACGGTAAGGTGTCTTCCCAAGGCACTGCCACTTGGGGAGTTTGCAATCTCATAGGGAAAACAGACTTTGAGTTTAACCAACGCAATGCCGCTTCTTATAGGTTCTTACGAGCAAGTATATGTGTACATACATGTAACTCGAGAAATGGTAGTGCTACTAAGCCAAATAGTGTCGTATCTAGCTATAAGACAACTAGGTTGAAGGTAAGGTCAAACACGCTAAGCAAAGTATAGTAAGACAGCGTTGGTAGCATATATGATGGCTAGCAAAGCACTATTCAACGTTCTCTATGAAACCTACCATGTACACATAGAATTCAGCATGTAAGACTTGATGCAGCTAACTTAGTCATACTATGCCAGGATACTTAGTTATAGCCTGTCCGGGATTGTTTTATACACATCCATTCATATCCCTTTAGGTCACGCATTCAAGTATGATTGCAAGTACGCTGGCATGTCATATGGTCTAGGCAAAGAAGGTACAGGGCCAATAAATGCGAATGAAACCCCTATGGCCACAAGATCTTTTTGCTAGGCATATGAGTTTTTAGCCACTCAATCAAACATATGAAACATAGAACTTAGGCATATAGACAATGAGTAACTCCGCTACCATTACGAATATCTTAGCACATCATGTAAGGATACATACAAGGGTAAGCATTCGAATGCAAAGGCCACAGTCACGTAATCATGTTATGAGGTATGTTCACAGTTGCTATGCTATCATTAGATAAGCACGGTTATATGAAGCAAACATTCACATAACTTGAATTATTTGGCCAACTCAGTGGCGCACTCAACTAGAAATAATTTAAACACGTACCAAGTGGTTTATTTACTATACCTCTCACTTATGAAACACACGAATAACGATACATGCCATTTCATACAACAATATAGGCTTCCAAACGTTTATGAAAACATAGCATGTTGTAAAACACAATGGTTCACAATAATGTTGTACAAGAGTCACCTAGGCCGGCATAAACGATAGCAATCCTCATTAGCATTCTAGGGCCAAAGGTATGCCTTGGGCTTGTCCAAAGTAACTAGAGACTAGCAATTAATCAGATAACAAGGGGTAAGAGTAGTGGCACTACTGGTCTTACGCGGTACATCTATCTTACAGGTGATCATATGGGTCTTACTGTAGTTCACTTACCTTAGTGGAGATCATTACTATGTACAATTCCAAAGTCTGCTAGGTTTTTCCTCCCTTTCACTTTCTAGGTGTATTAGGGTTCGTCCAAGCCAAAACATCGTCAGTCCAATCATGGATAACAATCCATATAATAGAAAGCAAGTAATACACGGATTAGGTAACGATGGCAAAGAAGAAGAACGGTAGGTACACTTTACGCAATGTTTATTCACATCTTACCGCTAGCACATAGTTTTTCAAGCATGCGTGCGAAAATATCCTTTAATTTCACTCAGGCAATTCTAAATTCACATCAGCAAGGTACCATTTAGTAGGATTATCAAGCATAGCAGCTAATTTCCAATCATTCCTTTCCTAGCTCAATACGAAGGACTCTATCAATGTACTCATCTTAGCACATACGCACCTACGAGCAACATTTGATAAACATAAGGGCGCGTATTTGCGAATCTAAACTGCCTCATCATCACTAACAAAGAGTTAATCTTTGGTGTAAGAAAACTTGGCTCGGCTCTAACTCACTAATCAGAAGGCTTTAACCGGCAAGGTCCTTAGGTTTTCAAAAGGAAATAGTTTAACTGCTTCTACCTCTCTCTCTACCAACCTTTGAGTACGTCTGCTCATTCCATTATGGGGCCCGAGGAGCAAATCGTACTTTGGGGGCAAAGATGGGCTTAGAGTTAAGACTTTCTAGTCATTCAATTTCAAACCATCAAGGTGTATAAGCAAATAAGCAAACAACCTTCGATTGGACTAATACTTAACTTATTCATGAGAAAACAAGTTACTCGGCTTACACCCTTAACGATTCGTTCGTTCACTCGATTAGTGAGCTCACTCGAGCAGTATCTAGCTAGCTAAATACGCCAAGATTCACATTAAACGCACAAATGTTGACCTAGTAGGCATATATCACATCATTATGAACGCAATCCTATCGGACTATATGAATGCAAGACTCAGGTCGCAGGACCCTTGCTCTGATACCATCAATGTAACGCCCCCAACCCCTAGGCCAGAAGCGTTACGATTTCCTAACTTCTTGCTTAATTCTTGGGACGAAACGGGCAGAATTTCCCCTAAAAACTGACCGTTTCCAGGCTAAAAGCCTTACAATAAGTCCCTGTAAATCAACGGAAGCGCAAAACATTTAAACCATAGCTCAACGGCCACACGCCGGAGTTCATAACTCAACGAGCCACTCGCTCGGAGTACACCAACCAGGTTGATTCATGAATAAAGAAGAAATGGACGCTACAACTCAACGGTTAACAAAACCGGAGTATTAAGATTTACATCCCAAAACATAGCTAAATTAAACCAAGAAGACATCTAACTAACTTGATGGTTGGCTCAAACGGCTGTACAAAGCGACCTGTATATCATATGTATTACATGAACTAGAATAATCGTTTACAGACCTTTATAAACTAAGAGCACATTACATGACTTCATTAAACACGTAAGATCCCTTCAAATGAGCACATACGACGCCTTGTAAGCAACAATAGGTTCCTTCTGGACTTATTTGACTCAACTTCTTCCCATCAGAAAGAAAACCTGGGGAAAAGGGGAAAGAGTAATGGGATGAGCAACCACACGCTCAGTGAGTTTCCCCCAACCCCCTTAAAATCAAAACCGTTGCAGGCAATACTATCTTTACTAGTCACATATCACGTTTTCATACTTTACTATCATAATAGATATTCATAGAACCTTTATGGGAGGATCACTAAACATAAACTTCACTTCGACCACTCAGTCATATTTCTAGGTTTCTCAACGACGGAATTCTTTACTAGCAAGCAGTTAGGCACGTGAGTAAGCATCGAAGGCTAAGTATAAGGATCTTTTCTTTTCATAAATTAACTTCCTAACACTCCATTTAAATTACACATGAACCCTCAATCATATGATGTGTATTTAAGGTTATCCCTTTTCATATTCACACTTTTCTTGATATTTCATTCATATAATATACAGATTACACACATAAACACATATCAAGCATTTAAGTACCTTAAAACATCATATTAAGCCATATGACACCCTCGCATGCTATTCACATATCAATGTTCATTCTTTTAGGAAGAGACGCCTTTATTCATAGAATTTTTAACGTGCTATAACTTTCCTTCTCATCTCATACACTTTAAATCAGACAAACTTGCTATGGATAAGAATGATGCCACACAAGATTAGAATCCACGTTCAACCATGCTTAAGAATCATTCATAAAGCATCCATTGAAAGCTTTCTTTTAATACATGGGCTAAGAATCCATATTCAAACATGTTTGTGGATCATTTCATAACTCATTCATTGAATACTTTCTATCTTTCGTTGAAAACGTTTTCTTAGTCTTCAAAGGAAGTTTCATTTCGTTTGGTCGTGTAACGACCCTTATAAACTTTTCATACATCATTCCATATAGCCTTTTGGGCCCATAAAAAAAAACTTCCTTTCCTTTTTAATCGTTTAAAAATGGCAAAGGGCCAATTGCTTTTCTTAACTTAGCACGAAAGTACTTCTGGCATAAGATCATTACAGGGTGCTGATTGGGTGAGAACTATTCTCGACCCCATAGAGAGACCTAACGCTCACGCTTAAGCTCTTACTCCCGGGATGGCTACATATAACATATCGGACCATTACATTAGCCCTCGTCAGGGCCTCTAGGGTTTATCCGGACTTATCCCCTAGGTTAAAATTATTTACATCATATCATATTGTCCGCAGCACATTATCTTAGCCACTTCAAGCGTATCGGCCATAACGGCAAGTAATTTTCCCTTTCAAACAATAAAATCATTCAACGTATAATTCCCATCTCCCTTTTGTTAAAAACGTTTTAGGGATTCCTCCAAACACTATTTGAATAGCTAAAATAGGCCATAGCTCGTTACTAGATATGGCTATTATTCATTTAAAACACATAAAAAGTCATTTGCTAAAACATCACCCTTCCACACACATGTTACATTTTAAACATACAAGGAAAAGGGAAATACACATATCACATTTAAACACTTCGTAATCATTTCAATACAATGAGCCACATATGGGCTCGCAATCCACACGATTGCGGTAATTTCACAACCCGAACTCCCTCCTCACAAGCACCGTACCACAAGACCTCGACCGCTCATGATTCTTTCCTCAAACCATCCAACTACCAACTCAATTCATCGATTCATTAATCACAACATATTATCATATTAGCTTATGTAAAAGGGAGCAAGGCTTCGGCTCTTACCTGGGCAACCAGCATTATTCAGCGAAGCATTACAATAAGCGTGCATATAGCCACATTTATTCATAATTCGACAACACTTTATTCAGTAAATCAAGCATAATTCGATTCTACACATATACGTTGCATTTCGAATCAACTTCCCTAAGCACGAATGTACTAAAAAGAGTTCGAATTTATTTTGTTTACACACATAATACATTAGCTAGTTCAATTCGAACGGGAGTTAAACACGTTAAACTAACTTCGTTTTTAATCCCTTTTCATATATTAGCTAAATAACTTGAATCGATGCTAAACATATCAAACTAACTTCGTTTCTAATTCCCTTTCAAACAATAACTCATTAACTCGATTCGAAGCTAAATACGTTAAATTAACTTCGATTTTAATTCCGTTTTAAACAATAACTCATTAACTCGAATCGAAGCTAAATATGTTAAATTAACTTCGATTTTAATTCCGTTTTAAACAATAACTCATTGACTCGAATCGAAGCTAAATATGTTAAATTAACTTCGATTTTAATTCTTTTTTTTTTCATACATTAACTCATTAACTTGAATCGATGCTAAACATATCAAACTAACTTCGTTTCTAATTTCTCAAGCATGATTTACATTCATGGATTCGAATCGACGCTAAACTTATTTAAATTACTTCGAATTAACATCTCAAGCATGAATTACATTCATTGTTTCGAATCGACGCTAAACATATTAAAATTACTTCGAATTAACATCTCAGGCATGATTCACGTTTATTGGTTCGAATTGAAGCTAAACGCAGACAATTCGCATTAATTTACAATCTCAAGCATCCATTAACTACATGCATTCGAATTGACGCTAAACGCATATAATTCACTTCGAATTACAATCTCAGGCATCAATCAACCAAATGAATCGAACCTAAACAGGAATAGCTAATTTCTTGACATTTCTAACGAATTTAACAAACCCTAACTTGACATGCAACATCAATCTGCTGAAATTCTTTTGAAAATTTATATTAGTTTAGGAGGTGAGGAACACCCACCTGGACTCCAAGCTAGAGGACTCGTTCGAAGGCACTAGGCTCGACCTGAGGTACTTGAAAACTCCCATCTTTGACTCCTTGCTCACTGACCACACGAACAGACCCCATACCACGCCTAAACCCGTGCAATTCGAACCCTAATTTCACCCAAACACTCACTCACTGACTCGGTTGAGGAGAATGCTCGAAGCTACGAATTCACTCGCGAATTGTAGAGGAATTGACACAACTAAAAGGTAGATGACATGGCCTTGCTTCGACCTGTGTCTGGGCTTCAAACCGCCGACCAAACTCACCTAAACCGTGGTGGTTCTTCCCCGTTTTTTCTCAAATTTCGCACTAGACGTTCGTTTGTTGGTGGGGACGCTTGAATTAGGGGAATTTCGAATTGGGTTGAGGCAAAATCAAGGGTTTCTCGAGCTTCCTTGGTGGCGTTCATGGTGAGGGAGGAGAGGAGGAAGAAGAGCAGGGAAGAGAGAGAGAGGCATCGGCTTCCTGGGGTTCACGACCGGGTAGAAGGGGAAAATAAAAGGGGTTAGGTGAATTTACAAAAATGCCCCTCCTTTCTTTCTTTTGTTCTAGGTTGTTCAATAAAATGGCACCGCTAGTCTGAGTTCGTACTTCACCATCTGGCCCCGAATCGATAATACGACCTTCCATCGACTATTCGTTCCCAAGTACGTCAAGGTTCGATTTAAATAAACCACAAACTAATTCTAAGGTTGAAAACCTAATCGTTTTCAGGAAACGACTAAATAAATCGAATAACGACTAAATTGAATTATCGATATAATTTAAAGGAATAAATGGCACGAATTGACTTTGAAATCAATAATAGCAATAATAATCTTGTCTTTAATGAAATTATAGTTCTCAAAAGCACATCGATAATAATTTAACTCATACGGTTACTAAAAATACGTTTTTAGAACGTAAAAAGGACATTTAATTAGCTTAACGGAAAACGAAAATGCGGGGTGTTACACATATATATATATATATGTATATATATGCGTGTGTGCGTGTATGTATAATATATATATATATATATATATATATATATATATATATATATATATATATATATATGATATATATATATATATATATATATATATATATATATATATATGCACATATACATATATACATATATGTACGCACACATACATACATGCATATATATACACACGCACACATGCATATATTCATGGATCTTTTGGTATTGCTATTTACAGATGGGACAACAAAAGCAGGCTAAGATAGATATGATTTTCAAAAGGAAGAGAGATGACCTTTCTGAAGACACCGTAGTAAATAACGGTAGTATAGGGACTAATACAATGCTAGTGGACAAGTCTGCACCTGTGGGAGATGGCGGGACCTCAATTCCTCCAACCAGCCCTATAAATACATCAGACACTATCAGTGTCGACAATATTGATAAGCCTTTAGAGCGTGACCTTGGAAAATGAAAGCAAATTTAGGAATATCCAACTGCGTTGAGTTATGAAATTCGAAGACCTTATATAAGAGCAGGTCTTTACCAAACGAAACTTTGTAACTTCCCTAAATTTGGACCAGTCATTCATACTCAACGATTTCAAGTGTCGTGGTATACATTGTTTCCATGGTTGAAATATTCTTTAGAGAAGGATTCTACTTTTTGTCTACCTTGCTATTTATTCAGCAAGAAAGATAATCCTTTAGGATTCAAGGCATTTATTATTGATGGGTTTCGAAATTGGAAGAAAGTTAGAAGTGGAAAAAATTGTACTTTTTTGAATCATTTGGCAAAGAGCCAAACGCCACCCACAAGAATGTTGAGAAAAGTATGGATGATTTATTGAATCAGAAGCAACATAAGCATTAAGTATTCCACAAACAAACTGCTCAACAAATTCAAGAGAGTAGACTAAAGATTAAAGGTATCAATTGATGCAGTTCTATATCCAGCATTTCAAGGATGTACTATAACATGTTATGATAAGAGCAAATACTCTCTAAATCGTGGTAATTTTGTTGAACTTATGAAACTCTTGTCTTCTTATAATTCAAATGCTGCAAAGCTTATTTTGGAGAATGCTTGCAAATATGCTTCATATACATTTTTGATTCTCAAAAAGAAATTTTACAAGTTTTAGGGGAGAAAGTAAAAAGAGCAATTCGAGCTAAAATTGGTGACTCAAAATTTTGCATTATTGTTGATGAAGCTAGGGATATTTCAAATCAAGAGCAGATGGCAATTGTTATGCAATATTTTGACAATAAGGGCCTTATCAAAGAGAGGTTTTTTAGTATTATTCATGTTGTAGACATTTTTGCAGCAACTTTGAAAAATGCAATTTATGTTGTTTTATCCCGTTATGCCTTCGATATTCAAAATATTAGTAGTCAAGGATATGATCGCGCAACCAATATGCATGGAGAGTGGAATAATCAAGCCTTAATTAACAAAGATTGCTCTTTTGCTTATTATGGTCATTATTTTGCACATCATCTGCAATTGGCATTGGTTGCTGCATCAAAAGGAGTTAGGCATGTTTATAAATTTTTTTTCCTCTACCAACCACTATAGTTAATGTTGTGTTAACTTCACCCAAGCTCAATGATGAACTTAAGGTTGCATGTGCCAATGGGGCTACTTACCAGATAGATAATGATGAGCTTGAGATTGGAACTGACCTTAATCAAACTAGCACTTTACAATGACTAGGAGATACATGATGGGGCTTTCAGTTAAGATCTATTCCAAGTCTGATGAAACTGTTCAGCTCTACATGTGAAGTTCTTGGAAAACTTATTGATGAAGAAAGGGCTCCAGCTCAATGTGGAGGTGTTGATTTTGCTTATGAGACTATGACTTCTTTTGAATTTGTTTTTATTATACATCTAATGAAAGAAACTATGGAGGTTACAGATATAGTTTCTCAAGCTTTATAGCGCAAGTCACAAATGCCTTGCACCTTATCTCAAATACAGAAGTGATGTTGCACAATTTAATAGATAATGGATGGATTTCTCTTTTTGAAAAGGCAAAGTCATTCTATCAACAAAGCAATATTAATCTCCCTGACTGTGGTTCTACTTACATTGAAAGAGGTATTTGTGCCCGCCATCAAAACGATCAATTCACAGTTGAGCATCATTATCGAGTTGATATCTTTTATGCCACGATTGATTTTCAAATGTAAGAGCTCAAAAGTAGACTTAATGAGAAGGCTACAGAGTTACTTGAATTGATTTGTGCATTGGATCCTAGAGATAAATACAAGTTCTTTAATCGTGAAGACATTTTAAAGCTTGTCGATAAGTTTTACTCTCGAGATTTTACAGAGCTGGAAAAGGAAGACTTGAGAATTCAGTTGCGCCATTATGAGGTTGAAATATCAAGTAATCCAAAATTCAAGAAACTCTCTACCATTTCTCAATCGTGTTGCTGGCTTATAGAAACAAGAAAATGTGACGTCTACCCATTAATTTGCAAATTGGCCAACTTGTTCTTACACTTCCAGTGTCTACAACAACCACAAAATGAGCTTTTTCAGCAATAAACATCTTGAAGATGAGGCTTTGAAACAAGATGAGTGATGATTTTCTTGAAAACTGTATGTTAATCTATATTGAAAGAGCAATAACCAAGCAATTCGATGCAGATTCTATTATAGATGACTTTTATGATCTAAAGGAATGGCGGAGTCTTTTATAGTATTATTGTATTAATTGTGAGATATCTTATTATTATTTTTAAATATTTACTTTTATCTAATATGGATTAGATACCATACATACATTTTATCATCTAGAATATCTAGTGAAAGCATTACTATTAGCCCATATATCTTTCTCCCCTTTTTCCTTATTTTTTTAAATAATGTGAAGGATGAATTCATTTTTCTTCATTATTTATTGACAATATAGATTACAAAAGTTACCATATAAGTGACCTGGCCCCACATCATGCAAAGTCCAAGCCTCGCCCCTGAATAAGAAGGACATTGTTAGCCAAAGTGTGTAGATGCGCAACTAAAATGCTAGAAATGTCTAAGTGAGCTAAGTTGGGTCAAGTAAGCTAGCTAAGGGCCACAAGAATTACTAATAAATTTGGTTATGTGAAATCAAAGTGTCTTAGGGCTAAATTATTTTCATGAAGGAAGATTGAGTAGTGAAATGTAGTGCAAAAATTAAAGTCATAAGCATGTGAAGGGAAAAATAGCATTGTGTAAATGTTAGCTTCATCTTGAGATGAAGTGACTTCATTAGGTATTGAGAAACACAATAGGTGAGATTAGCTTGAGAATAGTGTATCCTAAATATTTATTATGTATATGAAGTCTTGTTAAGTTTACAGGGTGGAATAAGGCCTTTTGCATGATTAAGTAGCAAGGAAGTGCATTGGCATTTGTTACTCCGTTAGACTTCATTAAACTTGGTTAGATCAGGAAAAAGAGAAAGGATACAAGTTTCTTAAGAAGTCTGACTTTGAAAAGCAAATTTATCATTGGAATTTACTAGTTCGTGAAATCATATAAATTTAAAAGTCTATATCGCTCATAGAGCAAGAACATTTATAAAAGTGAATTTCCATGAACGTAGAAATTGAATCAGAGCCTTACAAAAAGGACGACTCTAAATTGAGGCATAAAATGAGATATTCAGAGTTCAAAGTTACGTTAGCTTGTACCTTTCCTAAATACTTGATTTTATTAATATGCTCCAAATTTTGTAATTTGGCTGGGACACAACTCATGGTTATAGTCACAGCCATAGCCAATGGGCTCTCCCTAATCGATCAGGATGTACGAATAAGTTATATATTTTTATGATGATAATGATCATGATGATGATGATGATGATGATGATCTCACAGTCTTGAGCCAAATGCATGCAAACATAGGCGCTTACCTAAGCTTAGAATGAAATTTATTTAGTTATTAATTACAGTTTCATACTTGACTAATTTTCAAAACATCGATTTGGAGATATGTGCATGCTCACTTACTCTTCTAAATAATTTTACAATATAAGAGTAATGTACAGGGTTTGGCGCTCATTTTCCACGGTTTGATATGTTTTTCATTTTTAGGTATAGGGACACAAGTTAAGCTAGATCCTAATCACCGAAGTTAGAGGGAAAATACTAATGATGGTCAAAGTCGAACAGATTAAGTTGTAGCTCTTAGTCTTCCCTAGCATGGTTCCTAGATCATGTTGTGTTTCATTCTTTATTAAGGTAGTTGTTTTTCTCTTATTGGATATTTAGTCTATTTGATTTCAGTTGGTAAAGCTCAAACTATAATAGATGTAATTATTTGAGCATTTTTATATTGGAAATCAACTTTATAATTTGCCAAGTTCTTCAAGAAACAATAAAGGTGAAAATTTTAAGGCAAGTGAAAGTGGTGATTGCATTTGCTTCCCGACCCGAGAATTCTATTTACAAGTACTTATTTCAACTATTTTTGTTTTACAAGTAAAGATGTCAAAGTTTTAAAGCAAGTGAAAGTGGTGATTGCGTTTGCTTCCCGACCCGAGAACTCTATTTACAAGTACTATTTTCAACTATTTTTGTTTTGCAAGTAAACACGTCAAAGTTTAAAAGGAATCTTTACCCTTGTTTTCGTCCTACAAATGGTAGTGACTTCCCTAAGTTATAAGTATTTCCTTACTATTGTTTATTTGATCAAATATTATGCATTTATTTATGCCATTATAAGTTTGTGTTAGATGTACCCTGTGGTTAGGGGTGGCAATGGGATGGGTACGGGGCGGGTTTAGCCATATCTTCACCCATACCTATTTTCAAAATTAATATCTATACCCATATCCATGCTCATCGAAGTCTTGAATATAACGCAACTCAAAGCGACTAACAAAAAATATCTAACTCCAAGCAACAAACTAGAATTTTGAATAAAACCGAGCGGGTCTTATATGGGGTGGGTATTAATAAAATAGGTATTAGGAGGGTATGGGGAGGATATGACCTATACCTATGTCCATACCCATATCCATACCCGTTTGGGCAATATCCGCTCCATACCCCTTTTTTTTCCATTTTCAATACCCATACTCATACCCATTGGGGCTGTGGGCCGACGAAGCGAGAGAGAGGAAGCGAGCGAGATTGAGAGTGTGGGGGCTCAGTTCAATGGTTGAGGTTTCGAACCCTCAGGCCCACACCACCCCCACCGTTGCCGTCGACGGTGGAGCCACGCCGACGACCACCTCTGCGCGGTGGTTGAGTGAAAATCGGCCACGGGTTGGCCGAATTCTGCACGGGCAGGGCCGAAGCACGAACAAATTCACATGCAAGGTGAGTTTCGAACCTCTTCTGCTCTATAAATTGAATCCCTTGCTTTATCCCCTTCGAATTGTACCTGAATCTATCAAAAATTGCAAGTTAGGGTTTGTGGGTTTGTACTGGTTGAGTCACGCGCGAAGAGCAGGGAGTTGGTGTTCGATTTTTGGCCTCAATTCAAGCTAAATCGCATGTTTCTAGTGTGGTATCGAGGTGGGTGTTCCGCGCCTCCTAAATTAGTACTAATTTCGCAAACGTTTTAGTGGAATCGATGTTGCATGTTAGAGTAGCATAGCCTAATTTAGAATGTGCTGCTTGAGGTTTATAATTCGAAGTGAATTATACATGTTTAGCGTTAATTCGAATGTATGTAACCATTGAATGCCTAAGTTTATAATTCGAAGTGAATTATACATGTTTAGCGCTAATTCGAATGTATGTAGCTATCGAAAGCCTGAATTTATAATTCGAAGTGAATTACATGCCTTTAGCGTTAATTCGAATGCTTGTGACTATTGAATGTTTGAGATTTTACATCGAAATGAATTAAATACCTTTAGCTTCGAATCGAACCAATTTAGTTAATTGCGCCTCAGTTATTAATTCGAAGTTAATTTAGCATGTTTAGCATCGATTCAATTAATTAGTTGATGTATGAAAAGGATTATAAACGAAGTCAGCTTAACGTGTTTAGAATCGATTCAAGTAAATTTAGCTAGTTCATGCCTAAAAGTTTAGCACAAAATGAATTATGAATGCTTGAATGGACATAAGTACACTTAAACGATTCATACTTGATTAATAGCTTCGAAAAGAGATGAGTATGGTTGGAATCGATACTTGTGTATTTAGTTAGTCTATACCTGAGTAGTAACTTTGACATAATAACTGAATGCCTAAAGTCGTATTATATTTAAGTGGTTTATTTCGATTCGAATAGTAATTTCGATGTGTAATGAACGTTTAGAATTGTATTATGCTAAAATAGCTCAATTAGACTTGAGTTGTAACTTCGAAGCCAACGTTTATGAATGTTTGGTCATTCCATGATTGTGTGGACTTCAAAGTGCATCTTATGTCTTTAAAGCCAACGTTTATGAATGTTTGGTCGTTCCATGATCGAGTATGAACTTCGAAGTGCATCGTACGTGTTTAAAGTTATGTATATAAATGTTTAATCAGTCTATGATCGCCTATATGCTTAACTATCCCATAAAGGCCTACTAACTCTGAAGTAAATTTATAAATGCTTGGAGCCTTATCATGTATGAATTCCCAAGTAAAGTTCTATAGTTTTATATGTGTACGTGATGGTATATATATATGCATACGTATGCTTGCTGTAACGCACCGCCAAGTGGTGCTGCTTGCCCAGGTAAGTACCTAAATCTTACCTTTTCATAAATTAGTATGATAATATGTTGTATTAATAAATCAATGAAACGAGTTAGTAGTTGGATGGTTTGAGGAAAGAATTATGAGCGTTCGAGGTCTTGTGGTACGGTGCAAGTGAGGAGGGAGACTGGGTTGTGAAATGACCGCAATCGTGTGGATTGCGAGGCCATGTGTGGCTCGATGTGACGAATTAATTATGAAGTGTTTGAATGTGATATATGTGAACCTCTTTCCCTTCTATTTGCTCAAGTTGCATTATGTGCATAAGGGTGAGATTTTCAAAGAAGGATTTCATGTTTTGAAATAATAGTAGCCACAAATATTAGTGCATGATGGCATATTTTAAAGTAAACGGATACAGTTTTGGGAGTGAACCTGCTTGAACTGGGGAATCGTAAAGAATTTTACAAAGGCGTGAGTTGCATGACAAATAATTTTACCAGAAGATACGACAAAATTACTAGCCGTTACGGCCGATACGCTTTAAGTGGCTAAGATAATGTGCTGCGGACAATATGATATGATGTAATGTTAACCTAGGGGATAAGTTCGGATAAACCCTAGAGGCCCTGACGAGGGCTAATGTAATGGTCCGATATGTTATATGTAGCCATCCCGGGAGTAAAAGCTTAAGCGTGAGCGTTAGGTCTCACTATGGGGTCGAGAATAGTTCTCACCCAATCAGCACCCTGTAATAATCTTATGCCAGACGTACTTTCGTACTAAGTTAAGAAAAGCAATTGGCTCTTTGCCATTTTTAAACGATTAAAAAGGAAAGGAAGTTCTTTTTATGAGCCCAAAAGGCTATATGGAATGATGTATGAAAAGCTTATAAGGGTCGTTACACGACCAAACGAAATGAAACTTCCTTTGAAAACTAAGAAAACATTTTCAACGAAAGAAAGAAAGTTTTCAATGAATGAGTTATGAAATGATTCTCAAGTATGGTTGAATGTGGATTCTAATCTTATGTGGCATCATTCTTATCCATAGCAAATATGTCTGATTTAAAGTGTATGAGATGAGAAAGAAAGTTATAGCATGTTAAAAATTCCATGAATGAAGGCGTCTCTTCCTAAAAGAGTGAATGTTAATGTGTGAATAGTATGCGAGGGTGTCATATAGCTTAATATGATGTTTAAAGGTACTTAAATGCTTGATGTGTGTTTATGTGTGTGATCTGTATATTATATGAATGAAATATCAAGAAAAGTGTATTTATGAAAAGGGATAACCTTATATACACATCATGTGATCGAGGTTTCATGCGTAGTTTAAACTGGAACGCTAAGAAGTTATATTATGAAAAAGAAAGATTTCTATGCTTAGCCTCGTCGCCTATCTAAGTGTTCATCTGCCTGTTAGTAAAGACGTTTGAACATTTAGAATCCTGGAAACGTGTTTAAGTGTTTAAGTGAAGTTATGTTTAGTGATCCTCCCATGAAGGTTCTATGAACATCTATTATAATAGTAAAGTATGAAAACGTGGTATGTGACTATTAAAGATAGTATTGCCAGCAACGGTTTTGGTTTTAAGGGGGTTGGGGGACACTCACTGAGCGTGTGGTTACTCATCCCATTACTCTTTCCCCTCTTCCCCAGGTTTTCTTTCTGACAGGAAGAAGTTGAGTGAGAAAAGTTCAGAAGGAACCTATTGTTGCTTACAAGGCATCGCACGTGCTCATTTGAAGGGAGCCTATGTGTTTAATGAAGTCATCTAATATATTCTTAGTTTATAAAGGTCTGTAAACAATTATTCTAGTTCATGTAATGCATATGGTATAAAAGGTCGCTCTATATGGCCGTCTGAGCCAACCATCAAGTTAGTTAGATGTCTTCTTGGTTTAATTTAGCTATGTTTTGAGATGTAAATCTTAAATTCTCTGGTTTTGTTAACCGTTGAGTTGTATCTTCCATTTCTTCTTTATTCATGAGTCAATATATTTGGTGTACTCCGAGCGAGTGGCTCGTTGAGTTATGAACTCCGGCGTGTGGCCGTTGAGTTATGCTTTAAATGTTTACGCTTCCGTTGTTTTACAGGGACTTATTGTAAGACTTTTAGCCTGGAAATGGTCGGTTTTTAGGGGGAAACTCTGTCCGTTTCATCCCAGGAATTAAGTAAGAAGTTAGGAAAGCGTAATGCTTCTGGCCTAGGGGCGGGGGGTGTTACATTGATGGTATCAGAGCAAAGGTCCTGCGACCATAGGCCGCGACCTGAGTCTTGCATTTCATATAGTCACCTAGGAACACTTTGTGATTATGTGACGTATGCCTACTCTGTGTGCACGTGTGCCCTATAGTATGGCCATTTGCGACTTACGTATGGCTCGAGAAGGTGGATTGAGTAAAAGCGGTGAGTTATGCGTTAGTGTAGGAGTCAAATAGCTCTCCCCACGCCTTCAAGTGACGTTGTGAGTACTTCATTGGTGCAATATGTTCCTAATGTGTTAATTGGTTTCATTGATTGACTTTTATGCGATCCGGATAAACCGATCGATTAAAATGTGAGCTGTGTGTTAGGACGTGAACCCAATTCACTTTTGTATTCTTGTGTGAGCTAGGTGATGTTTTGAATGACAAATGTTTTCTTCGTGCGTTCTGATAAGATGATCAATAGTTCAAGCACGTCGTTTTAAACTCGAATGATTGAAAATTCTTTCTTTAAGCTCGTCTTTGCCCCTGAAGTACGATTTGCTCCTCGAGCCCCATAATGGACTGAGCAGATGTACTCAAAGGTTGGTAGAGAGGGAGCTAGAAGCAATTAACCGTCCTTTTATTGAAAACAAAGAGATTCGAAATAGATAAGCTATTTTTAATCCTTTGAAACTCAAGATTTTGAGATGTTAATGTCGTTTTGATTATCGAGCCAAGTTTTTCTTACACCGAAGAATTAGCTTTTCGTTAGTGATGATGAGGTAGTTAGATTCATTAATATGCGCCCTTATGTTTATCAAATGTTGCTCGTAAATGCATATGTGGTAGACGTGTATGTTGATAGAATCCTTCGTATTGAGCTGGAAAAGGAATGATTGGAAATTGGCTGCCATGATTAATAATCCTATTAAATGGTACATTGCTGATGTGACTTTTGATTTGCCTGAGTGAAATTAAAGGATATTTTCGTATGCATGTGTGAAAATTTATGTGCTGATGGTACATTGCGTAAAAGTGTACCTACCGTTCTCCTTCTTTGTAATTGTTGCCTAAATCGTGCATTACTTGCTTCCTATCATACGAATTACTATTCATGAATGGGGTGAGATGTTTGGGCCCGAACGAACCCTGATATACCTAGAAAGCTCAAGGGAGAAAGAACCTAGCAGACTTTGGAATTGTGCATCGTAGATGATCCCTCCTAAGGCTAGCGACCTACAATAAGACTCCTACGATCGCCTGTAAGATAGATGTACCTCGTAAGACCTCAACGTGAGCCTATGAGGCCATTGACGTCAACCATACCCACACAATTCTAGCCGCTCAACACCAATCTTTCCTAAATTGGATGGGGTTTAGAGCATGCCGTTGACCATAGACTGCAAAAAGGAGGATTGCACGCATACCCACGTGCCTAGGTGTTCTATGTGACAACATATGGGTCCACATGCCTTAAAGATTTGTTATGATGTCATCTGCTGTGTAAGACGATAAGAATATATATAGATAGGATCGTTGTATGGAACCATCGACTTGTTTGTGATCAAATGCCAACAAAGTGAGTTTTTGTAATTGCTTGGCTTGAGTTTAATTGAACCTGTGGCTGTATTAGTTAGAACGACTTGATATGTGTGGCTAGTTTCGTACCATGACTCTGGAATCATCATTCACAGCTCATCAATGCTGGTTTCTCGCATTATAGTTGGATTAGTCGAACTCGATGTATGTAATGCATGACTAAATGAAGATAGAGCTACATTTACTTAAATAACGTTCATGGACATATATGTATATACCTTATGTTTAAGAAAGCAGTGTGGTAGAATACTCGGGATCATGTCAATCATGTATGTTTTCGTTTTGTAAATTGCTTGCTGAATGTATGTTAGCAGGTTGCATGTTATCTCCAATTCGTAAACTTGAGAATGCTGAAATGTTGATGCCATGTGATACTATTGTGCTCGAGTAATGCTATGTGGTGCTACGTGACTCTCTTATTATTCCCAATGTGTTGCAAAAGTTTCCTTGATGATCATCGTGATTCCACAAGTGACTGAATTCATGTTTTGGGATGAGACTACCATATATAACCTTGCGATCTCATCGTCCCGATTGCCACACCTTTAGATACTCACTTATAGGTGCATATGCGTACAGTTGTTGCCTGCCATGCAAACTGAGTCTAGAATATCAAAAATCTATGTTTCATTTTCGAAACAAACTCAATATGGTTTTCCACGCCAACTCATTTGCCTCACCTCAATGCGATTTGCCCTCGGCGCCAAAATAGAGCGAGTAGACGCCTGAAGATATTGGCGATGAGGAAGCTGGATACCATAAGCCATTCTCTTTCGATTTGAAAGATGTAGAGTCTGCAAAATGAAACCTTTTGAAAACTTACCGCATAGATCTTAGTTATGTACGTGCATTCTAGGAAAGACCGAATTTAGATTTAGAATTTCGGGGACGAAATTCTTTTAAAGGGGGAAGAGTGTAAGACCCCGCAGTTTCGTTTTCCGTTAAGTTGACTAATTTCCTTTTTACGTTTTAAATTCGTATTTTTAGTAACTCTATGAGTTAAATTATTATCAATGTGCTTTTGAGAACTATAATTTCATTAAAGACGAGATTATTATTGTTATTATTGATTTCAAAATCAATTCGTGCCATTTATGCCTTTAAGTGATATCGATAGTTTAATTTAGTCGATATTTGATTTATTTAGTCGTTTCCTGAAAACGATTAGGTTTTCAACCTTAGAATGAGTTTCGAGGTTTATTAAATGGGACTTCGGCGTATTTGGGTTCCAATAATTGATGAAAGGTTATGTTATCGATTTTAGTTTAGAACAAGGCGTTCGGGATTGGACTAGCGATTTAGGTTGATTGAGTTATTACCCAAAAAAAACAAAAAAAAAAAACATAAGGGGCCGAAGCCCCTTCTTCCACGGCCAGAGAAACGCGACGGGGGGGGTTCTCTGCCCTGCCCCGCGAACCTCACGGCAGAGAAGCAAGAGGGCAGAGAGAGAGAGTCTGAGAGGGAGAAGGCGGCCGGCGACGACGCCGGGGCCGCGGTGCATGGGCAGCCACGGCTGTGGGTCGACGAAGCGAGAGAGAGGAAGCGAGCGAGATTGAGAGTGTGGGGGCTCGGTTCAATGGTTGAGGTTTCGAACCCTCAGGCCCACACCACCCCGACCGTCGCCGTCGACGGTGGAGCCACGCCGACGACCACCTCTGCACGGTGGTTGAGTGAAAATCGGCCACGGTTTGGCCGAATTCTGCACGGGCAGGGCCGAAGCACGAACAAATTCACATGCAAGGTGAGTTTCGAACCTCTTCTGCTCTATAAATTGAATCCCTTGTTTTATCCGCTTTGAATTGTACCTGAATCTATCAAAAATTGCAAGTTAGGGTTTGTGGGTTTGGACTGGTTGAGTCACGCGCGAAGGGCAGGGAGTTGGTGTTCGATTTTTGGCCTCAATTTAAGCTAAATCGCATGTTTCTAGCGTGGTATTGAGGTGGGTGTTCCTCGCCTCCTAAATTAGTACTAATTTCGCAAATGTTTTAGTGGAATCGATGTTGCATGTTAGAGTAGCATAGCCTAATTTAGAATGTGCTGCTTGAGGTTTATAATTCGAAGTTAACTATACATGTTTGGCGTTAATTCGAATATATGTAACCATTGAATGCCTAAGTTTATAATTCGAAGTGAATTATACATGTTTAGTGTTAATTCGAATGTATGTAGCTATCGAAAGCCTGAATTTATAATTCGAAGTGAATTACATGCCTTTAGCGTTAAATCGAATGCTTGTGACTATTGAATGTTTGCGATTTTACATCAAAATGAATTAAATACCTTTAGCTTCGAATCGAACCAATTTAGTTAATCATGCCTCAGTTATTAATTCGAAGTTAATTTAGCATATTTAGCATCGATTCAATTAATTAGTTGATGCATGAAAAGGATTATAAACGAAGTTAGTTTAACGTGTTTAGAATCGATTCAAGTGAATTTAGCTAGTTCATGCCTAAAAGTTTAGCACAAAAATGAATTATGAATGCTTTGAATCGACATAAGTACACTTAAATGATTCATACTTGATTAATAGCTTCGAAAAGAGATGAATATGGTTGGAATCGATACTTGTGTATTTAGTTAGTCTATACCTGAGTAGTAACTTTCACATAATAACTGAATGCCTAAAGTCGTATTATGTTTAAGTGGTTTATTTATATTCAAATAGTAATTTCGATGTGTAATGAATGTTTAGAATTGTATTATGCTAAAATAGCTCAATTAGACTTGAGTTGTAACTTCAAAGCCAACGTTTATGAATGTTTGGTCATTCCATGATTGTGTGGACTTCAAAGTGCATCTTATGTCTTTAAAGCCAACGTTTATGAATGTTTGGTCGTTCCATGATCGAGTATGAACTTTGAAGTGCATCGTACGTGTTTAAAGTTTATGTATATAAATGTTTAATCAGTCTATGATCGCCTATATGCTTAACTATCCCATAAAGGCCTACTAACTCTGAAGTAAATTTATAAATGCTTGGAGCCTTATCATGTATGAATTCCCAAGTAAAGTTCTATAGTTTTATATGTGTACGTGATGGTATATATATATGCATACGTATGCTTGCTGTAACGCACCGCCAAGTGGTGCTGCTTGCCCAGGTAAGTACCTAAATCTTACCTTTTCATAAATTAGTATGATAATATGTTGTATTAATAAATCAATGAAACGAGTTGGTAGTTGGATGGTTTGAGGAAAGAATTATGAGCGTTCGAGGTCTTGTGGTACGGTGCAAGTGAGGAGGGAGACTGGGTTGTGAAATGACCGCAATCGTGTGGATTGCGAGGCCATGTGTGGCTCGATGTGATGAATTAATTATGAAGTGTTTGAATGTGATATATGTGAACCTCTTTTCCTTCTATTTGCTCAAGTTGCATTATGTGCATAAGGGTGAGATTTCCAAAGAAGGATTTCATGTTTTGAAATAATAGTAGCCACAAATATTAGTGCATGATGGCATATTTTAAAGTAAACGGATACAATTTTGGGAGTGAACCTGCTTGAACGGGGGAATCCTAAAGAATTTTACAAAGGCATGAGTTGCATGACAAATGATTTTACCAAAAGACACGACAAAATTACTAGCCGTTACGGCCGATACGCTTTAAGTGGCTAAGATAATGTGCTGCGGACAATATGATATGATGTAATGTTAACCTAGGGGATAAGTCCGGATAAACCCTAGAGGCCCTGACGAGGGCTAATGTAATGGTCCGATATGTTATATGTAGCCATCCCGGGAGTAAGAGCTTAAGCGTGAGCGTTAGGTCTCACTATGGGGTCGAGAATAGTTCTCACCCAATCAGCACCCTGTAATGATCTTATGCCAGAAGTACTTTTGTACTAAGTTAAGAAAAGCAATTGGCCTTTGCCATTTTTAAACGATTAAAAAGGAAAGGAAGTTCTTTTTATGAGCCCAAAAGGCTATATGGAATGATGTATGGAAAGCTTATAAGGGTCGTTATACGACCAAACGAAATGAAACTTCCTTTGAAGACTAAGAAAACGTTTTCAACGAAAGAAAGAAAGTTTTCAATGAATAAGTTATAAAATGATCCACAAGCATGGTTGAACGTGGATTCTAATCTTGTGTGGCATCATTCTTATCCATAGCAAGTCTGTCTGATTTAAAGTGTATGAGATGAGAAGGAAAGTTATAGCACGTTAAAAATTCCATGAATGAAGGCGTCTCTTCCTAAAAGAATGAACGTTGATATGTGAATAGCACGCGAGGGTGTCATATAGCTTAATATGATGTTTTAAGATACTTAAATACTTGATATGTGTTTATGTGTGTGATCTGTATATTATATGAATGAAATATCAAGAAAAGTGTATTTATGAAAAGGGATAACCTTATATACACATCATGTGATCGAGGTTTCATGCGTAGTTTAAACTGGAACGCTAAGAAGTTATATTATGAAAAAGAAAGATTTCTATGCTTAGCCTCGTCGCCTATCTAAGTGTTCATCTGCCTGTTAGTAAAGACGTTTGAACATTTAGAATCCTGGAAACGTGTTTAAGTGTTTAAGTGAAGTTATGTTTAGTGATCCTCCCATGAAGGTTCTATGAACATCTATTATAATAGAAAAGTATGAAAACGTGATATGTGACTAGTAAAGATAGTATTGCCTGCAACGGTTTTGGTTTTAAGGGGGTTGGGGGACACTCACTGAGCGTGTGGTTGCTCATCCCATTACTCTTTCCCCTCTTCCCCAGGTTTTCTTTCTGACAGGAAGAAGTTGAGTCAGAAAAGTTCAGAAGGAACCTATTGTTGCTTACAAGGCGTCGTACGTGCTCATTTGAAGGGATCCTATGTGTTTAATGAAGTCATCTAATGTATTCTTAGTTTATAAAGGTCTGTAAACAATTATTCTAGTTCATGTAATGCATATGGTATAAAAGGTCGCTCTGTATGGCCATCTGAGCCAATCATCAAGTTAGTTAGATGTCTTCTTGGTTTAATTTAGCTATGTTTTGAGATGTAAATCTTAAATTCTCTGGTTTTGTTAACCGTTGAGTTGTATCTTCCATTTCTTCTTTATTCATGAGTCAATATATTTGGTGTACTCCGAGCGAGTGGCTCGTTGAGTTATGAACTCCGGCGTGTGGCCGTTGAGTTATGCTTTAAATGTTTACGCTTTCGTTGTTTTACAGGGACTTATTGTAAGACTTTTAGCCTGGAAATGGTCGGTTTTTAGGGGGAAACTCTGTCCGTTTCATCCCAGGAATTAAGTAAGAAGTTAGGAAAGCGTAATGCTTCTGGCCTAGGGGCTAGGGGTGTTACAGCTCTACGGTGTGGTAACAACACAAGGAATTCTTTTTGGAGCAGTTACGCATGATGTGGCAGTGAAGAGCAATGGTGACGTCAACATTGTGGCAGGCAACAAAAACTGTGCTCCAATACCAACTAATGTAGAATAAAATTTCTATACCAAAAAATTCTTAAATCATTAATTTCCAAGTTGATTAATAATGATTTGCATTAGGCTTTTATACAGTTACTGTATGGTCCACTCAGTTGTATATTTCCAAATGTACAACTGGCCCCATTATTGTCCACATGGCGCGTGCTACATAAGCAAATCAAAAAACCGCTCAAAAAACTGAAAGCAAAACTCGCTCATAAAACCGTCAATTCAAATGATTGACCAACCCACGAACTTCTCCCCACTCTCTCTCCAAAAATGCCCACATTCCTGCCCAATTTGGCAAATTTTTGCAGTGATTGTTCACGGATTCTAGCCAAAAATCTTCCCTAAAGCTTGCAGAAGCATTTCGATGTAGGTTTTACCAACAAACGCAATTAATTTGCATATTTGAACAAACACAATGAATCCACTTGAAACGAAGTGGCATTCTAGGTTTTAAGAAAATCACGCTCTGATAATTGCACTTTTATAATGTTTACAGATGGAAACTCACCATTCAGAAGCACCAAACAAGAGATCTGTAAGTGATGAATCAAAAACTTCTCAAAAAAGGTATCTTGAAAACCTTAAACCTAATATTAGTGAGCCCAAATACATATTTAGTGCGTAGTAATCAGAAAGCTCTATTTTTGTCAACACATTCACAACAAAACACTTAACTTGCTGTTCTTTAATACCATGCAAAACACTTTTATCTATATTTCTAAAGAAAACCAAAAAAATACAGATGTAATTATTTAGTGAACTATGAAACATGTGTAGTGAGTATGAAATTAGTAGAATGTCTTGCTGCTATCACAATTACAATATTGAACATCAGTCTAAATTTCCTCAGCGAACATGCTATAACAAGGTATACCTGGTATTCTAGTGAGCCATAACTTGAATTTACTGAGCCATGACTTGAATTTAGTGAGCTATAACTTATATTCTAGTGGCTGTCAGCATGTGCATAATATAGTGAGTTGTATCTTATATTCTAGTGAGTCATGACTTGAATTTAGTGAGCTATGACTTGAATTTAGTGAGTTGTACCTTATATTCTAGTGGTTACCAGCATATGCATGCTATAGTGAGCTATACCTGATATTCTAGTGAGCTGTACCCTATATTACAGTGAGCCATGACTTGAATTTAATGAGTGGTATCATATATTCTAGTATACAGTCCAGAAGTCCAATCTCTTTTGGTATACTATTTCATATATCTAGTGAGTTGTACTTTATATATCCAATGAGCTATACCTTATATTCCTATAACATAGTTCTACATGCTATAGTGAGTTGTAACTTATATTCTAGTGAGCCATGACTTAACTTTAGTGAGCTGTACCTTTTATTCTACTGTGCAATCACATGTACTGTAATATTAACATTACATGTAATACTATTGATAGATCAAAGACAAAAGGTTGAAGCACAAACCCTCAAGATATAATTATGGAAACTGTCAGATACATTTCTTCTGGTCCAGTGAACTTCAGGTAATTACACTTCAAATATATCCAAACACACATAATATAGGTCACTGCACTAAATTGTATTTTTCTTTTTTATTGAAGCCCAAAGAAAATAGAACTGAAAAGGGATCAAAATAAGACAAATGATACAAATTAAGGAATGGCAGAGGACATTACTCATAGTGCAGGACAAGGTAAGTCTACATTATGTAAGTTTATATGTAAGGAGCTGAACTGCATATGTAATGAGCAGGAATTATAGTGAAAGCAGTTGTACCTTATATTCTAGGTTAACTGCTACCAAGTAGTGAGCTATACACTATGCTTTGGTGAGCTATAACACATGTCTACTGAGCAGTATGAAAGTACATCTTCTTTATTCTTCAGATGTACTATGTGTAGTTAAGCATTCCAATCTCTTTTGGTATACTAGTTCATATATCTAGTGAGTTCGTCTCATATTTTAGTTAGCAAGTAAAGTATACATGTACAATTATATTTAGTGAGATGAACTGCATTTGTAGCGAGTAGATAGTTATTTTAGTGAGCAGGAAGTGTTCTGAACTGCAACTATGTATAAAGAGTTCCATATTAGATTAAATATTGCACATCTATTAAGTTATACATCTTGTTCACTTATATAAAGTGCCATGTACATCTACAGAAGAAGCAAACAAGGCTCCACCAAATCAAGAACAATCTCCATAGCTTGAAAAAGAGCAAGAAAAACTACCCACACCAAAGCACAAAATGTCTGAAGGAAAAACAAGCTCATCAAGTACTATGCAAGAAAAGAAAGGTGAAACAAGAAGCAAGGAAGAATAAAAATATTTTCCATAGTCCAATGAGTTCATAACATGAACAGATGCAAGCTCCAATAACAGATGAGCATGAAAAACAAACGGTGCATGCTGTGGAAGAATCACAAGCCACTCAACAAGGGAAGGGAGACCAAGAATTGTAGAAAACAACAGAACCACCTCAACAAAACACTCTCACAGTAGGAAAAAAACAAAAGGTGATGTAGGAAAAAACAGAAAAGGAGTCTAAGAAGAATGGGGGCACAAGAGAAGATTAGCAAAAGAAAAGTAGAACAAGGGGTAAGAAGAATGTAGAGTATAACATCCCCAAAAGTTCCAAAAACACTACTCAAGAAAGCTCAGAGAAAACAATCACCGGTATTCATCGACAACTTTCAGAAGAAACAGATGACAATGTAGAGGATAGGGATGGGAGTTGCACCCGAACCTCAAAAATCCGCCCCAAACCCGTCCCATTTATAATGGGTATGGGTATGAAAAATTGAAAAAAAATGGGTATAGAGCGGGTACACTGAAAACGGGTATGGATATGGGTACGGGTACAGGCACGAGTATAGGCATCACCCGCCCCATACCCGAATTTTTTTGGGGCGTAAATAAATTATTAAGTAGAGTTTTGAGCTTCGAACGTTGGTAATTTATTTTTAAAAAAACTCCATACCGCAACTCATCTCCAACTATGCAATGAATCCAATTTTGTCGCTTATTTACTATACCGATACATAAAGTCACGTGACTCATTACTCATAAACCTAAAATTCTAGCTCATTTGTTGTGTCCCTCTCTCTCTGATTTCATTCATTTCTAGAATGTAGATTTTTATTTATGAGCTAAATATGAACTATTAAATCCAATGGGTATTGTATTTCTTTAGAACATTTAGCCTAGTTGAAATTTAGTTCTATAAATTTCTTTAGGTAAAAGAAATTATTGTGCCCAATATGTATTATATTGTAATATATGTATATACCTTAAATACCTGAAATACCCAATGGGTATGGATAGGGGTATAGATTTTGAAAACCTGATGGATATGGGTGTGGGTACGGGGATGACTTTTGAAAATAGGTATAGGTGCGGGAATAACTCCACTCGCCCCATACCCACCCCACGCCCATCCCTAGTAGAGGACATGGCTTATAAAATGCCTCCCCATGGGCATGAAAATAAATCTGACTCCGAAGACAAAGTTTTGGTGAAAAGAATTAAGAAAATAAAATAAACATCAAAACCTAGATCAAAGCAAATCCAAATGAGATCAAAAGAGTGTGCTACGGTAAAAGCTGAAAAAGAGAGGTAGGTTGTCCAGAAAAGTTCTAAAAGTCCTGTAAAGCATGGACAACTCTCAGTTTTGTAACATGACCAACAAAAGAAATCTCTAAAACAGCAACCAAATATAACTATTCATGTTCAAGATCCCAGTCTATGCAAAAACCTGTAAAGGCAGACACAAAACATAAAAAGATTTTCTAGACCAGAATGCTGCCATCAGGGTTTGTTGCAATGATTGAGAAGTTTAATGAGGAACAGAAACAAGCAGTACGCGATATGGGTTTTGGGGGATTCCTACATTTGCAAGAAACTAAGTTGCTAGCGATTCATGCAAATGGCTTGTAGATAGTTTTGACCCCTATTTAGTTACATTGTACATAGCTGCTGACAAAAAGATAGAGATAACGCTAATAGAAGTGCTTCTCACATTGGCACTCCCAATTGGTGGTAGAAAGGTTGAAGATTTTTATGGTAAAAGGACAAAAGACCGTAAATGCAATGAAGTCCTCACAGCATGGAGAAAGGAGTGAAATCTGCAAGATGGGACCCCAAAGCTCAACCAAAGGATTGAGCACAACATCACTTTTAGTGAGCTCATTATATATTTTAGTGAGCAGAACAATATTTTTAATGAGCAGAACATATATCTTAGTGAGCATACCATTTATTTTAGTGAGCAGAACATATATTTTAGTGAGTAGAACATGTATTTTAGTAAGCAGAACATTATTTTTGGTGAGTTATGGAGAGTTTGTTCATAGTTGACAATTGTCTATTGCATTGATCTAATGACCGTTGTAGTGAGCACACATCATGTAAACATATATATACCAATAACCAAATAGGAATTATTCTTAGAGAACATTACTTTATGTTAGTGAGCTAGTATACATTTTTAGTGAGTATGACATATATAGTAGGGAGCATAGAATCATTTTTAGTGAGCTCTACATAATTCATTACAATGAACATTTCCCTAGCAGATGCTATATCTTGACAGAGTTCTCCTCACAAGGAGGACTGCTGAGAGAAAATTCCCAACAATCAAAGGCTGGACTATAGAAAAGCTGAAGGAAAGAGTGAAAGAAGAGAGCAAGGCCAATCAAGCTGGTAGCAAAGAAGTGACAAAAGGCTTTAGAAAGGCAAAGTGGAGCCTCTAATACAAATGAATAGAGAAGAGCATCCTAAACAAGCCATAGGAACTCAGCCACAAAAGGATAAATAGCCAAGGATATTTTCGTAAAATGATGAATCATCAGAGTTAGTGGTATCATTTAATTCATTTATGTCAATTAATAAGAAGAAAATAATTAAAACAAATGTCTATCTAACTTCTTACAATACTTGAATGATGTCAACATACAGAAAGGTTTGGAAGAAATGGTTGAAGTAACGAAGGCATTAGCAAGTGCATGCACAAGATACAGAATCTTTATGGAATACTTATAAAAAAGGTACCAAAACAATGAAACATTCAAGAAAATCATATATGCAACCATAAGAATGTTCTCTTCATATTTTGAGAATTAAATCTCAAAATCCCCCCTAATGGGACACAAAGAAAAAGGAGATGAAAGTTCTGAGATACCACCATTCAGTCAGGATGATGAATGGTGGAATAGAGTTGCTGTACTGGAGGCCATAACTGAATTGGAGAATGCTTTTGTAAAGCACAAAAAAATTATGAGGAGCCCTAAAACCAAAAGCCCAAGAAGGAAAAGTCCTACATCCAGAAAAGGTTGATTGATGACAGCCAAAGTCCAAGTCCTCCAACACTGCCACCACCAGTAATACTTTAGATACCACCACCCTCTCCCCCCCCCAAAAAAAATACTTCAAACACCACCACGCTCCCCCCTCCCCATAAAAACACTTTAAACACCACCACCCTCCTCCTTCCTATATAAACACTTCAAACACCACCACCTTCCCCACCATCAGTTGATACACAATAGCCACCACAGCCATCACAAGCACTTGAGACACAACCACCACTGGAAACATCTGAGAGACCACCACTAATTCCAAAGACACAATAAGAGCAAATGGACAAGGATATGACAGCCCCAACATAATCATCAATTGGGTAAGAAAAGATTGAAACAGAAGGATAGAGAATAATAGAAGGATAGCAAGCAAAGAGAAAATTTCCTCGGAAAGAGGATAACCAAAAGATAACATCACATAAAAGCTAGTAAGAATGTTTGGTGAGCAGAATGTTATTTTCAGTGAGCATAACATAATTTTTAGTGAGTTATGAACAAGTTGTTGATAGTTGACAATTTTATGTTACAATGAGCTAGAATGACACCTTTAGTGAGCACACATCAGTTTTAGATGGCTCTAGGAACAAGCAAAGAGGACTTTATTGGTAGTGGACATTATTCGTTTTTTAGTGAGCTGGTGTGCATATTTGGTGAGCAGAAGATATATTTTATGTAGTAGAACATATATCTTAGTAAGTAGAACATGTATCTTAGTGAGCAGAACATGTAATTTAGTGAGCAGAACATATATTTTAGTGAGCAGAACATACAGTTTAGTAAGCAGTAATCCATATTATGTATTTAGGAAGCAGAGTAAATAGTTTAGTGAGCAGAACAAATATTTTAATGAGTAGTGAACCATATTATGTACTTAGTGAGCTATATTATCATCAACTCTGATATAATGTTTTGTAGAAGAAGAGCTACCAAGAAGGCAGGACATCAACCAAAGAGAGACAAAGGACTAAATAGAAACCTACTGCTCTCGTTTTGTGAAAAGAATCACAAAGCTTACAGGGGAATTGTCATGCCAGAAGAAGATAGTTGCTAATTATCTATTCCATCAATCAGAGGACCTTGATTCCAAGTAGGCACAAAACTACTAGAACTGAAAGGTTAATGACAGAAAACACTTATAAACACTTAAGCAACACTGAATATAAACTTACATTTTTTTTTTTTCCTTTTCATATTATGTCAGTGAAGAATTATTTGACATCGAAACACATGTTGCAAATCAGTATCACTTGTCAACCATGCTTCCAAGAGAATACAATGATGCAAATGTGATCAATGTCTAGGTTGCTATTCTTAACAATTTAGAGAGAAAAATAACTAAACGCTCTCCAATAAGATTTTTTGCACTGATTGATGCAATGATAATTATATTCTTATTTCTATCTACAAATTCAAATACGCAAACACCTATTGATACTAATGCAAAGATGTGAAATCCAGTCAACTTAGGACCCATGATAAATGCAGAAAAATTAAAAGAGGCGAGGTACATTAATTTTGAAGCAATACCTAAGAGATAATTTCAGAGATATCACAAATGGATAATGGCCAAGCAATTGCAACTGGTAGGCATTAATCTAATATATTTTATTGTGTATTCGACTATGACATTATATAATATTCACCTTTCAATTTGAAGGTGTTCTTCCCTTTATGTCGCAAGAAGCACTTCTTCATCGTTTGCTTTGATTTAAAGGAAGAAAGGCTTGACTTAATGTGTAATATGCACATAATAGCTTCATACAAAACCACATATGGCAAAACACATCTATTGGTGATACGTTCAAATATCTGCTAATTCATTTAATTTTGAATAAATCGACAGTTGCATTCTATGAGGCACATAGTGAGCTGACATATTTAGTGAGCTAAGACACATATTTAGTGAGCAAAGACACATATCTGGTGAGCTGATAAACATGTTTAGTGTGCTGAAAATGAATGATGAATAAATTGTTGCTTAGTGAGCTAACACACATATTTAGTAAGCTATTAAACAATTCAATGGGCTGAACAAAAGTGTTGCTTGTACATAGGCAAAAGTTTTTAGAAGATTTTTCTTGGGCAATGTTGGTCATCCCAAACATGAAATTGTCAAGAAAATGAAAGCAGTGTGACTTAGAATACCATGGAGAACAATAGATAATGTCACAGACTATGAAATATTCTACATGAGGCACATAGAGTCGTACTAAGAAGAATGAAGTAAGTTTACAAAAACATTTTCTTTACATAAATGTCTTGAAATAAGTATAAAACATATTAATTAAAGAACCACAAATGTTTTGTTTTCATTTTTTTTTTTTTTTTGCAGGACAAAAACCTACTTGATGTAATGATAGCATGGTACTGTTATGAGATCATCAACAACGAAGAAAATATATATAGGAATGGAGTGAAGAGGCTCGCAAAGGAGTTCCATGATAAACAACAAGTGGAAATGAATACAAATTCAAGCCATCCTCAAGTGCCAAAAGCATAAGTAATGAACCTTGCTTTAGTTAGACTAACTTTTAGAGCTAATGTATCCAATACTATCATATGAACACTATTACTATGCTTAGACTTAATGATGATAAAGTACTATTATGCAGCATTTATTATTGAATATTTCGTGTCTTTTACTATGCTTAATTTCAATGAGCTAGTAGGTAAACCAGTGAGCAGCAAGGATTCTATGATGAGCAACAGCGAATGTTAATCCAGACCACTAATATGATATAAACTTACAATGATTATTAACAAAGTTATTCAACTATTGAAGTATGCACAATCTCATTGTCGAAGACTACTGTTCTTTTATACTGTTAAACCATAAAAAAATTGTAAATAGTTTTGTAATTTATAGTGAGCTAATGGATAAAACTAGTGAATTATGATTCTTCAGCAGTGAGCAACATATTATAAGTTTCAAAAGTATTCAACATTTATAAACTTTAAAATTATTCAACATGACTTACTAAATTTTCAAATAAAAAATAAATCTCATCACATCACCAAAAAAAATTAATGAATAAAAATACAAGTTCGCATATTATTAATCAAATACAAATTTACATTTGAATTTTTGTTTAGAAAAACTATTGTATGTGCCAGATGCAAAATCTTCATTATTGCTAGAAGCTAATGCCATGTCCTCAACCTTGTACAACACACGTTACTTATAGTCAGCAAATATAACTATTAGAGAGCATGAAAGAAAATTAAAAACCTATGATCATACCAAAATTTCATGCTCGATTCCCAGGTAACCTGTTTCATAAAATAAATTAGCATATGCATATGTTTAGTGAGCCAACGTATAAATGTAGTGAGTGGAACTTGTATGAATATCAATGAGAGAACTGAAAACTATAGTGAGCCAATACACATTTGTAGTGAGCAGATATACTATATTAGTGAGTATATTACCCTTGAATGTTAGCGGCTTCAGAAGGAGGATTCAATTGATTGGTAAGAATGCTATCCCCATTTGGTTGCCCCAACCTTTCATCAAAAATCAAGCTAAAAACTCTATACATTTCCTTAAGTCTACTGCTAGATTAGATGCACTTGCTCAATTAGATGAACCTGCATTAATAACCTAAACCATTATAGGAAAACATATTTTTAGTGAGCATAGACATATGTTTAGCAAGCCAACGTCTAATATAGTGAGTGGAACCTGTATGACTAACAATGTAAGAACTGAAAAATGTAGTAAGCCAACACACATTTGTAGTGAGCAGACACTATATTAGTGAGCGTATTAACACTTTTAATCAGAAAACAAAGTATATTTTTAGTGAGCTTATCAACAAATTCAGTAAACTCCAAAAAGGTATTAGTATAAGAAATATAACTTATTCACTAAGATTATGAATAGAATTTAACCTGAGGTTGTAATAAATCTCCTCCATTCCTTAAAGAAAACTCCGCCTTCCTTGATCTTACAATGTTTGACATCTTCTTTGATATTCTCTTCCTCCTTACATTCCTTTGACCTTTCTTTCTAGAACCCTTAGGGTTATCAATGATTTTATTACCAGCACTAGACTATTGATCATTTTCTGTGTCAGAAACATTTTTTGAACCCACAACAACACCAACATCAACCTTTAACTTGACAAAAGCTTCTTCACATAGCTTTCTTGCTTGGGTATTAAATTTACTTGCAAGAAGCAAGGACTCAAACTGCCTATGCATCTGAACTCTTTACATGGAACCAGGAACACCAACAATGTTAACACTTGGAGCTTCTTCTACAACCCAAGAGGGCCTAGCTAGCCTCACCCATCATTTTAAAATGTATTGATCTGGGACTTTAGGCACACAATCAACATTGAAAATACGCAAACAGTGGCAGCAAAGAATTCCATTCTCAGTGTACTTTTTACAGTTTCAAACAATATTTTGATCTGAA
>JAKOGI010000606.1:0-492191 GCA_029747015.1 Carnegiea gigantea
ACGATAAAGCCACTATGGGCTGCTTCTTTGACTTCCAGGAGATAGAACTCCTTCCTAACATGATGAAATCACTGACAGACCTTCTAGTACATGGAGATTGAGCCCAATCTGAGTCACAGTATGCTTGTAGGTTGTAATCCAGTGTATCATTGAAAAATTATCCTTGAGAAGGATTCTTCTTGATGTATCTTAGAGTATGCAATGCAGCTGTCATGTGTGTTTTACTAGGAGTCTGGAGGAATTAACTCAGATATTGCACTGAAAAAGCAATATCAGGTCTAGTATTGGTAAGATAGTTGAGCTTACTCACTAATTTCTTGTAGGTGGTAACATCAACCAGTGTACTTTCAGCAAAAGATCCTTTAGAGAGATGAGCCAAAGGGCAAGAGGTGGCTGTGAGCTTGTCACACTGAAATTCCTTCAGCAACTCCATAGCAAACTTCCTTTGTGTCGTGAGTAGTCCGTTAGGAACTTTGAGTAACTCCATACCTAGAAAATAATGTAGCTCCCCTAAATCTTTGATTTTGAATGTCTCATCAAGGAATGCCTTCAATGCTTTGATTTCTTCAGAATTGTTGCCGATGACAACAATATCATCCACATATACAGCCACTAACACAATGGAATTGCTTGATTGCTTCAAGAACAGAGAATAATCATTTTTAGAATGCTGAAAGCCAAGAATCTTCAAGGTACCTGACAACTTAGCATACCACTGTCTGGATGCTTGGATGCTTGTTTTAAACCATACAAAGATTTTTGCAATTTGCAAACCAAGCCTAGGGAAGGAAGATCCAATCCTGGTGGCGGTTTCATGTAAATGTCCTCATCTGAGTCCCCATAAAGGAAAGCATTATTGACATTTAATTGATAGATAGGCTATTTTTTCTTGACTGCAGTAGCAATCAAACTTCTGATTGTCGTCATCTTCACCACGGGAGAGAAGGTTTCAGTATAATCAACTCCCTCCTTATGACTGAAGCCTCTAATAACCAATCGAGCTTTGCATCTCTCCAAGCTCCCATATGTCTTATACTTGAGTTTATATACCCATTTGCAGCTTATGAGCTTTTTCCCTGCTGGCAAAGGTGTTAAAACCCAATGTTGTTTGCCTTTAAAGCATCAAATTCCTTTTTCATGGCCTCTTGCCACTCAGGCTTTGCTGCTGCTTCCTTATATGATAAAGGTTCAGTATATATATCCAAATGATGTAACAAATTAGATGCACTGTTAGGCAAAAGAGTGTCACTACACAAAGATGCATATTCATTGTGCTGAGAAAGAGCATTATTGCAGACATACTCAGACAAATAAAAAGGTGTCTTATGCTGCCTGGTAGATCTCCTTGAAGGCATTGTATGATCAGAAGATGGTACTTGTTTCCCTGCTATGATAGAAGTACTTTGCAAGTTACATGACTGATCTTGATATGAAGAAGTACTTGGAATAACACTGTGATCTTCCCAAATATAGATCTCAGAAGGCTTGGGATATGGAAATATATTGGAACCATGAGTGAAAGGAGAAGTATGGTCAGGGAGCGCCTTTTCATGAAAAACAACATCTTTAGAAGTGAAGATGTGATGTGTTTTAAGGTTGAGGAGCTTGTAAGCTTTCTGTCCAAAAGGATGCCCTAGAAACACACAAGGTACTGCCCTAGCTTGGAGTTTATCCCTTCTAGCTTTAAGGGTAGAAGCATAGCAAAGGCTAGGAAAGACGCTAAGGTGCTCATAATAAGGCTTTTATCCAAACAAAATCTGAAAAGGGCTAGCACCTTTAAGCACCGTAGAAGAAAACCTGTTTATGAGGTATGTGGTTGTCAAAACACATTCTCCCAATACTTTATTGGCAAACCAGAATGAAACAACAAAGCTCTTGAGGTCTCGAGAAGGTGCTTGTGTTTTCTCTTTACAACACCATTTTGTTGTGGTGTTGCCACACAGCTTGTCTGGCAGATGATTTCTTTAGAAAGGAAATATGCTATACTTCTCTGTTAAGGCCTAATACTAGTGCATTATCAGACCATATTGTCTTCACCTTGGCATTAAACTGAGTGTATGCCATCTCTATAAAGGCCTTAATTAAAGGCATAGCATTGCTCTTGGCTACCAACAAAAAGTCCATGTTGTTCTACTATAGTCGTCCACTATAGTTAAAAAATATCTATATCCATTGTATGTTTGTACCCTGTAAGGTCCCTACAAATCAATGTGTATAAGCTGAAAAGTGTGTGAATAATGAATCTGGCTATGAAGAAATGGAAGTCTGTGCTGCCGTGCCTTAGAACAAACCAAACATTGCTTTATTGAATCAATAATAGTGTGATTGGACAACAATCCTAGCTTTTGAAGCTTTGTAAAAGGCAAACGACCAAGCCTAGCATGCCATACATCCTCAGAAGACATACTAACATTACAAACTGATGTTTGATTATTTATAGAAAAAGCTTGATAATTCTTGACAAAATCATCTAAATTTGCTGCAGTGCTTGATTCGAGCAGATAGAGCCCAGCATAATGTTCACCAAGAACCTGAGGGTTCCTCAGTGAAGGGGCCTGCATAAGACAATGCTGGGTGTGAAGATAATGTAGCCATTCAGTTGGCTAGATAGTTTACTCACAGATAGGACATTGTATCTGAAAATTGGAATATAAAGGACTCCATATAAAGCCAAAGAGCTGCTGAAAACAACAGTGCCAGCATGTGTAACATGAACACATTTTCCATTTGGTAATGTGACAGTACTGGGCTTAGCAAGATCCATAAGATTGCTAAACAGGTTCTTGTTGTGACACATATGATCACTAGCTGCAGTGTCAATAATTCAAGTGCTTTGCCAATTAGAAACACCAGACAATAAGTATAAATTTTTTGTGTGATTAATACTGCTGGTACCTGTAAAGTTTGAAAAAGCTGCTGAACTGGGATTGTAATCAGTTTCTTGTTTTTGCATCCCAGTATTGTATCCTTCCTTGTTCAGCGGCACATTTTGAAGTAATGCTATTAATTGTGAAGTCTTCCCAGAAGTCAAACCTAGAACTGCAGTATTGCCCCGAGGCTGAGGTTCATGACAATTAGAAACAAAATCTTGATTGTCTGTCTGAAGGAGCGCAGCTGTCCTTCTTCCTCCCTTGAGCGTAGTATTTGGTGGAAAACCATGCAACTTATAGCATTTTTCCATAACATGTCCAGGTTTATTACAATAGTTGCAAAACATATTAGATCTCTTCCCTTCATTCCTGTCAAACCTGGTGGAAGGATTTTCAACTCTTATCTCACCTCTATCCATTTTTCCTCTGTAGAACTGATGTGATTTATGTGTCTCCACTGCAAGGGATGCAGAGTCTGCAAGGAAATGGCCACTGGACCTGATCTCTCTCTGTTTCTATTCTTGGATTAACATTGAGTACACTTGACTAATTGAAGGTAGAGGGCTCATCATAAGAATATTTCCCCTGACTGAATTGTAATCATCATTTAACCCCATTAAGAACTGTAACAGCTTCTGATTTTGCTCTCTCTTAAGCATTTTTTCAGCAGAATTACATGTGCATACTGGAATTTCATCCAAATCATCCAATTCATCCCATAAACCTTTCACCTTAGTGAAATAAGTTGCAATATCATTTGTGCCTTGCCTGACATTGCACATTTCATTTTTACTTGGTACAGTTTGGCACCATTGATTTGACCAATCTTTCCTCAAGTTCCACCCACATTTGTCTAGCAGATTTAGCATATATAATACTATCTGCAATAGTTTTGGTCAGCACATTCAAAATCCAAGACATGACCATGTCATTACGGTTCATCCATTTCTTGAAATCTGGAGAACTAGGCTGAGGTTTAGCAAGAGTTCCATCAACAAAATACAGTATACTCTTTGTGGACAAAGCAATTGTCGTAGTTCTTTTCCATGAGCCAAAACTGGTTCCATCAAATTGTGTAGAACCAAGAAGTAAACCTGGATGATCCGAAGCATGGAGGGAATGTGCTTCAGCAAGATCTTCTGCGGAAATCACCACTTCAGTATTGATTGTTGATGCCACCATTTTTGAAGAAGCTCAAGAAAGAAAACTGATATTTCCAGGATTGAAAACAGATCTCTGAATTCCTTGATATGTGAACTAGATTGAATGAGAACTTTATTCGATCAATCGATCAAGAAAAGAAGAAATTGAATCAAGAAAATGAAATCAATACTTGCATCATGGAACTTAGTGATTCAGACTCTGATACCACGTCAACATTTGAAAGAATACTCAGAACAGTTGCGGAGAAGAATAGAGAGAAGGAAAAGGATCTCTCACTAGAATTTTATTCATGATTGAACGAGTTGGAAATGATACATCATTGCTGTATATATATACAAGGATTCATATATGCTGAATAATGCTTGTGAGGTGCTAACAGAAACGCAACCAAATAACCAACGGCAACAACCTCAGGCTGAGCTGGCAAGCAACTTGACTAACTTTTAACAAACTTCTAACAGATGACAACAAACCAGATATGCTTGCTTTGAAACTGATAGTTTCTTGTTATTTTCACTTATTTGCAATAGTAATTGCCCTAGATCTCCAGTGGGAATGTGATGCAGTGATAACCCTCCAATGAAAACTACAGTGTTTCATAAACAGTGACATTTGCCAAGTCATGCCATTAAAAAGGGATGAAAAGATGACAGTTTGATTTCCATGTATGAACTTGAGAAGGTGTGAGAAATGATGGTTTCATTGATGGGGTCCCTTGATAATTTTCTACCTTCTATCTATATCCCATTTATAATGCTGTCCATTAAGCTTATGCATTGTATTATCATCCTATCTATTTCCCATTTACAACACTCACCATTTAAGTTTGTGCATTGTGTTATCATCGAATTATGGAGATATTTGTGAAATGGAAACCAAATATTCTCTCATTGATTCTCACATATTTCACGCAAAAAAGATCTGGACATTTTCATCATTTGTTCAGTCAATGTACCTTGTCCAAAGCCTGAATTATTGGAATTACATGAACCAAGCAATTGCTGTAATGCATTCTCCTTGTTTCTTTATCTGTTAAAAAAAATAAATGACTGTTCTGCTTGCCTGCATACACAAAGCAGCACAAATTATAGACCACAACATATGGATATTTGGATTACATGAACCAGGCAATTACTGTGTGCACATATGTAACAGCTCACTCTGCTTGTTTCCACCGGCTATGACAAACTTTGAAAATAATCAAAATCAGGATCATCACTCAGATGGAAACAATCTTACTAACCATAAAAAGTTGCGAGTCCAACATCTTTGCCTCCTTGGGTGATGCCACCTCAGGAAGTGAATAAATGAAGGGGCAAGCAGAGGCTCATGAAAGTTTCTGCTGGGGCATGTCTTCCTTCATTCGCTCTATCAATTGTTTTACCAATAAGAGAAGGACCGTATTGTTTGCTGGTAAGCGGAGATCCATTATATCCTTAAATTCCTTTGATAAAAGTTAGCTTCCTTTGTCACTGCATATTGTTGCTGGATTAAAAAGAGTTCTGTTTCTTGTTGATTCCGCTTCATGAGCCCTTTTCTGTTTTGTTGTTATCTTTTTCCACACAAGATAGTCATGTTCATCTTCATGTTCATCTTCATGTTCACTACTGCTACCACTAGATCGAATGCTGTGTTTTGTCACATATTGTACAACAACAATAACTCCTCCTAGTATAGATCCTCTTTGTGTGAGGTTTGGGGTTAGTATGCAGCCTTCCCCTGTAACTGTAAGCATTATACTAATAGAGACTTCTGACATATAGTGCTGGGTTGTTTTTTAATTAAAAAACACATTAAAATAAAGAAGAAAGAGAGGCCGCTTTTTCCCTTGTCCTAGTACCTTGTATACAGCACAAGCACTTCAAGCTGAAATGAAATATTGCAGATCAAGCATTGGCTATTTTTCGTTGTTTGGTTGTTTGGGTTTTTTTTTGGGGGGGGGGGGGGGATAGCATCATTTTACATTTTCATACTCCACAGTTGATATTTCTAGTTCCTTTTACTGTCAATCTTGATATAGGGACTTGAGCAAAAGGCTGTTTGGCTGTAAACGTCAGTGCATAATAGGAGTTTTCCCTTGCATACAGTTGTCAGATGCCCATATCTCCCTTCTATTCAATCTGTTGTTATATGCTGCAGTGGACTCTAACTTGAAATACAACCTTCATATTTCGACTAGTTTCTGCAAAATGGCGATGATTACTTTTGTCCTCTAATTGTTGGTCAAATTTGCTCTCTATTCACTTGAATAAACCCGTGCACTGACCAAAGTTTGGCTCCCAGGCATATACCTGATATTGATCTGTTAGGTGGCAACTTGGCAAGTAGATTGCATTGAGTGCATCATTGTAGTCCAAAATGAGTGATCAGGATCAGGAATTCCAGCAGAGATGGGGTTTCAGAAGGAATGAGAGCGATTTGGATTCATCGAGTGAAGATCATTCTAGACCTAGTTCCTCCAGTGAGCCTAAACTCAAGAAACATAAGCTGATATTTTCTGAGGAAAATAATCAGGAAACCATCAACATTGAGTCTGATCCTGAAGCAGAAGCACACCCGAGCTCTGAAGAACCCAATAAAGAGCCCAGCGAGTCATGCAAGGAGCCAAATCCTAAAAGCAAGGCAAGGAAGAGAGAAGTCAGATCAAGGAAGCCGAGAAAGAGAGCTTCTAACTGTAAGCCTTCTGATACTCCATCAAATGATCTGAGTGGCTACACAGAGTCTTTAATCAAGGGGATCAAAGTTGCCAGGGAGGAGTTGCTCAAATGGATGAGCAAAGAAATGGGGAAGCCAATCCAAGATGACAATGTGATTTCCTTAAAGCCTGATGTGAAAAGAAAAGGTCAAAAACAGAACCCAAGAAGAAGCAAATCTGCAAGAAGTAATCCGAACAAGGGCAGGAGAAAGTCAGGAGCGACAACTCAGAAACAAGTCGAGGAGTCTTCAGAAAAATCAGTTAAAGGCAAGACAGTATCTCATCCTATAAATGCTGGCATTGCTGAACCCCATAAGGAATCAGAGAATGTTCCCACTTCTACCACTCCAGTTGCCACGACTGAGAAACAAAAGAGAAAAAGATCAGGACCGTCCGTCAATAAGCAAAAAATTGCTGCTGCTCCTCCTGATGATCAGCCGAATTCTAAGACAGCTGTAGTTGCTCTTCCTGCTCCAGCTCCCGCTTCTTCTCCTACTCCGACTCCTGCTCCTACTCCTAATTATCTGACGTTGCCGACTCTGCTGCCTAGGCCACAATCTGAAAATGCTGAAAGGAATCCCCTGGGAGATGGTAATGAGAGAGATTTTGGTAAGAGAAATGCAATGAACACAGGAATCAACTTAAGCTCACAGCTGCCATGCTTCCCAAGATCCCAGCAAAAAGACGGACTCTTTGCTCAAAATGGTTTAAGGAATGTGAATGATTACGAGCAGGACACTGGTCTAACAATCGGAAATGTCAGGCCTAATGGAAATGGAAGTGGAAGAGCAAATGGGTTTCCTTTTTCACTTCAGAATGGAAATGGAAGTGCAAGTGGAAGTGGAAGTGGAAGTGGAAGTGGGTTTCCTTTTTCGTTTTACCCTCACCCTCAGGGCTTACATGGTGGAATTGGAATTCAACATCCGAGTCAATTTGGAATGCAGTTTCTCTCTCAGGATAACAGGATGTCAGGACACGACAGGATGAATGGGGGACTCACCAGATTGCCTAATGGAAACCATGGTTTTGTGGATAGTTATGGTTCTTTGAATCAACATTTGAGATTTAAAGCTCAAGGGGGAGCCTTGGGATTACAGTGTCCTGATGTTAGAGGAACAAATCTTCAACCAAGATAGTTAAGAAGTCAATAATAATTCAGAAAAAAGAACAAGCCAATCCTTCAGGCTCCTTAGAACGTGACATTCAGACTGTCAAATGTACGCAATCTTCCATAGAAATGTTATTTCCACGTATTGAACTTATGTTATTTAGGTCATAATGAGCTTCAAAACCTGACTCTTAATAATTGACAGTTCGACTATTTATAACAGGCTTTCATATTTTCTTTTCATTGAATATCGGATGCGATGCTCGCTTGCACTGTTTCTCATTCTCAACAACAACACTACCATTACCTCCCAATGTGGGTCTTGCTTTCTCGAAGTCTGGGGACTATTTCTCATTCTCAAGTGGGTTCCAATTGTCTATGATCCTTTCATCCAATTATGGATGAGAAAATGAGATCATGCCAACTGTGAAAAGGCCTGTAAATCCACACTTGATGCTCTTATGATATGGTTCCAAATATGATTCTCTATCCCACTAATTACCCACTTGGCTTCATCATCCTGATCATGATTTGTTTGGTTCCCACCCCCCCTCTCTCCCCGCCCCCAAAAAAAAACAAAAAAAGAAGCCAAAGGGTCAATATTCTTTTTTTTGATCGCCAAGTTTTTTTTAAAAATCAACAACAGGGTCAATATTCTTTCCACAGTGCGTTTCTCCCGTCCAGTAAACGCCACCCCCTTTCCGTGGACTTGCTGTGCGAGCATTGACCGAAGCAAAAGTAATCACACTGAGAACTTTTGTAAAAATTCAGCATCGTAAAATGCAGTTTCTACCCTCATTTGATTGACCCAGAAAACCACTTTTAGATGCTCAATTGCTTTGAACCTTTGGTTTTGATTTCTACACCAAAGAGAGTTTCTCTCTCTTCTTCTCTGTGTTTCAATCTGTTCAAGCGTCGAGCTTTCTGATGCAAAAGGAAACAGAGGATTAGAGAGATGGATTTGGGCAAAGTGGGGTTGATTCTCTCTTTATTTTCACTGTTGTTGAGTGTTAGAGGTGGGGATATTGTTCATGATGATGATAGAGCTCCTAAGAAGCCTGGGTGTGAGAATGATTTTGTTCTGGTGAGTTTGAAATACTCAAATTTCTCTCCAACCCATTTCCTATTTGCTCGAGTCTTCATCTGGGTATCCCTTAATTTTGATTTATTGTCATTCTTTTCTGTTTATTTGCCTACTCTGGAGATGGAGAGTGGGATCGAATTTTGTTGTGAATCCTTTTACTTGCTTAGATTGAACTTTGTGACTTCGTGCATATGTTTCCTTGCTATAGGATAGAAGTGGGAATCTTAATTTGCTGTGAATATTTTCTCTATTAATGATCGTATGTACGAATATGGGAAGTGGCCCAACATTTAATTAGTAATTACATTGATTTGCTGCCATAAAGCGCAAGGACCATTGGTAAAATAACTTTCAAAAAAAATCTGATCAGGTGTCCTCTGTTCATTTGATGATTATGTTTCTACCAATCTGTGTAACTCTGTGTGCGCATACGCACGTGCGTGTTCTTCTTTTCTTTCTTTGGGGGAGGAGGGTTATTTGCCTGTTGATGATTTAGTTGACAGTATGCACGGCTGTTACTTTTGGCAAAGATGATATATCATAAGCCTTTCTTACAGTGGTGGTTTCCTTGAATTATGATTTATGAAGCTATGTCCTGTTTAAAATTTTTGGGAGTTTGCAGTCACTCTTATCCGGAAACAGATCTCTAGTGCATCCAAGATAATAGAAGCAAGAATTTTAATTTAGTACGACATGGATCTTTGCGCTTGTTAGAAGTTGTAGAAGAATTCATTAAAATTCTCTAGGTATATGAAAAAGGTTTCTCTTTCATATGCTTATTTGTGTCCATCACTGTTGTATGAAAATTTCTTGACAAAACATGAGTTTGCATCCACATGGTATTGGTGGCCGTGGAGTGATCGTATTGGCTCTTTCCTAGGTGAAAGTGCAAACATGGGTTGATGGCAAAGAAGATGAAGAATTTGTTGGTGTTGGGGCAAGATTTGGCGCCGCCATTGTGTCAAAGGAGAAAAAAGCTAACTACTCTCGCCTTGTTCGTGCTAACCCTCCAGATTGCTGCAGTCCGTCAGAGAACAAGGTTTGTCTATTACTGTAATGTCTAATCTGTTGATGACATTTAGCTTCTGTTGTGCTAATTCTTTAGTTTGCTATGATAGCTTGCAGGAGATGCCATCATTGTACAACGAGGCCACTGTAAATTTACCACCAAAGCAAATTTTGCAGAAGCCGCTGGTGCTTCAGCAGTTCTCATCATAAATGACCAAAATGGTAATGTCGCGCGGATTTTTGTCCTGAACTCGATTAGAAGTCATGTGAAGTTTGAATTTAGTTGGTTGTTTTAAAGCTTTTTAGAAACCGAGACACATGAATTCAACTTGCTTCGGGAGTGTGCAGTCTTTAGTGCTTCTAATTTCTAAAGGCCAAATATGGTTGCTTCTCACCAAAAGGCGAGTAAACTTGGTAGGGTTACAGGTGCAATTGAAAATTTACAGAACCAAGAGCTCATGGGTGTTAACTCACAGTGTTGGGTCTCCACATAAGAAAGCACTATCAATTCTTGAGGTTGTCACGATCCATCCCATACTGGGCAATCTTTTGTACTTTGGCTGATTGCCTGTGACCTGCCTTGAATGTACTGCACGATGCTAACGGCGAAGAATTGACATATTTGTCTAGCTTGTTGATCATATAGGCTTGTGGAATCTGTGGTTTTGTGGAACTTATATAGCTAGCTGATCATATAGGCTTTTGGCACAGGAATAGCTATGTATGTTCACAATTGCAACTCTTAGATGAAGCTTGTTGGAGGGCATATTAATAGAGGCTGTGACAGTCATTCTTTTTGAGGATCCATCCTGCTCTAAAAGTTAACACCTTTTGGAGCATTTAGCTGGAATCTCAATTTCCTCACGAAACATATGGTAATACCATGTAAACACATTTTTTTAAAAAAAAAAAAAAAATTCACATAAGTTGGTACACAATTAATAGGATTCCGATTTCTTAATTTCTCTGTTTGGAAGCATTTATTGAACTAAATAAAAGATCATATTTGCATTCAAGTTCAACCTTTTTTTTAATTTATAATTTTGTAGAACTTTACAAGATGGTGTGTGAGCCAGATGAGACTGATCTTGATATACGTATCCCTGCTGTCATGCTTCCTCAAGATGCTGGTACAAGCTTGGAGAAAATGCTCTTAAACGGATCCTTTGGTTAGTGTTCCTTCACCCACATTCCAGTGAAGACAAGTTAGCGAGCATAGGTTCAATTTTTTGTTATTTCTGGGCTAATTTCATTACATGTTGTTGGTTAGACGTGACAAAGAGATCATCAAAGTCGGGTTGTAGTCCAATTACTATAAGGTTAGGTCACATTTAGACTCAAGGGATTTGAGGCGAGTTCAAGCCCATTCATGTTTGGGAATTGGGTTGCCCTATCCTGGTCTCAAGTTGTTCAAAATTGTTCAGGTCAGATGTTTAGTTCAGGCACAATTATCTTGTGAAAACCTAGCCATCACATACGGTCTTAAACTTGGCTAATGGATCATCAGGTTAGTTTCCTAGTTCTTGTTCAGAGTGGTAGGACTTCCAATTCGGTCAATATGGTTTGAAGTGAAAACTGTGTTCCCACAATTTGAAGCTAGTTTTGCGTTGAATAATCTTGTAAACAGTAGATTTACCAGATCTATTGTTTACATTTTGTGCTTTCTTCAAAGTTATTTCCATGTGTTATTGTTGACTAAATGAAGACCACAATGTCCCTATTATCATGTATGGTGTTGTGTTTGTAAAAGTTTCCCTTTCATCCAGTATCGGTCCAGCTATACTCTCCACGACGTCCGGTGTTTGGCATTGCCGAAGTTTTCTTATGGATTATGGCTGTGTCTACCATCCTGGTTGCATCATACTGGTCTGCCTGCAGTGCTAGAGAAGCAGCTGTTGAACACGAAAAGCTATTAAAAGTAAGTTTGTGATGCTGATTTTTTGACCTATGACATTATGCATTATTTCTTTCTTTTCTTTTCTTTTCCTTTTTTTTTTGGTGTGGAGGTGAGCATCTTGGGTCAGTGTGTAGGTCGGACTCCAGAAGTTCCTATCTTAAAGTGCTTTTTCTTTTCAATTTGCTGACTGTGTTTTTTTTTGGGTGGGGGGGAACTTACCCTCTTAGGATGCCTCTGACGAACTCTCCAATGCGAGCTTTGGTAGCATCGTGAGCATCAGCACCACATCAGCGATCGTGTTTGTTGTTGTGGCTTCATGCTTTCTTATCGTCCTTTACAAGCTGATGTCATCCTGGTTAATTGAGCTGTTGGTGATTCTTTTTTGCATTGGTGGTGCAGAGGTGAGACTTGTTGTTTGCCATGTAGATTTTGCAAGGTGCACGTGCTCTAAGTCTATGAGTCCCATGTTGATTTCAGCGTGAAGTAGTAAAAAATTTTTCAATGAAGGAATTTAGGATAGATTTGTTGGTGATTTATGAAAGTGAGGCAATTTTTTCTGAACTACACCAAATGTAGCTGTCTTTGTTGATGAAAATTGCATACTTCCCTATGGCCCTGTGGCTAGCATTACGAATCTATCATTTCTATTGCAAAGATCATGTTCACTATGCTTTGTTCCTTTTTTTTTGGGTGAGGTTGTGCCTGAATAAAATGTACTAGGTTTATAGACTAGGAGTTAGCCCATTCTTGTCAATACTGTCCATTAGATGTTTTTCTTTTTTGTTTGTATCAAATTGTCAAGGCTGTAAAAACAACTACCGGTAATTAGCATTGAGCCCAGTGGTGGATTCTTAATTGTCACAAGAAGACCAATGGGCAATTTCTTCTCTCCCGAGTTGTGTGTGTATAGAAACGGACCATTTTAAAAAAATTATTATTAGTAGACAATCTTTTGCCCGTGGGGAGGGGGCGTAGGGGTAAGGGATATGAGTGGATATCAATTAGGTGAAAATTGTCTCACCAATCATTCCTGTAACATTAGTGCTTATGTGGCTTTTTCTCCCCCATTCTATTTTCAGGGCCTACAAACATGCTTGGTTGCTTCATTATCAAGGTATATTTGCATTCTTTCTTTCTGCAAGACTTGGTGCCAGAGTCATGGCATAATGTTCTTACAATTTTGTCATGAAACACCATACCCACTGGTTAGCTCAAGAAAGTGTAGAACTCAGCATTTGATCTCAATCAATGGTGACATTCTGTCCTCGCACAAAATAACAGCTTAGGAATCATGGCCAGCTTATGTTGGACAAATGGAAAGTATTGTATTAAATGAGAATGAGTTTGCAGCTTTTGGTAATCTCACTAAGGATTCCTATCTGCAATGGGTTTCGATGGTTCCTAGTTTCCAAATAATATTACATTTTCTCATGCACTGAATCTATTTTTGCTACCTACTTTGGGGTATACAATCAACTTGCTTGATGTTTTTGAAGGGCTAAAGATGGCTTCTATGATAATAGGAGCAATCACCCATTCCTCCCTGAGAACATGATTTCCTGGTCTGATGTGATTTCTTGTCATTGTAACTTGGTGTTTAACCATGATGTATTCCAGGTGGTTCAAATCCTTTGCTGAGTCCTATGTGAAAGTGCCTTTTCTTGGGCCTCTCTCTTACCTTACTCTTGTTGTGTCTCCATTCTGTATCACATTGGCGGTCCTTTGGGGAGTTTATCGAGATCAACACATTGGCTGGATTGGTCAAGATGTATTAGTAAGATAAAATTTGTCCTCTATATCTCAGAATGTGCTGTTTTCGTCTTAGCTTGTGTGGAAATATTGAAACTGTGCTGCGCTGGTGACTTAGGGAATCGCTCTGATAATCACAGTTATTCAGATTGTTCAAATCCCGAACCTCAAGGTGATATGTTGTATCGAAGATCATACTATCCCTGTTGCTTTATCATTGTTTTATGCAAGTATACGAGTGAGTAATTATGTGTCACAAGGGTTCTGATGATGTATATATTTCATTCTGTAAGTCAGGTGGGTACGGTTCTTCTCTCTTGCGCCTTCTTCTACGACATATTCTGGGTGTTTTTATCCAAGAAGTTGTTCCATGAGAGTGTGATGATTGTGGTAAGTGAGGCATTTTGATTTACCAGGCTGAAACACTTTCTGGGATGCAACTTCCATATCTAATTGCAAATGCTGTGTTTCATTAGGTAGCTCGTGGTGACAAGAGTGGGGAGGATGGCATTCCAATGCTATTAAAAATCCCACGCATTTTGGACCCGTGGGGTGGGTACAGCATTATCGGATTTGGTGACATCCTCTTGCCAGGACTGCTCATAGCCTTTTCTTTAAGGTAGGGGCCACTGCCTTCAACTTTTAATTAACATCAATTTGCCTTCTTTTCAAGTTGTTTGTTCTTAGAGCTGACCAAATCACGTAGTGCAAGCCTCATTTACAGAGCTCTGACTTGCTGCAAATGTAAGTGCAAATATATTCTTCGTTTATGTTGGACAGGTATGATTTATTGGCCAAGAAGAGTCTCCAAGCAGGATACTTCTTATGGGCAATCATAGCTTATGGATTAGGTAAGAAAGCACAGATTACATACTCATCCACTGTTCGCTTGCAACGGCTGACGTTCCTCCCATTTGCTGAAATCAAATCTGGAACCCTTTGGCTGTGATGTGCAGGTCTTTTCATTACTTACGTTGCATTAAATTTGATGGATGGACATGGCCAACCTGCTTTGCTTTACATTGTCCCTTTTACTCTAGGTAAGTTTCTTAATGCATTACAAGATTCATCATTTGTCTCTTCTCTCGTTACCGGGGTGTACAAGTTATTAGGTAAACTTGGTTCCAGAGGCCCAATGACACAAAAACCCGCCTCTTCCTCCCCCAAAAGGGCGGGGGGGGGGGGGAATACTATTTCCCCAAAAGCTACCTCGAACAGCTAGTCCCAGCTCCATCATATTAATATACATGCTTTTCTGCCCGGAGGGAGGGGGGGTGACTCCGGGGCTGGATTGTGTTAATTACAATTTTACTCCTGGATTGAAGGGAACTTTCTGAATGACAATTTAACAGAAGAATATGAGATTTGAATTCATTTGCTGAACTTGTTTGCGTGAAATTGCAGGGACACTTTTTATGTTGGGCATAAAAAGAGGGGAACTCAATGTTTTGTGGGCAAGGTGTGAGCCAGAAAGACTTTGCCCTCATTTGCATTTACACAAGTCTGAGGAATTGACACATTGAGAACAGACTCCATCACGCAAAACGCAAGCGATTCTTTCGTGTAATCATAATGTGGTCGCACCAGCATGCAAAGCTAAATTGTCGAATCTATACGAAAGAGTAAAACCCTGCGTTTTTCTGGAGCTGAAGACCAGGTGATGAATGTGGGCTTTGGCTTAAGTTTGCTCTTCATACGAAGTTATGTTGTATCTTTGCAAAACAGTGTATGTATTAACTATGAAGTTCTTTGTTTGATAGTTAGAGGTGAATGGATTTCCTTGTAACATGTCTGGTTTATGTCTTGTAATGATACAAAAATGTCAGTGGAAAGGACCCCTCTGTTTGTTGAAAAAGATGATCAGACCAACAAATAATAAAGTGGAAAACAATTCTGGCACCACATTAATCATACATAAATCAATGCTTGCTAATAACTTGTTTGTTTAGTCCAATGTCATATAAAATACAAGATTAAATACAATTGAGATTGGTGGTCTATCCAAGTTAAAGGAGGTGTTTGGTTGCAAGAACTTTTTGGAGAAAAAGAGCTTTTTGAGGGATTTTAGCTGTTTTGACTAGTCAAAACAAGTAAATTGGTGTTTGGTTGAAGAGCTGTTTGGATCCTTTCTCAAAAGGCAATTTTCATTAGCCTTTTGGGAATAAATGCTTGTGAAAATGATATAACTACTCAAGAGTTTGAAAAAATTATACCATATGCCTATCAGCCTTTTGTAGTGATATTTGATGTTGTATATTATTTAAATTTAATCTATCCGAGATTGAATCATTTGAATATATAAATTTCAATTTATAATAATAAAATATGTGATAAATAACAAAATAATATTTAAGACATAATTATCATGTAGATAGATATAAACAATTTGAAAAGAAAAAAAATATATTAATAAGAATAAAAATTATGTACAACTAGTAACAAATTAAGGTTTTATCAATAAAGTTAATTTGTACATATGACATCAATTTTATTCTTTTTGAAAAGAAAATAAGATAACTAGTAAATGAAAAAATTATTTTTAATTAAAAAGTAATTTAGAGATAGAGGCCCAAACGAAATTTTATTGAATATCTTTTTTAAAACAGCTAATTTTACCAAACACTTTTTTTATAAACAACTAATTAAAACAGCTAACAACTAACAGCAAATACAAACAGCTAACAACTGTTTGCCAAATAGAGCCAAAGTTTGTAATTTGCAACAGTAAAGTACAAGGGAAGTTGGATAGTTTGAATGTAACACTTATAGAGTTTCAGTTCAATCCAATTCGTTCAAAGCCCAATGGGTCGGAACAGGTCAAAGAATAAGGGATATCAAAGCCCAGTTCAAGCAACAAGCCTAATCGCACAGCCGCACACAAAGCACAACATATGCGTTTCCCCAAAGTCTTACACGGGTGGAGAGCGTAGGAAGGCAGTACTTGACTGTTCGACCAAATATTCCTCGGTATTTTGGTTCTAACATGAGTCTAAGCCAGATCCAGATCTTTTGCAGTGTATCTTATAAAAGGGGGAAGAGTTCTCATGAGTCATGAGGGGTCCAAACCACATACCATACTCCTAAAAGTATAAACTCCTATCAGCCACGTCACCGCCACATTTTAAAAATTGTCTATATGACAAATAGTTAATATATATACATGGCAAGAGAGAGTACACACTCCTAGGTATAATGATATACATTACCTGAAGGGTCACTCTTATGAGTTGCGATGATTGACTTCCTTTTTTAGCCGAAAAATTTACAACTAATAGTGAAATTTTCAACATGCAATACATAATAGTAGTTTAAATTATAAGACATTATAAAATATAAATACGAATGGTGTTACTACAACTTATCTTATGTGTTATTATTTGAAGTTATATAATAACATTAGGTTTTTTTTGGGGGGAGGCTTTAGAGCAAAGTCAACATTATACTTTTAGGAGCATGTACTCCGATACGTCACATCAGTGTCACATATTAAAATTTATCTATATGACAAATATACGTTAGAAAAACATGTATACTTAGTAAATGGTAGTACGTACTCCCACGTATATGATATATATTATCATTTAGAGCAATGTTAATTGAGCATAATGTGATGTATATTTACTATTTATAAGGGATTATGTAGCTAATCACCATGGGTTATGAATAATTGAGCCGTCCAAAGCCACATGATGCAAATTAATTAGGGCAAAAATACAGCCAATTCATAATATTCCAAGTACAATCAGGGTTGCTAAGGCGCGATAACAACAACAAAAGTAAATATCTTTTTCTCAAAATAAAAACGAGGGGACATATTTGAAATTAATATTTGTGAATTATAGGCAACGGATATATGGTAAGACTTTTGCTTTGATATAATTGATTGATGCCATGCTGATATATATATATATATATATATATATATATATATATGATAATTATAGGGCGGTGGGTTACTTAGCTGTATTCTATATATATAACCTCATGCTTCTGATTCTTGCTAGTCTCAAATTCTAGCCGTTGAGAATAATCCATAATATTATTCATGCTTGACATTTTGGACCCTATAGTCAGTTGCCTTGATAATGTTTGGGCGGTTTGATGACACCACCTCCAATTTTTGACCTGAAAATTTACTCTAATATTAACCCCTAATCATACAGCCTCTCCATTTTTTATTTTTATTTTTTTTTTGTGGGTGAGGTTGGATCTTTGAATGGGTAAAATAATTGCTACGATTAATGATTGTGAAAAGATTCTAGTTTAGTCTTCTTAAAATTCGATACAATTCCAATATGTCTAGAGAGTGTACTAGATATCCATTCTATTATCGAAATATCTCCGTGTCATGTACTTTTGGAGAGAACTAGAAAGAAAATGCAAGTACGATGGTAATGAGGGTATGATTGTTTCAACGTTTAGAATTTTAGGGATTAGTGGTGAGTAAGGATTCACCAGCAATTACTATCGTTTATTAGCGATTAAAAATAGCAGTTACTAGCGGTTAGTATGGTTACAAACAACGCTTGCAGATAGTAAAAATAACAGTCAGTAAGCGTTTATTAGCAGTTAGCATAGCGGTCAATGACTAATAGCGATTGAGACCGAAAAAATTTTCTTACGAAGCATTGAAGGATAACTCGAACTATATATGTAGTTTTGAAAGTTTAAAAAATAAATCTAATTAATGACTTTAACGACTTTAATTTGAAAGTTTAAAAAATATTCTAATTAATGACTTTAACAACTTTAGTTTAATAAAACTTTTGAAAATAACTATTCAAATTAATTTTGGTTGTAAATAGAGTTTACATAACCGTTTGTGTTTATGCCTCAATTCAACACCCTCCGAACATTCACCACTTTTAATTAGATTCTTTTAAAAAGTCTACCAAAGCAAGCACTTTCTAGTTTCCGAAACACATGAAATTTTTTTCCTATGCCGTTATTTTGGTCAAAGTATGAAGGTAATGACATAAAAATATCGCTTCTATATATAGTACTCATAAATAGTTAAACTATAAAATTTGCAAATAAAATAAACGGTCAAGATATAATACTTACTTTCAGCTCAAAAATGTAAAACTAACTACTTGAAATACATCTAATCATGCATTTTATTAGGTACCGCCGGGTCTTTATACTCCCGGGGCTGACGTTGCACCAAGTCACCAGAAACATGCCACCTTATGTTAAATTGTTTTAATTTATTTTCTTAATACAAGCCCAGATAATCTATTGCGGTTACTTTTTTTTTATTAAATTATTTATAATAAAAGCTCAGGCAACTGATTGCAGTTATATTTTTTAATTATTTATAAATTAAAGTTCACGTTTCTCCAGAGGTGGTGGCTACACCTGGCAAATGGGTCATTCGGTTCGGGTACGGGTCAGGTCAAGTTCGGATCAAGTCATATTCGGGTTAAATGAGATTTCGGGTCATTTCGGTTTGGTCGGGTATGGTTTGGTTCGGGTCGATTTCGGGTCAACCAATTTTTGGTTAAATACGCTTATCATGCCAAAACAAACAACTTTCTAGAAAATTTCGGGTCGGGTATGGTTCGGTTCGGGTCAATTCGGGTTTCGGGTCCACTTTCGGGCGAGTATATTTCGGGTGTCGGGTCGGATATGGGTCCGGGTCGTTCGGTTTGGATTTCGGGTCTCGCGTCAGTTTTGCCAGGTCTAGTGGTGGCTGGCCTTTCTTTGTAAAAGCAATTCATGTTTGCAATTGCTATAATATAAAGATTTGTAGCATAATATCTAGCCCAAAAAATAGTACGTAGTGTAATAATCTGTAGATTCATTATTTCCTATTGTTATCTGACTAATTTCTCTTTATTATCATCATTCATTATTCATTATTGCAGTTTAATAATTTGGGGATTGTCTCTCTCTCTCACTCAATGTTGTTATCCTTGATACGTGATCCATTGCTTTCAAGTTGTGCAATAATTTGTATTTTGTAGGTCCTTTCATAGTTCCCTACTCTCGATTTCCCTATTTCTATCTACATAGATAATTTTGGATCGTTGCATTTTTTATAAACAAATTGTCAAGGGTGATGATGAACGTGAAAGTTCCTAAAGTTTTGAAGGAGAAATCACAGTGAATAATTTGTGCGGACTCAATGAACAAACTAAATTTGACATAAAGCCCTCAAGCAACTATTGAACAAATTGGATTCTTACAGTGAAACAACCATGAGAAACTTGCATGTGCTGGCTTCGGGTGATTAATGAACACATGTAGTAATTAATGATCAGATGCTTGTGTTGCCTTTAGGATGAACTACCTTATGAATGTATCCTATATGTTGAGAAGACCCTAAATTGCTAGCAGCTTCTCACCTTACCATTATAATGAGTTGAAAGGATGGAACTTTTGAAGTTTAATGCCTCCTCTTGATCATGTAAATGAGTATTTGTTCTTAATTTTTTTGTCCATGGCTTATTGAGATAAGCACATGATTCAATTGTTGTTTATTCTTGTCCATTTTCTTCAACGTGGGAAGGAAGAATTAAGTATCGCTTAGATTCAACAAGCAATAGTGTTGAAAATGGTGAAAACTTTAAGTCTACAAGATTATCCTATTGGACTTTTGTGGGAAAGAAGAGAAATAATGTGCATCCAAGAAGGCAAAAGAGATCAAGAAAGTGTAGAAAGAAGAGGAGAGAGAAGAAAGAAGCATGGTGGGTGGAGGAAACTGTTACAAGTTGCGTTGCTACATGGGAAGTTATTAGGTTTTGTGTATTTTTTTAAAAAAATATATTCCAGCTTGTAATATCACTGATGACTTAGGCCTGGGAGTATGTACTCCCAGGTGTATATAATAGATGTTGATCTAATCAGTAATTACCCACATAAATACAAACAATTATTTCTATTAACAGAAACTTATCATTTTGCTTAATAATATATAATCCCTTCTTAATTAAACCAAAAAAAAATTACCCCCAACAAACAACAACACACACACTCTCTCTCTCTCTCTTAAAACCTGATCTACTACCACTCTCCATATCACACTCACTGGCATTGCCCCCCAAACCAATCGCCATTTTCACAGCTTTCTTCTTGCTCTTACAAGAACCACCGCAAACTCTAACCATAGGAGAGAGAAAATGGAGGGAAAGGAAGAGGATGTGATTCTTGGAGCCAACAAGTTCCCAGATAGGCAGCCACTGGGAACCGCGGCTCAGACCAAGGACTACAAGGAGCCACCACCGGCTCCATTTTTCAAAGCGGGAGAGCTCAAGTCATGGTCCTTCTACCGAGCCGGAATTGCCGAGTTCGTGGCTACCTTCTTGTTCCTTTACATCGGCATCTTGACTGTCATGGGGGTTAAGCGTGCCCCCTCCATGTGTGCCCCTGTCGGTATTCAGGTTATTGCTTGGGCTTTTGGTGGCATGATCTTTGCCCTTGTTTATTGTACTGCTGGTATCTCTGGTAACTAACTTCTTTATCCCTAATTAATTTGTGGGTTTTATGTTTGCTTTTTGGGGGTGGGGGGTATTGTTTTGTGCTGTGCTATGGTATTGTTTTTCTATGGATTGGTTAATGATGAGAATTATGTTTATTGAAATGGGGCAGGTGGGCACATAAACCCAGCAGTGACCTTTGGGCTGTTTTTGTCAAGGAAATTGTCCCTAACAAGGGCACTGTACTACATGATTATGCAATGCCTAGGAGCCATATGTGGTGCAGGTGTGGTCAAGGGGTTCCAGCCCAGCCCCTATGAAGTGTTGGGTGGTGGTGCCAATGTGGTGGCCCCTGGTTACACCAACAGTGATGGCCTGGGAGCTGAGATTGTGGGCACTTTTGTCCTTGTCTACACTGTCATGTCTGCCACTGATGCCAAGAGGAGTGCCAGAGACTCTCATGTTCCTGTAAGTTTAATTCTAGAATCAGTTCATTCTCATTCATTTGCGTTTTGTCTCCTTTGATTTGCCATGTTTGATTTAGGTTTATTGTTTGTTGTTTCAATGATCTACCTAAGTTTAGTTCAGTTCTTCATTTTCTATAAATTTGGTATTAAGTGTTGTTCGTTTCAAGTTCATGGTTTATTTACTCTTTTTGTTTGTGATTTATTTTGGTTGCGCTAAATACTACTTTTATTAAAAAGACGGGAGAATTATATTGAAATGAGCCATGGTATTACGATTTTCCTAATAAGAAAGTGTATCAATATAAATTAGAACAAATTCTTTCATGAGACGGTGCTACTGTCATGAGACAGTATTACTGACAATATGATGTTAGGTAGGAAGGTCTTTCTCAAAATGAGTAGATTGAGAAATCCTGACATGAACACAAACAAGGAGCAACAATTAGACATGCTGGTTAGGGTTATTAATTCCCAGACTCCATGCAAGTGGGACTCACACTAGGAGTTTTTTTGTTCAACACGCTTGTCATGCAAAAATAAGCAACTTTGTAGAAAATTTCTAGTCGGAAATGGTTCGGTTTGGGTCAAATCGAGTTTCGGATCTACTTTCAGGTGAACCTATTTTAGATGTCAGGTCGGGTATGAATCCGGATCATTCGGTTTAGATTTCAGCTCTCGGATCAGTGCCTAGTTTGGATATGTCTTTGTCTTTCTTACGCATAATGAAGGGTGATAAAGCTGGGTTGCCATGTGCCTGATTTGGGTATGTGATACGTACCTCTCATACATACTTGCTTGTTTTGATATATGTACGGCTAAGCTGTTTGTTTTGGCCTTCAACAATGCATTATTCTGGAATCTGGACCCCCTGTCAGGCTATCACTCATCAAACAAAGCCAAAAAAAAGGCCGCAATCCTTTTTTGATTTGCTGAAAATGTCACAGAGGTTGCAAATTGCAAGATTGAATGCAATTTCTGTAAATAATTATATATTGAAAGAGAATTAAGGGGGGAATAAAATATTTTACTGTGATTTTCTTTTTTTTTGGGGGGGACATAGATACATAAATAAAGTAATTTTATTTAATTTTCCTGCAGATTTTGGCTCCACTTCCAATTGGATTTGCAGTGTTTTTGGTGCACTTGGCAACCATTCCCATCACTGGAACTGGCATCAACCCAGCAAGGAGTTTGGGAGCTGCAATCGTATACAACAGGAGCGATGCATGGGATGACCATGTAAGTTTGTTAATAATCAAATTCATTGTAATTTAATTAAGTACGTGAATAATGAATAATAATACAATTTGTTTTTATGTGAAAAATGCAGTGGATTTTCTGGGTGGGACCCTTTATTGGAGCTGCTCTTGCTGCTTTGTACCAGCAGATTGTGATCAGAGCCATGCCCTTCAAGTCCAGGGGTTGAATTAGGCAGTTTATTAGACAAATTGGTGTATGAATTTTGAGTCCTTTCCTGGTCTTCCTAGCTGTTTTAGTTTTTTTTTCTCTTCCCTTGTTGTCTTTTCTTCTGTGTCCTGAGGATTTGGTACTGCCTGGAATGTGTAAAAATTATCCAGTATTAACATGTATCCTTATGTCTCCCTTCTTCCATTTATCTTCATTTATTAATATGGAACCAGTTAAAATGAAACCAATCTTGTAATTTATTGGGTAGGGTTGTCACATTCCATCTTCGTCATTACACCCTGTATCTATATGGCATTATAGACATTTGACTCGACTCTTGAGAATGTAGATTGATTTGAATTTGGACGAGACTTATGAATTTTTAGATTTTTATTGCAGTTTAGGACCTACAGTCAATGTTAGTTGACAGCTCATGCCGACATCTAGTCATTAACTATAGATATTTTGTGTGTGAACTAATTTATGAATATGACAATTGTTGTGTTCATTTGGATTGTTATCTAATACTCTTTAACTCCGAACTTATCTTATACGCTAGGGTTTGAGATACATATATATATATATGTATGTATATATATATATGTGTGTGTGTGTATACATATATATATATATATATATATATATATATATATCTATATGTGTGTGTGAGTGTGTGTGTGTGTGTGTTTGGGGACGTGTGTGTGTGTGTGTTTGGGGACATCAAACTAGTACAATGGTAGAGTTTTAGGGATTTGAAAAACAAAAGATGTGGCTTATGTGTATTGTTTCTCATATATATTATATATATATAATACTATATATATCATATATATATATTATATCTATATAATATATATATATTTAATATATATATCTATATATATATATATATATATATATATATATATATATATATATGGTTTTTGGGGATGGGGTTTGAAGGTATGCATGAGGAATGTTAAATGATTAGAATTACTATTTGATGCATATGAATTAGTTATGCGTATACATTTATTTTATTAATCAGTGTAGTCAATTAGTATAAATATCTAAGTACTTGGAATGAAAATTTGATCACTTCATCTTCCATAGGTGGATCTTTGATTTAAATTGTTATTAATAGAAAAGGTAAATAATATAACACTGATAAAATGACATTAATAATATTAGTAAAAATTATGTAACTATAAACAAGTAATGCAAGAAAAATCAAAAGTAAAAAATGCTATAATTATAATATTAATAAAAACCACTGATAATGCATGGTAAATCAAAAGTCTATGTTTATAGTTAAGAATTAAATGCTAATAGAAGGAAAATTCATTGCAAAAGTTAATCACCAGTTAGCAAATTATAGCCATTCACCACTTCATTTTTTTCTCCTACTCCTCTACCTTGTTCTCCCTCCTATGTGTTTTTTTATATAAAGAAATTGCATCTGTCTCCCCTGTGATGCCCCTTATATATTTATTCATTCTTTTCTTTTTCTAATTTATTTTGGATATGCTATTACTCTTAGCTAGCAAACAACATTGCTAGGCAACATTCAATTTTATTGGTTAATTTAAGTAATTTTTGAATTTTGATTTTATAATTTTCACATTGTTAATTGATTGAGGCCTTACATGACACAAATTAAATATCTTTGATGCTATTTAGTTTTAATTGCTCGATGTAGAGGTGTCGTTAGTTATTTCTATTTTGATAAGGAAAATAGAGACCCAATAACATAATGAAAAAGTTGGAAATTTATATTTGTTTTATTTATTTACATAACTTACAAATAATTTATTAACCTTTATTCTCCTCTATTTTAATATATATCTAACTTTGTGGTTGAATTTTTTTTTTATATTGTGTATATTCAAAATTATGTCTTGGGTTTGACTTGACAGATTGATTTATTTAAGTTGTTATTAATAAGTTGATGATAAAAATAGCTATAATTTTTATTTGGTATTTGTTTATCTCTTTTTCAATGAAAAGACTTTTAAAATAAGTCAACTAAAAAATATTGTAGGTATGTATTATAGTATTCACTGAAAGATATACATTAAACTATAATACATAGACTATTTTATAAAAGCTTTTAAAGAAGACAGGTCCTTTTTTTGCTAGAATGAACAAAATTCTTTTTTTTTGGGGTGAATTTTTCTATTTGGGTACGCTAAGGGAGAGTTCCATATGAAGACCCAAAGAATTTAATATAGAATTTTTTTTTTAAAGGAACAAAAGACTATTTTTTGACCGAGGACTATTTTTTGACGAACTTTTTGATGGAACAAAGTGAATTTTTCGATGAAAAGCAAATGTTTTGACGGAAATTTGACGAAAGTAACGTCCGTCAAAAAACCATTGGTCGAAATGCCCATTTCGACCACCCATCAAAAATTTTGACGGAAAAATTTTAACGTACTGACATTCAGTCAAAATTCGTTGTGACGGACCGTATTGACGGTCTGGCACCCCGTCAGTAATACTGTGACGAAAATTTTGACGGACTTCCATCCAGTCAGAATATTTTTGGACGGAAAATTTTGACCGATTAGGTGGTCCGTCAAAACTGTAAAGGGAATGGATTTCCTATTGTGACGAAATTTTTGGCGGACTTTTTAGCTAAACCCATCAAAAATTTTGACAGAATCTGCTATTTCCATCAAAATTTTACGCGCACCTGTAAAAAAATCCATTAAAACTGATAAAGCATATTTTTCCGATTCATATCGTATCGTAATTTTTTAAAAAGTACATATATAGTTTCAATACGCACAATTAAAAAACATTGTCACACCCACATAAAGGACCAAGAACAAATATGATATGAACGTAACTAGTCATGGGAGGAATCACCCAAGTCAGTTGTGTACCAAAGACACTGTTAATATATATTCAGCGGATGCAGAATTTACAAAATTCAGATGTACATAGCCTCGCCCCTAGCCGGCAACAATTCCAAGCAAATTGATTGATTTTCAGTTATTAGAAAGCGCACTGACTAGTAGGAATTCCAGAGAATTAACCTTTGATTCTGCAGTCAAAAAATCATCTAATCTCTGCGGATATACTCTAATTCACTTCCGCTGTTAGCAGTCACCAAGAATCACCTGCATAAGAAACAGTGTACACAAGAAAACTCACATATCACATCCACCAGCGCAAAGATTAAGACAAAGAACTATTACCATTAATGGTCAATCATACATGAACTATAAACTTAGAATTGGCCTTATTCTGATATAGCATATAATTTTGTCCTTAAACAATAATTAATATGACCAGCGGGTGGCAAATCCTCTTCATTTGTTAGATGAAGTACTACTTTGAAACCTCATTCGCCAATATCACTGCATTTATTTCAGATGCATCTTTAAAAACATAGTATTAGGTACTTCCTTTCATGTATTCTACTATGTATAAATATTGTATTTTCCCCTCATACTTGTGGTACATGATGGGGACGCTCTAATCATCAAAGTCACAAATGCTGGCAAATACGCACAACAACAGTATTCATTGGTCGCTACACACGTATCAGTCCCTACAATGTTTATACTTGCTTGTGATACCAACAACACTACCTAATTGATGTCTTCATAATCTACAAATAATCGGCTTCATTTTTTGCATCGACAAGGCATGGTGTTAGAATACGCGATGGGCCGATAGGCCTGAGTACTTCACACAACGCTCAATTAGACAAGGCTTATTTTAGAGTAGAGAGGATACGAAAAACACTACCTGATTTTGGCACCACCTTTGTTCTTTAAAAATCATGCCTAAGATCAAGTTCATAATCCTTTTAAAATTAGATATAAAGGCCTTCATCTTACAATAGAGAAGAATAATTGTACCCATGATCTAGTTTACAAAATTGAATACATTATACTTCTCTATTACTCCCATCTATTTTCTTTCAACGAGATTTTCCATATTCAAGAAAAAGAAAAGGAAATATGATCATTTCCAACTAAATACGTTATCTCCCAAATTGAAACTCTAAACGCAATCGATGATGATGTATATGTTATATACGTATGTGATTTAGTGGTAGTCCACGCAACGCACTGCTCAAAGCACTAGTATATATATATATAAAAGTGAATTCGAACGTTGCACTCATGACACGTGCCTGTTAAGCATTTATTAAGATTTTATTTGAAAATAAAAATTTAAACAATAAGTGATTTAAGGTTATCATAATGAATAGTGTTGAAGACTTCAATGAAGAAAAAAAGAAATAAATAATAAATATGTTAATATTATTATTTCTAAAAATTTAAATTATAAGATTAATTATAATATTTTTGAAATATTTTAGCTAAAATTTTAAAACATGCCATGTGTAGCACGATTTAAAGTTCGAATGCTGCAGTCGTGACAAGTCTCCTATTAAACAATTATTAAGATTTTACTCAAAAATAAAAATAAAAATTGTATGTGATGTAAAGTCATCATAATGAATAATATCTTTTCAACTACTTCAATGAAAGAAAAAGAAACAACTTACAGATATGTCACTATTATTATTTTTAAAAATTTTAATTATAAGATTAATTATAATATTTCTAAAAATATTTTAGCTAAAATTTTCAAACAAACCATGCGCAGCACGGTTTTAAAGACTAGTGGTTATTTAAATAGTATGTGAGTTTTGGAAATAAACCAATAAAAATCACCCAAAAAAAGAGAGAGAAAAATATAAATAAATGTCAAAGGTACGACACTGCTTGTAGCTTCAAAGACGTTTCAAATTTACATTTGCTAATATAATTAACAAGTTTTATTTGGCCGCTGAAACCTTCAGGACTCATTTCATTGTTCATCGTTTAATGCAATGTTCAATATTTAATGTTTAATATTCATTGTCATCGTTCATAGTTTCTGCTAGCAAAATTCATAGCTTGGGTCCTCCTCGTTAAACAGAAAATTCATAGTTTAGCGTTTATTATGTCATTGCTACTGTTCATAAATTTTGTTCCTAGTCCAGGCCGAGAAATAATTAACAATTGATTTTTGAAGGCATTGCTCCTTAAAGAACAATTACAAAGCATAATTTTGACATTATGTGCGTGCTCACTAACTCCTTGCGAAAAGCTATTTAACAGTACAAGGGTAGCGTATTGAGCTACAACTCATTTTGCTGTTGTTTTGTGTTTTTTAAATTGTTTTAGGGATGGAGAAACACCTTACGATTAAGCAAGAACCTGCAAAGACTAAGGGCCTAGCAGAAGTGGGTTGGGGTAGTGAATGCTAATTCATTACCCTAGTTAAACAATTGGACCTTATTCAGCATAAACATTATAACTAGTGGGTGCTACTTATCTGGTCGACTCTACTTTTTTATTTGCAAGCCTTGTCCCTAAGAGATAACAATAATGCCCTAGCTTGATCGTGCATTCCACTGACTCATAATACTTATTAATAAAGATATTTAAAGGTGACTAAGTTGGGGCATTACACCTAATGGCCCCGAAACCCTAATTTGATGATCCTCGGCCTGCCGGCACAAGTGCCCTCTCTGTGGCTGTTCACCGGTGTTCATTTTTACGGCGATCACTAGTGATCTTTGACTGATTTCACCACTATTCTAGCTGCTTTCTTATTCATCTCGATAAAGCACTTTCGCCGTCCACCTCGCGTTGTCGGGCAACTCTTTTCAGGCTATCAGTCGGCTTCCTCCCACCACCCAACCTCATTGGTTCTGCCCATGGTGTTTCTTTTGTAGTTCTTAGCTCCAGTTGTTACCTTAAAGCAACAGTTCCCTAATCCTTTCCAGGCTTCAGTTGGTTGCCGTCGGTTCTTGCCCATCAGAAATGCGAACGTGCGCCATATGGAACGCTCTAGCAGAATGTGGAGAAGATGTGTTCCTGTGCTGAAACAAGAACCTATTGTTGAGGTCTTAGGTAATAATTCAAAAGTTTTTTTTCTATCTTTGTTGATAATCTGCTTGAGGATTTGGGTATTATCAACTTTAAGAATTTGTTTAGCAGATTTAGAGACGTGTTGGATGCGTACATTCCCAACAAACTTAGGAGAAAATTCAGTGGAAAGTATGATTTCATCAAATTTACTGGTATTAAAGAGTGTATGAAAGCTACTAAACATATGAGTGATAAAATTATCGGTGATTGTAAGCTGCAAGTTACTTGAGCCAGATTCCTAAAAAGATTGCTGCCTAGAGTGAGAAAGAAGAGCTCTTCTCAAAAGACGCCCGTTTCGAAGTGAATTCCCAAATCAAAAAAATGCCCTCAATCAAGATACTTCATCCCCTTATAAGCAAGCGCATTTGAGCTGCTCGAATGCCAACAAGTTAGAAGCCCAGAAAGGTGTTGATGAGGTGAGGAAAATGTTCATGAGAAAATCTCGGACAATTGTAAGACAATTATTCAACCTTTGCATAATGCTGATAGTCATCCGATTTATGTTGGGAGGTTCACCTCCTAAGTACCAAGTTGTGGATCCTTTATGGAAGATGATCAAGAGATTGATAGCACCTTACACCCTTTTGATGATCCTCTCGAAATGGAGCTTCAACTCCATGAGAAAAGTTAGAGATGTAAACTTTCCAACATGAGTAAGACGAATGGTAATAAGAATTTAAAGTCAAATCATAATTCGCCTATCCCTACTAAAATTGTGAAAGAAGCTTTGAATTTAGGGAAAAGAATTGGTATTTCTGTTACTAAAGATGAGACCTTGGCATTTAGAAGGATTACAAGAAGCCTGAGAAAAGAGTTCAAAAACAAACGACATAATAAAGATTTACGTTCTTAGGCTATCTTCGGTGTGTGTTTTAGTTGATGTCTGTGTTTGAAACTATGATGTCTGTGTTTGAAACTAGCGACTTGTATGGACTTAATTTGCTTGCAATTTGCAGTCTCTAGGATGTCATAGCTTTATGTTGTACTGGCTGTTCTTTTCTTATGAGCTATGTAATGACTGTATTGTCTTTCTTTGTCCGGGTCTCGATTGTTGATTGCTACCCACGAATGAAGTGGCTACTAGAGTCACTAGTGAGGCCCACATCTCAAACCCAAATCCCAAATATGGCTAGATTAGTGTGAGGGAGAAGGCAGAGAGTAGATTTGATATAGGGAAAGTTTGCTTCTAAGTTGTGTGGCTTCCCTGATTTGATCACCCCTTTTATAATAGCGCAAAGCCTGTAACAGAATCATAGAATTCTATTGGCTGATCAATAGTAAATTAATCACCTTGTAACTGCCAAATCAATGGTGTGATTATGGTGAAATTACTGTGAGATTCTCGTGACCGTTACTTTTGGTTAGTAGCTCCCACTTGATCACATAAACCATAAATCCCATATGTCTCTGCCAACAAATCTCCTCACGCTTCATACTGGGAATGGAGCGGCGACTAAAAAAAAAAGTAGTGTTATATCAAATCACCATTTAACTGATATAACACTTTCACAATATATTAATACCCCAAATAATTTAAACATCACCAATGGCATACACTGTCCCTTATCAATTGATTATATATTGAATATAATCATCCGGGCTTGATATGGTGATGGGGAAATGATTCTTCCATAGACAATTAAAAATAATTCATATTAGCATAATTACTTTTCTAATATGTTCCGCTAGACCGTATACATCTTAACCCTTGGAGAACACATTAAAGTAGCAATATCATGCTTTAACTTCATATTATAACTCTAAGTTAACGAGTATTGCCAGTGAAGGTCATACGGTGATAAGGAAAGAGAATTTGCTTGTCACTTATCAAATATATGCAAACTCCAAATCCAAATCCCAGAAATAGCTTGATTAGTGTGAGAAAAAAGGCAGAGAGTAGATTTGATCTGGAGAATGTTTGCTTCTGAATTATGTGTCTTTCCTTATCTGATCACCCCCCTTTTATAGTAGCACAAATCTTGTAATAGAATCATGGAATTAAATTGGCTGATTAATACTGAATTTATCACCTTATAACTGTCAAATTAATTGTGTGATTATGGTAAAATTACTGTGCAATGATGAAGACCATTACTTTTAGTCAACAAAAAAAAACCAGTATGTTAGAAATTAGAATTGTGTCATGATAGGGAAGAAAATCTGTTATTTATGCATTGAAAAATTTACTTGTTAGTGTTGTTTAAAATAACACTTTTCATTGGAGTACTTTTCTTGCTTTCCAGCGTTATTTTTGTCTGTGGTGGGGCCAGATTATCAAAAAGGAAGAAGGGATACTGTGACTGGAATACCCTTGAGCAAAAAAGCAAATGGGCATATTTTTTATTTTCTCTCCTCCCTAATACTCCGCTTTTCTCCCCGAAGCTACTTCTTCCCCCCCCCCTCCTCTCCCTCCTCCAATACCTAAGTCTTCAACTAGATCATTTAAGGCACTGATCCACCGACTATTCTTCAATGATGCTCTGAGCAAAAGTCCCACCACCAGCCGTATTCTTTGCCACTCCGACCACCATTGACTACACCTTTCATCCCTACCAGCTGGCTCATCAACCTATATGTTCTGATATGCATAAAAGGCCCCATCGTCAACCCTCTTGCTGGCGATCATCATGCTATGAACAACTCTAACATCATTGTGAACGATGATTACACCTTCACTACTACAAACAAATGACCAACTATTAAATAAGGTAATATTCATGCGTAACTATAAACTTGCCAATGATTGGTGCATGACGTATAGCTCTAGATAGAATATGCATGAACTCATTAGGTTTCTCATGATCACGCTCTATACACTAAAAGTTTATTAGTTGATACCATTAGTCACGCTCCTTGAGAAAAACTAGTAATTAAGGATTCAATATCACTTTTACTTCAATAGAAAACAAAATCAACTATGACCCATACCCAAAATGCTCTTCGTTCTCAACGTACTATTTACCATGTGTTATAACCTTCCCCTCTCATAGACCTCCTTATCTCTAAGTCAAGTCAAAAACTGCATTAGGGTTCTCTCGAACTCAGGCCAAAAAAGAAAACATCAATTGCATGTCTAATGGACGAGCATAGGACTAATCGTCGAAGGTACTTATGTTCACGTCCTATAACTGTTCATTCGCGGTGATGGTCCAATATGGTCTTCATGGGCAAACCACCAAATAAAGCATGCCGCCATGTATGATATACACCACGAGAATAAATCTATCATGTAGATTTTAATCTTAAAAATCAAATAGGAACCATTTTTTTGGGACAAAAAAATTATTAAAATTACTTTTTCTAACCAAAATAATGTATCCTCAATGACTTACATGATAGGTAGAGACAATCATCATTAAAAAAATAGGGACATTAACCCATAAGGTAATTTATGTTTTTATTTTGCAACATTGATGGATCATACAATCAAACATCCACCATTAAAGGAGTTAGGCACTTTTATAAAATAAATAGGTATAAAAAAATATGCAGTTTATACTATATCTTTTTATTCAACAACAACAGTAGTAATAGTTTATATTGACTATTTTTTAATATATTAAACAATATATTATATTTTGTTTATCCCTTTTAAAATGAATAATTTGTGTATCAAACGTCCAATCCGATTGAAGCAAAGAAACACCCTTTCTATTCAGCATCATTCTTTAAAAATCTTCTTAAATATGAAGTATATTTATAACGTGCTTTATACACAAAATTGCTAGACAGTCGTGTATAGCATCTTTTTCATTTTTTAAACACGTTTAATTTCATCAAATCTCGTCAGTAATTAGTACAAATTACAGGACCCCCAACCAAAAACTATGAAATGCATAATACTTAAATAAGTTACATTATAATATGACTTCTAATTATTGCATTTAAATGTGCAAATATGGCTTTCAAAATCTCAAAATACGAAGCACATGATCTTTAAACAAGTTATACCTCTTAAGATATGCCTATATTGTTGAGACAGAGAAAACAAATGCCCATCTTTCCATTTTGAAGTGAATCAAATAAGCATTTATGTGTACATGTACAGATATGGTTACTAATGAAATGATCAAAATTTTATATGCTTACCCTGTTTACTTTGGTCGAAAGCAGGTGAAAGTAAAGAAGGAAAACGTGGTTGCCAAATTCGTCGCCATAGTGAGACGTTGTCTTTAAGCGTGTGCCACCAAGTCCAACGCACCGCCAAATGTGGGAAGCACCACGAAAAGAAATGATGAAACTTTTCTGCACTATAAATTTAAAAATCAAATATATACAATTTTTGGAACGAAGCAATAAAAATTACGTAATTGCAACACCAACAAATTAAAACAATCAAGATATAAATAGGAACAGTAACCACTAATGAATTTAGTAATGAACACAATATAAGAATCTTAGGACCTGTTCTTTTCGTTGGGAAATATGGATTGAGAAATGAGTGAAGTTAGTTAAAGTGTATTGAAGTTGGTGTATTTTTTATACGATGGGTAAAAGTTGGCTAAAATAGTGGGTTAAAGTAGGTTGAAGTTTACTGAAGTTGGTATTTTTTTATTGAAGTTTATAAAGTTGGCTGAAATTGATAAATTGGGATTTATCAACGTAAAGAACAGGGCCTTAATATAGAACACAAATCCTAATGACAAAGAAGAAAATATATAATCCCGCAAGAAACACATGGCCATGTAAAAAGAACTATGGGTCGTAACTAAGATAACTAACAACACAAAACTCATTCTGGTGAAACAACAGGGACTGACACAATTGAAGAGAGTAAGAAAATGATTCATGGTGCGAATGGAATTCAAACAACATGAAATTGAAGAAAGGGTTTGGAAAGATCACACAGATGACAACTCAAATCCATTTCAAAACAAGAATTTGGAGGGAGAGATCTAAGAAAAATCTACCTAAATGTAATAAAGATCTTATGAAAATACTCCTGACACTTTAGATTGTCCTAGACACCAAGAAAATGAAAATGGAGTTAGAAACTAGAAAGAAAGACAGAAAGAAAGAAAGAAAGAAAGAGGGACAGATAAATGAGAAAAGAGAGGAAGGATAAAAAGCTATATCTGAAAATTGGGATGGATTGAGCACTGTTTGCACAAAAATGGGTTTTGAAATTATGGGTTTTGAGAGAAAGAGGGGGGGGGGACAAAGACTTAATTTGCATTTAGATGTTAAAGGGCTTTTGTTTGAGGAGAGAGAAAATGATTGAGTGTTTGCACTACTCTGTAGGGTACACCTCCATTGGAATGAAATAGAGTGTGCAACTTTGGATGTATACATTCCAATGTAGTACATTTAAGGTCAGTTTTTGTCCTTATATGAATTTGCAGCGGGAATGCACGTTGATGTAGGGTACAAAGTGTAGACTATGGAGCCTATTTTTTCTTTCTTTTTTTTTAAAAAAAGTTTTCTATGCATGTAATTAATTGTGAGATGTCTATCTTGGTTACCCTATAAGAATATTCCCCGATTCTAACTTAATCAGTTGTGTTAGTTATTAGGAGTTTAATTATTCTTGAATCCTTACTCATATAGTTTGATATGTACAATATTTATTTTATCATTTTGAGACAGTTATATTTTTTCTAAACCTACTAAAACTGATATGAAACTCAAACCAACAACAACAGTACCTCCCAGTGTAGGTCCCGTTTTCACGAGGTTTGGAGAGATCCAGATGTAGACAACCTGACCTCTACCGGCATCTCTGCCCGTAGAGAGGCTGAATCTAAGATACCCACAAAATAAGATTTTGTGAAAATATTTTATAGAAGAAAGATTTTATGGAAACGTTTCATGGAAAGAACTAAGGATACGCAGTAAGGAATAAACTAAGATATACTAATAAATCAGGTGGCTGTAACTATGAAAATAAAAGTACAACATAAGTACAATATAGCCGATGAATGTACTATATCTTTACAAATAGAGGTAGGCAAATAATATATCTTCCTAGATATAAGTACTACCTGTATACAAACATGACATACGGAAAAACCACAACTAAAACTATCCTACTGCAATCGAAAAACTACAATCAAATCAGGTGGCCAACTCTCTGTGATCTAAGATCCTAATCCTATCCCGCCATAATTCTCTATTCTGAGCCATGTCCTCCTTCAATCCTACAACTTGTAAGTCCTTTCTAATCACCTCATCTAAACTCTTCTTTGGTCATTGATAAGTGCCCATTGTATACATCATTTTAGGGTTATTTTGCTACATTTTTAGGAAAAATTATGTGCTTTATGTGATAATTTATACTCATTTTCCCATTTTGCGCTCGGGTATGGTTCTTTTCTATATTTTGCACGATTCTGGACCTTTTTGTCCTTACTTTAACCCTAATTGAGTGTATTTTGACTCCCTACGGATGCCCCTAAGTTGCTATGCCCATGAAGTGAGAGAAAATAGAAGAATGTCGAGCCAGCCAGCGCCACGGTCAGACTGTGATAGATGCCACGGTCCGTGATGGAAGTATAACTGCTAATATCTTCGTTTTTCCTCATCGTGTGGCTGAGGTTGATTGGGTTTTCCTATAAATAGGGCATCCCTTAGCAACAGAAAGGAGACACATATCCCATTCCATTCCTTTTCCTCTCTTCAAGTAGATTATGATTTTAGAGTGAGGGAGAGCAAGTAGAAGAAGAAGATTCGCGAGAAAGTGGGATTGGGTTCTGCAATCGAAAGATTCAAGCAAGCCTTTTGGCTGAGCAAACTCTTCTCTCTTCTCTTCTTTTTTCTCTTCAGATTTATCATTTTAGAGTAGTTAGATGTTTAGTTTAATCATGTGTGAGTAGTTTACTTTTTGTCTAGGGACTTAGTAGTTTATGAAAGTATTGTTGGATTATATTTTAATATAAAGAATTGTGTTTACTTCATGATTAGTTTGATTTCGTTCTATCAAGTGATTTTCATATTGTGAGTGAATTTTTGGCCAAAATTTGCTTGCTTACTTGAAACAATCGGGTGAAAAACTGAAAGGTGATATTTGGTTATTAGATTGCTTGATTAGACCTGACGCGGAATCGTCTCGAAAGAGAGATTTGCATATTAGGAGGATTAGAGAGTAATTGAAGATGTTTAACTTGAATTAAAGTAAATTAGTTTGAAAGAACGACTTTTGCTTAGTTTACGCAAATTTGGTCGATTTTGAAAGAATAGACTAAATTTTTGGAGAGATTGCAATTGCTCGAAATTAACCGATTAGAGAAAAGCACATGTTCATCATTTTGATCCACTCAACTTTTATAACTGGATAATTCCTATACATGTTCCCTTAATTGATTTTAGAATTAGTGAATTAGAAGTTGTTAAATTGAAATCCCTTGAACTGGTTATAGTTGTTTCCTTATCTTCGTATTTTTATTAATCTAAAGTTTGAATTTGCGTAGCATATCTTGAAGGAATATAGCCCAATAAATCAACCTATTTTATGGGATTAATCTTGATTTGCTACAATGCCACCATGCGCTTGCAGCCGTATCAGTGGACCCCTCCTTCTTTTACCTTCGGGGATATTAATCATCTCACATCTTCTTACTAGAGCGTCCACACTCCTTCTTTTTATACGGTTAAACCATATATCTTAGTCTTGTTTCTTTCATTTTATCCTCGATGGGAGTCACTTTAACTAAGTGTCTGATTACTCAATTCCTAATTCTATCTATTCTCGTATAACCATACATCTACCTAATTATCCTCATCTCTACTACCATTAATCTTTGAACATGTGTCTTTTTTATAGGCCAACACTTCGATCCATACAGTGCAGCAGGTCTAACTACCATATGATAAATTTTGTCTTTTAATCCTATAGGCATTCTCTTATTACACAGCACACTTGAAACATACTTCCATTTTTACCAACCCACTTTTATGTGTTGGTTAATATCTGGTCAGTATCCCCATTCTGCTTAATGATCGAGCCTAGATATTTAAACTTCCCAACCTTTGGTATCGTCATTCCAACAATGGTAACGTCTCTCCCCGCATCTTCGCTTCCACTAAAACAACAATGTAGGTATTCAGTTGTTGATCTACTTGCTCTAAAACCTTTACACTCCAATGTATATCTCCATCGCTCCAACTTGTCATTAACTCCCTCTCTGGTCTCGTCAATAAGAACAATGTCATCTGCGAATAACATACACCATAGTACCTCATCTTGAATTCCTTTTATAAGTTCATCCATAATTAAAATGAAAAGAAAAGGGCTCAAAGCGGAACCCTGATGCAGACTCATACTAACGTAGAAGTTATTGGTAGCCTCTCCTGGCATCCTAACCCTTGTCCTACCTCTCTCATACATATCTTTAATAACTCGAATATACACAGGTGACACTTCTTTTTTTTTCAAGCATCTCCATAATACTTCACGCGGAATTCTATCATATGCTTTTTTCATGTCAATGAACACTATATGAAGATCTACCTTTCTATCTGTATACAATCCCAGGAGCCTTTTAAGGAGGTAAATCGCCTCTATGGTTGACCTGTCAGGTATAAAACCAAATTGGTTATCTAATATCGAAATATCCTTTCACAACCTTCTCTCAATCACCTTCTCTCATAACTTCATAGTGTGACTAAGTAACTTTATACCTCTACAATTATTACAATCCTGAATGTCACATTTGTTCTTCTACAATGGGATGACTGAGCTAAAACTCCATTCTCTGGGCATCTTAGCGGTCCTAAAAATAACATTGAAAAGCTTTGTTAGCCACTCTCATCTCTCTTCACCCAAACACTTTCACAATTTCACTGGTATCTGATCTGGTCCCTCTACCTTCTCATTGGCCATCTTCTTTAGGGTCTCTTTAATCTTGTCCTTGCTGATAGGTTTACACAATCGAAAATCAAGACGCCTATCACTACTCTCTCTTTCCCTACTTTGAAAATCTTCCATTACTTCACCGTTGAGGACCTTAGAGAAGTACCTTTACCATCTCTCCTTAATTTCTGCATTTTCAGACAGTACCTTACCATCTTCATCTTTGATGCACTTCACAATACCCAAATCCCTTGTTCTTCTTTCCCTAACTCTCGAATCAAATGATATAAATTCATATTCGACGCATCAACCCAAACTTTACTCGAAGTTGACCCCAAATCAAAATTGACCCAACCTAACACCACAAACAATTGAGTGGAAGTTGACCTGAAATCAAGATTGACCTGACCTGACCCGAACATTTTCTTTTCCCAAACCTATTTTTCTTTGCAAAATAAATTTATTTGGCCAAAAATTGGGTGACCTGAATTCAACCCCAAACGAAAGGGACCATAAAACTGAAGCTGAACCCAACTTGGTTGACCTAAACACGACCCAACCCAAAGTTAACATGAATCGTAACCAAATCGAATCACCCATTTGTCAACTCTTACTTTTTTTTTACGTCGTAAGATGACTTCTAATTGTTGCATTTAAATGTGTGAAAGTGTTGATATTACCATTATAAAAGTTGAGTAGTGATACTTCAGGAGTGCTGTATAATAAGAGAATTTGTAACGCCTCGGCCGCCTCTAGGGCCTGGACAGTTACCAGAAACGATTTTTAAGGATCGTTCACTGACCCCGAAAATCACCGCAAGCCTTTCTAGCTGTGCTTCGTCCTCGCTCACATGCTACGTTGGTAAACTTCCTAAGAGGTCACTCATCATAAGATTTTTCTATAGCAAGCACGCTTAACTGTCCAGGCCCCTACCACCTAGGTGACTACTGAGGATTTTCTTGCCCACTGATGCAACTCATGATCGTGGACTAGCTCTAATACCATTTGTAACGCCTCGACCTCTACTCAGACCACATACAGTTACTAGGAATAATTTTAAAGATCATCAGCTGGCCTCACAAACCACCACAAGCCTTTCTGACGTATTTCGTTCTCGCTCACACCTTGTCTGGAAAACTTTCCAGGAGGTCACCCATCATAAGATTTTTTCACGGCAAGTACATTTAACTGTAGAGTTCTTAAGAGGGGCTTCCCAAAAAGGAAGGTGCGCATTTGGTGATATAAGTAGTCATTTCAATTCTTTTAAGTCATATTCAGGATATTACATTCACCCCCACTTGCAGAGCACAACATCCTCGTTGTGCCTTGTTAATCGACCGCCTTACGCGTTCTCTTGTTCAGCGGTCTGTCCTAGTATCTTTGCCCCGTTAGGTGACCGTCTAGGGTTTTCTTGCCCACTGGTGCAGCTCATGGTCACGGATCGGCTCTGATATCATTTGTAATGCTCCGACCTCCTCTTGAGTCTAGACAGTTACCAGAAAGGGTTTTTAAGGATCGTCGACTGATCTTATAAATCACCGCAAATCTTTCGCGTCTTCGCTCACACACTGTTGGGAAAACTTCCCAGGAGGTCGCCCATCATAAGATTTCTCTATAGCAAGCACGTTTAACTATGGAGTTCTTATAAGTGGGCTAGTTGAAAAGAAAGGTGTACATTTGATGATATAAATAGTCATTTCGATTCTTTGGTGATATGTGTGTGTGTGTGTGTGTGTGTGTGTGTGTGTGTATGTAAAAATGCGTTCGAACGTTGCAGTCATGACACATGTCTTGTTGAGGATTCATTAAGATTTTATTTAAAAATAAAAATTTAAACAATATGTGATTTTAGGTCATCATAATGAATAGCATCTTTTTAACTGCTTCAATAAAGAAAAAGAGAAAAAAATTATAAATATGTTAATATTATTATTTGTAAAAATTTAAATTATAAGATTAATTATAATATTTTTGAAAATATTTTAGCTAAAATTTTAAAATAAAACGTACGTAGTACGGGTTTAAAAGCTAATTTAACCATAAATTTATCCTATTGAGTAAGGAGGTTGTTTTGGTGATGCACAGTAAAACACTGAGGCACTTAATTCGGCCCAGTCCCAGAAGATTGGGCTTGGGCTTCGGCTTGAGGAGTTGGACCAGCCAGGCCCAAAATTAAGGTCCAGAAACAGCAGCCCTAATACCATATCCTCATTGGCACCACTCCATATTTATATACTCTGGGAATGTCGTGGGGTTTTGGCGTGTTAAAAAAAAAAAAAAAAAAGGAAACATGATGAACATATGGCCTTTCAGCAGAAAAGGACCCTCAGGTTTCGCAGCTTCTTCAACTGCCAATGAAGTCACGCAAGGAATCGATGCAACTGGTCTCACTGCTATTGTCACTGGTACCCTTTTTTTTCTTCTTTTCTTGCTATGTCTGGTTTTTTTTTTAATTTTTTTTTATGGGAGTTCTTCTTGGTTGGTGGACAAGGATAGCAATTGATGACGTTCTAGGTTGTGATTAAAATCATCCCAACAAGAAGATGCTGACTTTATACCCATTAAATGATTCCACCAACTTTTTATCTGTCGTTTTTCGTTCTGGGTTGTTGCTCCTCACAGTAATTGTGTTCTTTTTACATTTTTTTTTTCTGGGTTAGTTGTTGATTTTGGATGGGCACTTTTTGTTGGTTTTTTTGGGGGGGGGGGGTTATGATCTAAAGTCTGAATTTTTGATTTGTTGGTGTTACTGTCATAATCTTATGATGCACAGAAGCGGACGTCCTGACTTTGATTAAACAGCAAAAGGGAGGATTAGAATGGATTTGATTGAAAGCATACTGATTAGTATTAACTTACCATAGTGTTTGGGGCTTCTGGTTATGTTCGAAGCTAGTATTCCCAATTGGGAACTCTCTGACTCTTTATTTTACCCGAAAATACATATGTTGATATTGGTTTTTGCCTTTTCGTTTGATGACCACATCCTGCACTTCAATGATATGGGTATCAAAACCATGAAGGTTCCTCCGAGTTGGGGGGTTGCATCTGTGTTGGAAGAACATGACTTAGGCCTGCATACCTACCTATCTCGGTATCTCCCTTTCTAAGGATTAAGAATTTGATTTCAGTTGTTTGTTTAGATTGGAATGAGAGAATAGCTGCTTTTCTTCTTGCTCTTTTTCTTAGCCTGTTTTGTGGTCTTAAAAGCGCCTTATGCACGCGTAGGCTCACTGCGCCTACAATTTCATTGCCTTAATTCCTCGAGCCAATGTAATTAGCTAGTGTCATTGACTTGCATTGCTTCGTGCACCTTGAGTCTGTGCCTAGTTGATGTCTTTAGCAGAAGAACAAGAGAAGACATAGTAAACTGACTTGTTCAAATGTTTACTTAATGCAAGGCAATTGATGCAAATGTTGAGGAAATCAGGAAACAACTTTCAGTAATTGCATGAATTTTCGTCCCATTTTATCCCGATTGAAAAGTCAATGAATTTAACTTGATTCCTAAACCTCATATGGGGCAACTACCCTAAGTTATTCATTGGATAATTGCCTTATCAAGACAATTATCCAATGAATAACTTCTGCTTTATTGGTAATGTCTGCTTTTCTTTCTTCTCTTTATTTATTTATTTATTTATTTATTACATGATTCCACTTCATATACTATTTACGAATTAATTGAAGTTGAATTTTTGACATATTTTAATAGTTTGCTTTTTGAACAATGTATTTGCTTTATGTTTTGTGTAAATAATAAAAATTTTAATGTTGGCCCGCTGCCCTCTAATAAAAATTTCAAGTTCTGCCTATGCAAAGGTTGTGCAAATTTATTTATTGCATGACTCCACTTCATATACTACTTACGAGTTAATTGAAGTTGAATTTTTGATACATTTTAATAGTTTGCTTTTCCTTATGAACAAAGTATTTGCTTTATGTTTTATATAAATAATAAAATTTTAATGTTGGGCCGCCTCCTTGTAATAAAGATTTCAAGTTCTGCCTATGAAAAGGTTATAGGTCAAGGCCAAAAGGATCCGTGTTAGATTGGTGAATGCTAAATAGTCTATACGTAAGACCCTTCTGTAGTTTGATTTGGATCGTAGGTGTAGGTTGTTAGGTTCTCAGTGGTTAGTACTCGCCTAGAAATAAATACATACCTTGGTAGGCCCGAAGAAGCGTTCTATGGTATTATCTTCCGGGTGCCTTCCATGCCTCAATATTTGTTCTCATTGGCATCGTACACTCCCTACTAGCTGCGAGGTGGAAAGCCTAAACTAAACTTGCTTCAAGGGGCAAGGGAGCCTAAATTAAAAGCTACAAGCATGTCCTTAGGCAATCCCAAGGTCATTGGAACCAAGTTGTTGCATGTGGGCTCTCATATAAAGAGATTTGGATCATAAGTGTAGGTTGTTAGGTTCCCAATGGTTAGTACTCGCCTAGAAATAAACACATACCTTGGTAGGCTTGAAGAAGCATTCTATGGTATTATCTTCCTGGTGCCTTCCATGCCTCAATATTCGTTCTCATTGGCATCGTACACTCCCTACTAGCTGCAAGGTGGAAAGCCTAAACTAAACTTGCTTCAAGGGGCAAGGGAGCCTAATTTAAAAGCTACAAGCATGTCCCTAGGCAATCTCAAGGTCATTGGAACCCCAGTTGTTGCCTGTGTTCCCTTATATCAAGATATGGGTCCTTGGTAAGTAATTGGATCCTCAAATATATCCTAGAATCAGTAAATGCACCTATTACGATACCATTTTCACAAACTTTGAGGCTATTAGACCCTTGTGCGGTTGTGCCTTTTGTTCATTCCTCTTTGTCTCCGTTACTCCTTATAAGATCCAAGGTAAGAGCCAAGAAGCTAGAACCTGCCTTGTTCACCCCTTCTTTTCAAAGAAGAAGAACTCTTAACTAAAGCCTGCCTTTCGTTTGGGAGGTATGCTAAATTGGTCGTTTCCAGATTTCACTTGTATCCTTGGTGTAGGTCATTAGGTCCCTAATTTCCTTTGGTTGGTGTAGAGAAGGAAAAAAAAACCCCTCCAAGCAGAGTCGCCTTTTGCCTTTATGCCAGTGCACCTTTCATGACTTAATATCCATTTCCCTTTGGCTGGACTAGAAATCATGTATCTTATTAGAAAACTATAGCCCTCCTAGCAGCTCTATTTCATTCCTCTTCTTCTTAGCTTCATGTATTTCTACTCTCAAGTAGGAAATTAGACTCGACCCGTGGAAGGCCCGATCATGCCCATTGCAAAGGCTATATGTCACAACTCACAACAACAGGAGGGAACGGTGTGAGGTTCCCTTTGGCCTTCTATATCCCATCGTAGCTACCAAAGAGAGAGTCGAAATCAACCAGTTTGACCAGTACAGTGTTTATGGTTGCACCCATAAGGGATCCCCAACGAGGTTTGCACATGGTAAATTGTCCCCCCCCCCCCCAATTTTCATTGGGATGCTAAGTTTTTGTTGGTGGATTTGCAATTGCTTCCAGTTGGCCTAGATACAGTCACATGCCTTTGTTAAGGTGCAACAAGCATTCAATGGTGTTGGCTTGTAATATATTAGGTTGCTCACCCTTTCATGGCTCAATATCGGTTCCCTTCCCCTCCCTTGGCATACTGAACTTCCAGTGGCTTCTAAGATGGAAAGCCTAATAGAAAGTGGCCTCAAAGAAGGTACAATTGTATTTGTGCCTAATTAGAAGATGATAAGTCACGTCTTTGAGGAATCCAGTCAAGTTATCAGAACTCTAATTGTTGTCCTTAGCTACCCGTGGACTTGATAACTGTAGGGTAGCTCACTGGGTACCTGTTGCCTTGCATTGGCTTATAAATCATATACGTTGCTTTATGTAGATATGCATATTTTGGTGCCATTTTCCCAAACATAGAGGCTATTAGCCCTCACATGGCTAAACTTTTCACTCCTATTAGCCTCCGCTAGCCATAGTAGCTCTCAGATAGGATTTCAGATTCATGGCCTCATCATGCCAAATGCAAAGGCACTCACTCCAATGGGGGTTTTAAATTTTCGAATGAAGAAAAGATGTCAAATCAATATCTAAGCCTTCCGAGTCTGATTTGTATGCTTTATGTAGGTCATTGAGTCACCAATTACCTTTGGTTGGCCAATAAATAACCACTTGGTGTCTAGGGTGTGAAAATTGTTCCTTATGGCTTGTTTGGTTCTATGTAATCAAAGTGGTAATGCAATCAAAATGGTAATGGTGATTCCATTACCATGTTTGGTTACCATTAAGGAATGTAATCAAGTTGCATTGTAATCACATTTACCTCAATTTATGCAACTACAATTACTTGACTTTCCCTAAACAATTGTGATTGCATATCTTTGAGTCCAAATCTACTCAATTATAAGGTATTATATTTGGGAATTTTCTCTCTGTTCTCTCCATTGTCTCTCCTCTACTTTCCCTCTCTTATTACTTTGACACCATTTATTTAAAGGTTTGAAGGCCCCTTCCTCCTCTCTCTCCTTTCCATATTAGATAAAGTTTAACTTAGACCATGATCGTATTATTGTAACTGCATTTTTGTACGTTCTAGACATCATCTCTCTCTCTCTCTCTCTCTCTCTCTCTCTCTCATCATCATCATCATCATCATCATCATCATCATCATCTTTTCTCTACTTGGTAAACTTGAACTATATTACATTATTGTAATCTAGAAGAAATAGAGTGAAGTAAGTTTCATGTGAAATGTCGTAATGATGATGATAAGATATTGGATAATAATTATCAATAAAGTTACAAATAATAAAATAGACAAAAATAAAATGCGAATTGAATTGCAAGTACTTCACGTCATGTGTAAAATTAAGTATTATTTGTAGATGAATTCATTCCATTACACTTGTAAAAACTTTGTAATCAAACATTGTAATATAATTATTATCCCATTTCATTACAATAACAATTGCATTATATGGTTGATTCTATTGCATAGTGATTGTATTACTTTCGACTAAACGCCACATTAGTGCCACCTTCCAAGACATTCATTCTGTCCCTTTTCCTTGCCTTATAATTCATTCCCTTTGGCCTCTCGCCCAGCCCATTTCCCTAGTAACTCCCAAGTAGAAATCAAGATCGGCCTCGAAGATGACCCCGTCTTGCCCAACCGAAACCCTATAAATCACAGCCATGGGGCGTCTAGGGTATAGTTGGTGGGTACCAAATTATTGCCCACGAGCCCCTTCCAGGTTGGATTTGAATCCTTGGTGGAATTCGTTGGGTTTTTAAATTGCCTTTGGTTGGTCTGAAAATGACCACATACGCTGCTAGGGTAAAAGACTCAAAGTCTCAAAGAAGCTTCCAATGATGCACCCTGTGTGCCTGTCCCTTCCATGCCTTAATATTTGTGGCTTTGTGCCTCTTCGTTGCCTCTATGCCTTAATCTCCTGTGTGAATAGTTTAGTCCAAAGTGGCCTCAAGGAAGGTGCCATTGTGCCGAATGTAAAGGCTATTGAGTGAAGTCCTTGGTTTCCTGGTCATGTCAGTGGAACCTTGGTTATAATTCACAGGGCTTCTCCTGGACTTGATATTGGTCCTTATGATAGGCTATTAGGTCTCCAGTTACCATTGATTGGCCTCGAAATCACATGCCTTGCTATGGGCAAAGGGACATATTGTTGCTGTTTTCCCAACGTCATAACTGTTGTTCCTTTACACGCCTCTATTCCATTACTCTTAGCCTCACCTTCTCCCTTGTATCTCCCAGGTATAAAGTTGAAATCAGCCCTAGGAAAAGCCCTGTTGTGCTTATTGCCTGATGCAAAGGCCATAAGTTACAGCATCAGCAGGTCTGCACAAGGTCAATAGATGCCAAATTGATGTTTACAGGCCCCTGTTCAGGTTTGAGTTGAACCCTTCGTATATGTTTTGGAGGTGAGAAGTTTCCTAATGGTACTGTCTTCTGAGCGTTGGCTGCTTATCCCTTTTGTGCGTAAATACTCATTTCCCTTTGCAAACAATTATAATGATTCTTTGGAAGGCAAGTTTCTTTTTTTACGTATTTATTTGTTAAGCTTTCAACATTTTCAGTAAATATATGATCATAATGATTATTTGCAAGCGAAATTAGAATACTAAAAGTAAAAAAATTAAGTACTAAGTGTTTAAGTATGGGCCTTAGTAAGCTTTTAAGTTAAAGTATTCAATATTTAGGAGTTGTACCTTGCAATCTTTAAGAAGCTTGTTCCCATGTCATAGCACAGCCGGGCAAAGGTCCTACATAGCTGGGGGAGAGTTTGTCGAAAGTCTGTTATGCTGTGTACTGCTTCTTATGTGTCAGGTACTGTCAGGTACTCAGGTGCAAAATCATTCCAGTGTATTCTTGTTAGATACTTAGATTTAGTTTGTGGTTGTCCTCTCCATAGATGGCTCGAATCTAATTTCTTTTTATGCCGAGCATGTCATGCTCCCCCCCCCCCCCCAAAAAAAAAAAAAGAGAGGAAAGAAACAACCCAGAAAAAGAACTCGTTCACCAATGGTACTGTGGTTGTCATTGCTATGTTTTACTTATGCAAATAAATTCAGCAAGATATTGTGTTTGTAAAAGCATTTAAATCTCAGGACTTGTGTGTTTTCCAGGGGCATCAAGCGGCATTGGTGTGGAAACAACACGTACTCTTGCTAAGCGTGGTGCCCATGTAGTCATGGCCGTGAGGAATGTGGATGCTGGTAGAAATGTCAAGAATGAAATACTAGAAGAAATTCCAATGGCTAAAATTGATGTTATGGAGTTGGATCTGAGTTCATTAGCATCTGTCGAGAAATTTGCATCAAAATATAATTCCTCAGGCCTCCCTCTCAATGTTCTCATGTGAGGAAACTGAACTACATGATGACTTGTCGAACTGCTAGTTGCCTGATGTATCATAAAGAGACAGTTATCTGAATTGTTCACATCCCTTTGCATCGAGATTCTGAGAATCATTTATTCTGTTGCTTTTCGAAATGGAGCATTTGATTTGTTGAGTTTATTTTGAAGTAACAATGCAGGGATCATGGCTACCCCATTTCACTTATCCAAAGACAACATTGAACTCCAGTTTGCAACCAATCATTTAGGTTATTATATCTTTTACTTGATAATCTGTTACTCAAGTAACGCCTGCTTGAAATGTCACTGCATTCAATTCTCAACATAATCAGGTTATAGTCACCTGTTTTGTCAGGCCATTTCCATTTGACAAATCTCCTTCTGGACACCATGAAAAAGACGGTGAATGGAAGCAAGAGGGAAGGAAGGATCGTCAATGTTTCTTCAGAGGCACATCGGTTTGCATACAATGAAGGAATTCGCTTTGACAAAATAAATGACGAATCAGAGTAACATCTCTTCTACTATAGATTTTACCCTTTGGGATCATATAAATGTATCCATTGCTTTTTGAGGTCAGTAAAATTTTTGTTGCTGACTTTATAGGTGCTAACATTGCAGATACAACAGATTGCAGGCTTATGGGCGGTCAAAGCTAGCCAACATTTTGCATGCTAATGAGCTTGCAAGGAAACTAAAGGTATTTTGGTCCCATATGACATGACTTAGGATGGTACCAAACTGGTCATTCCTACAGTCTTACTGTTATAACCAGGAGATCCATGAAACTGGCCATGGTCTGGTCCACAACTACTAAATGGACGTAAACCTACTAGTTTTCAAGAACTAGCTCAAACAACGGGCTGCCAACTAGTACAGTTGGTGAAGTTTTTAACAATTGGCGACAAAAACTTGGTTTCTTATCCGGCCTATGCCGGCCTTTGCACCCAGAAAAAAGGGTTCAGCTAGGAAGACCATCTAGTCTGATTTCTTGCAGCCCTTACCCTCTCTCTGAGACCTCATCTTCCTTTCGAAAATCACCCTCTACTTTCCTTCAGCACTTTATTTGACTGATTGGACCGGAGGAACTGCTGGCCTCAGCAGTCTGGTACAGTAACTGTGTTTATGTATTTTGATTTTCCCCATACATCCCAATCGAATTCTGTGTGAATTACTATTTCCGTTCTCTATTGATGCAGGATGATGGGGTCAACATAACAGCAAATTCACTCCACCCTGGATCTATCACCACCAATCTTCTGCGTCACCATAGTTTGGTTAATGGTAACTCTTCCACGTCCTTCCTTAATTCTGTACCGTCTTTTGACTTGACAGCATGAGATGCATCTCTGCCTATGTTTTGATTACATGCTTCTATGATAATACCTTAGAGCAGGTTACATTTTGGTGGACTAGCCTTTAGTCTGTTAGATTTCAGTTTGCCATTTCTGGTCTTCTTACGTTGCTCCTGTTTTGTGCAGGAATTATTCACTCACTTGGCAAACTCGTGCTTAAAAATGTTGAACAAGTAAATTTCTATTGACCTTTATGCATATAAATAACTATATAAACAGGTTGCAGAGTTAAGAATCTTGTATCTTCGTGATGTGGTCTATGGACGTGTTCATAATTTTTGATGAAAAATGTGGTTGCAGGGAGCAGCAACGACATGCTTTGTGGCGTTGCATCCACAAGTCGAAGGAGTAAGTGGAAAATATTTCATGGACAGTAACATAGCTCAGCCAGCTTCTCAGGCAGAAGATCCAGACTTGGCAAGGAAACTGTGGAACTTCAGCTTGAAGCTTACACAAGCCGAATAAAAATTCCAAGTCACAGAGCAACTTGTGTTGTGTCTCTGAATCAGCAGGCTTATTACCTCTGTCATGATGAAGTGATTGCAATGTATTTACATGTGCATACAATAAATGATGAAACAACTTAAGAACAGTACAACTAGGCAGATCCCACCTATCGCCATTGCATTTAACTACATTGATTCTCTAACATGAGAACCCAAAAATATACCAATGATTGAAATCATTAAAAAACAAGACAAAAAAAAGATACTAAATCAACTTCTTCAATATTTCCGATGCTTTTCTGTGCACACCGTTATAATTCCGGAACTGTACAAGTTATCTTCACAGATAAATATTTCACCTGAGATCTGGTTTGCCTACTTGATATGCTCCCTCAAGAAGATGAAGGAAGGAACAAAGAGCTGCTTGCTTCATCCAAAACTGCAGTCTTAACTCTTACTCCTTTTGAATGCTAGAAGAAATGACCAAAGAGCCAACAGGGGGAAAAATCAAACTCCCTGAAAAATTAATAGTATAGCCAAGGACAGAAGACCAGCGCTGCTTAGGTTGAGGTGAGAAGACCTACAAGGTGAAGTGTGGGCACTGGGATGGATGATCGGTCAAAAGTTGTCGATCATAGTTCTCTCACGGAGCCGAGTGAACAAGCTGCATAAAGTGATTTCCTCCTACCAAAACTGCTTTGCAAAGAAACTGTTGTTCTGCTTGCCTGAGAAATTTCCCGAACGCTACATGAAGTTTCTGATTCCAGCCTTGGTTTGCAGCACAACGAGCACCTAATGCCCCCAGTGTAAGGTGTTGATGAGGCAGACGTCCTCATTCCGCTTAATGTTGTCTGTGATGAATTTGGACGCGACAGAGGACTACCAATTCGAGAAACTGGGCATGATGAACGTTTTGAAATCCATGCATCACTGCACATGACCATAATAGTAACACAAGACTTTAAGGGACTCGGTTGGATAATGTTTCTTTAAAAAATTTGGGCAAAAGCCCTATGAAATCCCATAGATTTTCTTGAAGTGGACAGCAAATGAATAACGATGTGAATTGGAGCTAACACTAGCCCCACTGCTCATTATGAAAGCCTATGTGACCGAGGCGGCAATCACAATTGAATACAAGCTGGAAAGTAGCAACTGATTCACATGCAAGTGACAATACTACTAGTGACAGCCAACAGATGACGGCCTCATGTAGTCATGGGAGCCTGAGAGGATGCCAATTTCAAACCAATTTCAGTTCTTTTGAGTATATTACGTCATCTAAATCTCAATCTCTTGGTAAGCACAAGAGAGATGATACGAAGGGAGGAGCCCCAAACTGAACCAATCTTCAAGCTCTAGAAGAAGACATAACAGAAGGTAACTCCACTGTGAGAAGACAATTACCAACACGTCTGGAAGCAACCCGTAGCAAGGATGGTCCCAATTTTTTTCGGTTCCTTTGGTGGTGTTATATCATCTAAATTTCAGTCTTTCTTGACAAGCAAAACAAAGAAGATAGGAAGAAAGGAACCTGGACATGGAACCAATCTTGAAACCTCTGGACTGCAGAGCCACTCGCTTCGTCCCCAAGCATGAAAACCTGTTTTTGAATCCTATATCCTGAATAACCAATTGTTTAAATATCAGCGAAAAATGATCACAATCATAATCAAGGGCATTGGTGAATTTTGTTGTTTCTCGGAAGATATAAGACTAACATAGTCGCATTCATATTCTACCCCCGGGGGGGGGTGACCAAGGGCAATTTTGTAACGCCTTGGCTGGAATTAAATCATGCAAACCTAAATTATACGTAGTCCTCTCAGTCCCAATATGATGAGCAAACAAATGTCTTCTGAAATCCAGTCATCTATGGTTTTTCTTGAATACAGATTCCCAGTTAGAAAGCCATGTTCACGGAACTCAAACTAGTTTAATAGGCCTACGAATCCTTGAAGAGGGTGCATAAGCCGAATAACAGGATTTAGAAAAACAAAGGTCGCTCACTGAAATTCTTTGGATTTATGCTTCGGTCAATAACGATGCATGAAGGATAGCTACTTCCATCAGTACAGAAGCATCCTTACCATATAGTTAACAGCATTAGACACTGGTTGCAGAAGCTCTGGCAGTTCACAGCTTCTCAAGGATCTTTCAAGGAGGGCTACGTTTCTAACAAAAGGATGCTGCAATAATTGGACAGCTGTGGGACGATCCAGTGGGTTTTGCTGCAAGCACTGCCTCACAAAGTCTTTCCCCTCCTCCGAAAGATGATCAGGGATAGTAGGAAGTTCTTCACTGTTCCCAATTTTGAAGAGAGCAGCAACCTTCATTACAACTACATGTTAAAAATTTGTAGGTCATAGAAGAGAATGGGGAGAGGAGAAAAAAAGCAGCATTAGTCTAGCAAGACAAGATCCGTGTCCCTGCCCAAGATACCAGGGTACAAGAAGGCAACAAATTTGGCTGGGGGAAATCCAATAGATTATTTGAATTAGCAAGGGAATGACAAGACGCAACATCAACAAAAATGTTAACACCCTAAATAAACTCTCACTTGATTATAATTTCTAAAATTCAAGCTACTCACCCCTTCATATTGGCTCCATGGTGGCTTTGCCGCTGCCATCTCTATGACAGTGCAACCAAGACTCCATATATCCACAGCAAGATTGCACCCAGTGCAGTTTCTAATTACCTAAACAATAAACAATATAGAATGATTTCTATGAAAAGCCAAGAAGAAGACGCAGAGGTTACAAAGCAGAGTTGGGAGAGATTAAAAGCATCCTAACCTCAGGAGCCATCCAATAAGGGCTTCCCTTGAACGACAGGGGACAAGGCTGCCCAGTGATCTGCAGACATTTAGCCAAAACGTTTACTAAATACTCAATGTACATACCATCAAAATATGAGCTCAGTTGAGCTCAAATTGAGACATACTATACATACACAGTCCCTTCAATAAATCATAGAAGTACTTTTATTCTATAAATGATACTATAACATCTATTAGCAACAGCTTCAGATGGTTTTTTCTAGATTCCAAAAGTACTACAACTAGATGCGTAATCAGCAAGCTCACAAATGACCGAGCAATTCTTCAACTTACAGTTCTAGTGTACTGTTCTCATGAATCAACATATCTAGATTTCACATGTAACAATAACTTTGACATGTCAATTCCACACGAAGTAAACCTTCTACATATTTCTCTATACAGCATCCCTACCTTAGTTTAAACCACATATTCATGCGAACCTATTTTGATTTGATATTCGCTATCTTCGATCACCTTGTTGCACAGATCTTAAAAAATCACCTATAGACTGCTCTACATACAATGGAGGAAGAAAGGTCTAAGATGTATTGGGTTCTTCAATTTGGGGTTCAATTTGCAGAAATATCGTGCAACCATTTGTTTGAAGGACTTTGCCTTAAATTGCCTCAACTGTCTTTATGTGCACTCCCTCTTTCGCCAAAGATATCAATAAGGAGGCAAGAGATACAAGCCCTATGCCTTGCTTGAGGCATACAACTTAATGAGCGTCGGGTAACTGCATCATAGTAGGACACCCAGGCAATTGACGTTAAGCCTAGAACCCAAGCCAGCCTGGGTACACATGAGATCTGTCTTCTGAAAACTAGGTTGCCAGCATGAAGCAGTTGACTCCAGCTATTCAATGTCAATAAAGCTAATTCAGACTCCTGATAAGAGAAAGCTATCGTTCACAAAAGAAGTCCAGGTTAATTTTCATAGACTCCCAAAGTTTCTTACATGCTTTGCCATGCCAAAATCGGCCAGTTTGACCCGGCCACTTGGATCCACAAGTATATTGGCTCCCTTAATGTCTCTGCAAAACAAATATTGTAGGGAAATGGGGAACAAGAATCAGCAAATAGGCATATGAAAGTAAAAGCGATAAGTTTAGGTTCCTTTTTACTGTCAATCTGAACCTTTATGATATAAACAGCCCACCTATTAACGACACGAACCTATGGACAGTGCTCTTGGCATGCAAATATGCAAGTCCAGATAAAATTTGCCGTGTGTAGCTGCGGATTGCTGATTCACCAAGCTGTCCATACTCCCGAAGAAGTTTATGGATGGAACCACCAGGTACGTACTCTAAATATATATACAGCTTGTCATCCACCTACAGGAAATCGGACCCTTCGAAATTATTAGTATTGTTAAACAAAATAGAGTTTTTTAAGACATACCTAAAATATGTGCGGAAGCGTACAGAACCTTTGTAGTCTTTTGCTCCACGAATGAATATCCCGGAGGCTACTAGAGTCCCGGTTGAATTCCACGTCACAAACCCGAAATATGTATCACTTAGATACTCACGTTAAGAGAGAGAAGAGGGAGAAAAATGTTCTTGTTCTCAAAAAGAAAAGAATTCCTTTTGTAGCTTGAGATATTGGGGGGTATTTATATGGTACTTAACCATAACCGTTTGCTAATTATAACCCCCCCCCCCATTATCTCCACCTCCCCCTATTTATTTGGGCCTAGTGGCCGTTACATTTGACCAAGCAACATCTCCCACTCGGCCACTTAGGCCATAACAATGTTCACACAACATTGTCTCCTCTTAAGACGTACGTGTCATACCAGGAATGTGACGTGCGACCAAAGATAACAAGTAGTGTTATGTTAAGACACTGACAGTCTAACAAAATACTTTCAAGACAGACAATTCCCTAAACCATTCAAGACATCACCAAAGGCATACACTGTCCCTTTATGCCTATTGATATATTATGTGATTGTCTTTCAAAATACAATCGCCCGGGCTGATATGGTGAATACGAAATGGTTTTCCTTAGCAACTCACGACATCACTTCTCAATGAGATTGCTTTCCTAAGACGTTCCGCTGAGCTGTATAGATCCATAGCTCTTGGAATACGCATTAAGGTAGCAACATCTAGTTGGGAATTTATGTCATAGTTCCAAGTTCAAGGGGATTGTTATTTGAAACACCGAAATTTCAGGGACCACACAGTGACAAGGAAGGGAATCAATTGTCGCTCCGTTAGGTCGACTTAAACACACACAGTATGAAATGTGTGTCATGGTATAACTCCCACTAAGGTGAGTCAGTCACTACCTATATCATGCGAATTACAAGTCCAGTACTTGCTCAGCACTGACCCGAGTTATTCAGTTGACGTACTAAACGTAACTTAGTAACTCTAAATTCGGCATTTAGGCTTTGATATACGGTTGTGTTATATCCGATTCACACAGAATCTCATCTTAGACTTACTAAGGCGACTATTTCTCCACATCACCCGTACTTACCTAAAGGTACGGTGATTATCAATATTGCACACCTAGTGCTAATATGATCAAGTCTTATCCTACCCGCTACTTAAGCGTCAGGATCGATTATCCGTGTGACAAGATAATCGAAAAGCCTAGTGACATTTTTAGATATGCCCAATCATACAACCAAAATGTTCACTACACACTTGTCCAAAACCAAAACTAGGATGTGCCAACTAACTAAACTCTACGAAGACCAAGACTCAACATATGAGTTTTGAACACATCTCTTAGAGTAGGCTTAGTTAATGGATCTGCTATCATTTTGGTAGTAGATAAATATTTAACCATAACTTCTTTCGACTTAATGGCGTCCCTTACGAAATGGTAACGCCTCTTAATATGCTTGGCCTTCCTATGAAACTTAGGATCCTTCGCATATTGAATGGCAGCAGTATTGTCGCACCAAATTTCGACAGGATCATTAACTAGTAGAGTTAGACCGAGATCCTGAAGAAAACTCCTTAGCCAAACTGCCTCTTGCGTGGCTAGACAACAAGCGACATACTCTGCTTCCATAGTCGATAGAGCTATGCAATCTTGCTTCTTGCTGCACCAGGATATGGCTCCCCCACCCAGGGTGAAGACATATCCAGAGGTGGACTTAGACTCATCTAAGTCACCACCCCAGTCAGCATCAGTATACCCCCTTAACCTTAGGTCTCCTCCTTGGTAGTAAAGTACTAAGTCAGTAGTTCCACGAAGATAACGCATTATCCTCTTGACGGCTTGCCAATGAGCGATCCCTGGGTTACTTTGGTAACGACTTACCAAGCCTACCGCGAAGCAAATGTCAGGCCGTGTACATAACATTCCATACATTAAGCTTCCAACTGCACTAGCATATGGGACACTACTCATTTTCTGCTTTTCGTCATCTGTTTTCGGACATTGCTCTAGACTTAGGGTCAAGCCCTTATCTACTGGAGTGTCAACGGGTTTAGAGTAGTGCATCCGAAAACGCTCTAAGACTTTCTCGATATACGCCTTCTGGCATAGACCGAGAAGCTTCCTCGAGCGGTCTCTGATTATTTCTACTCCCAGGATGAACCTAACTTCACCCATGTCCTTCATCTCGAAGACAGAGGACAGCCACCGCTTGGTGGCATTGATCATCTCCAAATTACTTCCAGCTAACAATATGTCATCGACATACAAAATAAGAAACATAATTCCTATTTTTGTCTTCTTGACATACACGCAGTGGTCCTCTGAGACCATGGATAAGCCAAAGCAGTAATAGCTTCATGGAATCTGAAGTACCAAGCCGGTGAAGACTGTTTGAGGCCATATATGGACTTTCTAAGACGACAAACCTTGTCTTCTTGACCTTTTGACACGAAACCAAAAGGTTGTACCATATATATTTCTTCCTTAAGGGTTCCATTTAGGAAGGCAGTCTTCACATCCATCTGGCACAACTCTAAGTCCAGATGGGCAACTAGCGCTAGAAGTAGGCGAACTGAAGCTAATCTCACCACAGGAGAAAAGGTTTCCTCATAGTCCACACCCTCAACTTGGGTGTAACCTTTCGCCACTAAACGGGCTTTGAACTTATCAACCGACCCATCCGCTCGACGTTTTACCTTGAAAACCCACTTGTTTCCAATGGCCTTTCGTCCAGGAGGAAGGCTGACTAGATCCCAAACCTCATTCCTAGCCATTGAGTCCAACTCATCCCTCATGGCGTCCATCCATTCTTCCTTATTTGGTGAGTCAATAGCCTCTACGTAAGAGGTTGGTTCTTCTATTTCCAAAGGCATGCAGAAGAAGATGTTCTCTTCGATTTGGAAAAATCGGCGAGGAACTCTTCCACGCTCACTCCTTCGGGTGACACTAGGACCTGGTTGCGTTGTTTGCACAGGTTCCAACTCTTCTCTCCCCCTTTTCCTTCGAGGTACCAAACCTTGAGGAGAAGCCATTCGAGATACAGAATCTCGAGAAAGAGAGATGTCACTCCCACTTACCCCTTGGGGTGTGGGCTGGTCAGTACGAGGACGATCCTCATTTCCGCTAACCGGAGATTGAGGGTTTCCCTCGTGCTAGGGTTGGGTACCCTGAGCAAACAAACTTCCCTCAGTAGGAATAGTGGGTGGTATACTCCCACTGTCTCCTACATCAGGAATTGAAACCTCATCCTCGGTGATACGGGTAGTATACATATCCTCCCCCTCACCGAGAGATAGGTGTGGTCGTAACTCAGACAACTGTAAGTCCTGTTTGACTTCACCAATAGTTGGGAACTCATCCTCAAGAAAGTCGACATTGCGGGAATCAATTTCCCTCATGCCGCCAGTAGGATGTTCTCCGTACATCACATAACCTTTTGAATGTTCAGGGTATCTAATAAAGACCATCTTGGTGGCTCTAGGACCAAATTTGCAATATTTATGGGTTAGGTTATGCACATAGCCTGCCGACCCCCATGGCCGTAAGTGGTCCAGAAGAGGTTTCCTGTCATTCCATAACTCATACGGAGTAGTGGAAACACTCTTACTGGGTACTCGGTTTAAAATGTAAGTTGCTGAAAGCAACGCATCACCCCAGAAGCTAATCGGGAGATTAGCTTGAGCCATCATTGACCTGACCATGTCAAGTAAGGTGCGATTCCTACGTTCAGCAACACCATTTTGTTGCGGTGTGTACGGAATCGCAAGATGTCTAACTATACCCTTTTCCTCACAAAACTCTTTGAACATATCAGAGAGGTATTCGCGACCACGGTCGGTCCGAAGAGTTTTAACTCTCCGATCCAACTTAGTCTCTGCTTCTGCTACGAAGCGTTTGAACACATCTAAAGCTTCATGACGATGTGATAACAGATAAACATATCCGTATCTCGAATAATCGTCAATTAAAGTGAGGAAATAAATGGCTCCATTGCGTGCCTTAACATTCATAGGTCCACATATATCGTAGTGGATGAGGTCTAAGGTACCAAGCGCCCTAGAAGCCTTACCAAAAGGTTTCTTGGTCGCTTTTCCAGCTAAACAAGGTTCACATTTAGGCAATCTAACTGTAGTTAGTGAACCTAATAGGCCTTCTTTAGCTAGTCTAGCCATTCTTTCTTGGCCAATATGGCCAAGTCTAGCATGCCAAAGAATAGAATCATGATCTAAAGCAACAGATGACACAAAAGCAGAAGATGTATTATTACTATAATACTCATTGTCCAAGTCCAAAATAAGGAAATCATCTACTAAAGATGTGTGGCCAAACAAATTGCCACAATAAAAAATGTCTAAGCCGTCAATACTAGAAACAAACTGAAAACCTAATTTCATTAAGGAGACGTAAGACACTAAGGAACATCGGACCCCAGGAGCATAAAGAGCATCGTGAAGAAGTAACGACCTCCCTCCTCGCAACTTAAGTCGATACGTTCCAATTCCTAGAATGTCTTCTGCAGTGTCATTCCCAAGAGTTACAGTTTGCGATCCCACCGGACAAGGGTGAAATTCCACAAACCCAACTTTGTCTCGAACTACGTGCTTGCTTGCTCCCGAATCTACAATCCAATTAGGAAAGGATTTAGCAACGAATGCATGGGAACAAACAAGTAGTTTAACAATGGGAAATGGAGAAGGTACCTTAGCAGGCTCGGGACAATCCCGAGCAAAATGGCCCTTCTGCCTGCAGTTATCGCACGTCACTCGTGCCATTTTATCCATCACCTTACCCTTAGGCTTTGATTGCTTCTTAGCAATTCCGCCTCTAGGGCCAAGTTTCTTAGAGGGATGAAGATTCTTCCTCTTCCCTCGTCTGAACTTGTTACCCTTGGGCCTGTCCGCTCGAGCTACTAAAACTACGAGGGGAGGAGCGCAAGCCTTCAGGCGCTCATCCTCCAACTCAAGGTGTTTGGTGATGTCGGCAAAAGTCTTGATGCTCGTGTTGTGAGTCATCATGGTGATGAACGGTTTCCACCTTTCGTCTCCAGCGGGAAGTGCACGGAGCACGTTCGTCCGCTGTTCACGTTCGGAAATCTCCACACCTGCCGTCCTCAGGTCGCGTAGCATGGCTTGCAAGGTTCGCACATGCTCGGTCATACTTCGGGTCGAGTCCATCGTGTATGTCATCCACTTACGATGCAATGCACGAAGTCTCGTCTCCGACGTTTGGCCGTACCTGAGGCGGATATTATCCCACATCTCCTTAGCTGTGGGATAACCCTCAAACTCACCTATAAGGTCGTTATGCATGCAGAAAAACATAGTATAACGCGCCTTACGGTCTTTTTTGCACCAATCTTGGTACGCAACCAAGTTGGCCTTATACTCAGCAGTCTGAGTAATGTCCTTGTCATCCTTGTCCTTAGTCAAGGGGGCAGACATTGTGGTTGTGAGGTGTTCCAACACCTCACACTCTTCCAGAAGAAACTCAATCTTCCGGCGCCACATGTCATAGTTGGACCCGTCCAACCTTTCACTGGTGGTCAATTCACCAATCATGGAGTTCTTAGAAGCCATATCTACAAACAAAAATTGGACATTAGGCATATCTTATATAATCAAAAAATATCTCAAGACTATTATTCATATTATATGTTCGAAAATTTCGCTAGGCTCATAATCATCACATATTCTATGAATCTAGAGTTGAGATAGTTTGATTATCAATTACCCATAATAAACACATTTTTATGGGTATTTAAACACATTAGGAATCACACAGATGTTCATGAAGTTTATGCAAAACATAATTCGCATAAACATAAAACACATTTATTCACGAAAGAACTAATCTTTTAAACATGCCAAACTGTAAGCAGGAAAAAAACCACATTTACAATATTACGAGCTTACAGACATGAAACCTATTCATGTATCGAAAATTTATTAGGCATGTTTTAGAATGATACATAATCAAGTAACATATCAATTTGCTCAAATAAACACATTATTTCAGATGTTTCTTGAACCTAAGCAGGATATTAACTGCTAAAATTACACAAGGTTAAAAACAACAAGAAACATAATTTGACTTAACTACACAAGTTTAGAGCAAAAAAAAGATCAAAATTCGAGAATTTCATTTTCAGCCATAAAAATAAACGCATTATTTGTGATTAGATAAGTTTGATTCCAATTTTAAACCACACAAGTTTAAAAAAAGAATTAAATCACTAATCGCTTTTATAATATCCAATTGCATTCACATATAGATCGATTATTAGGCTGGAAAAAAAAAGAATTCCCCTTTCTTCTTCTTGCCCGTGACCCATGCCAATTTGTATATATATAAAAAAAAAAAAAGGAAGGGTGGTTTTTGAAAATATACCATCAAAAGCCGCCGGCCGACCCAGAGGGGCGGCGCGTGAGATGCACGCGCCGCCAAGAGAGATCCGTTTTCTCTCTTTCCTCTTCACTTTGCCCTTCACGAACCCCGATCTGTCGCCCGAACCAAGAAAAACAACCGGCTGCCCAGAGATGGCGGCGCGTGAGCTGCACGCGCCACCGCCTTAGTGGCGCGTTGGGCGCGTGCCGCTTATCGGCAACACCACCGCCGGCCGATCTATGTGATGGTGCCGGTGGTTGGACTCTAGGGCGACCAGAAGGAGAGATCGGAGGGGATTTTCAGAAAAGGGGGCGGGGGGGTACCTTCCTCATCTGGCGTTTTTTTGGGACTTGGGTCACCAGAAAAGGACCGAGAAGAAGAAAAACACGCGAGCCAGATTTGTATAAAATAAACAGAGAGAGAATAGGGCCGACAGGTAAACATGGATTCAACTAATAATCATGCTTTTCTACGCTTATCAAGAGCAAACATAACTGGCTCTGATACCACTGTTAAACAAAATAGAGTTGCGTATAGAACCTTTGTAGTCTTTTGCTCCACGAATGAATATCCCGGAGGCTACTAGAGTCCCGGTTGAATTTCACGTCACAAACCCGAAATACGTATCACTTAGATACTCACGTTAAGAGAGAGAAGAGGGAGAAAAATGTTCTTGTTCTCAAAAAGAAAAGAATTCCTTTTGTAGCTTGGGATATTGGGGGGTATTTATATGGTACTTAACCATAACCGTTTGCTAATTATAACCCCCAATTATCTCCACCTCCCCCTATTTATTTGGGCCTAGTGGCCGTTACATTTGACCAAGCAACAAGTATAAACTGGAAACTAAATGCTTTTCCAGAAATTAATGCTTGAGCAGCAAACTATGACACTGTCTTTAATAAAACATCTGAGAATTGAAATTAAAATGGATGTTGATTATAAGCATTGTCATTCTTAGTATAGAAATAGTAATCACGCAACAGATTCCCTTGCATGGAAACTATAAAGTAATTTCATAAAACAATAATAATATAAAGAAAAAAAAATAGATGACCAAGACAACGCGTTATACACTAAACTTAAGCATACTCAATGCAATGCTAGATACCAAAACAGCAAAAAGTACAAAGAGCTTTACCATCTCAGACCCAAAATAGCGCACAATATTTGGATGTGTTAAGCGGCTCAGTAAATTTATTTCCTGCCAGATCGTCAACAAGAATAGGTTGATAACGTTGATTCACAGCAGACGAATGTGTTACATGGAAAATGTACAAACTACAAAGTGCAATAATATAAGATGCAGACCAACCATCAAAATAACAAATTAAATACAAAGAACCCATAAACTATGCTACTGTAATGGACAGACAATGTATGAAATACCTACTTGCTCCAGCTGCTGCACACTGTCTTTTGAGATGGCATCATCAGAAAACAGTGTAACCTCCTTCATTGCACACATTTCACCACTTTCACTGAGAATCAACAAATGAAAAGAGAATCAGATACAAATAAAAATTTGGAGTCATGCAGAGAGAGGTTGATCAATAGTGAAATCACACAGAAGATTGACAAAGTAAGAGGAAATTAACTGATGAACTCTGAAGAGATCCAAAGAGATCTGTCATGAATTTTCTGGACTGGTAAACACACAAATGATGAAACAAATAGATGCAGAACACTACACACAAGAGCTATGTTGACAAACCTATTAAAGCCCAGATAAACCCGACCATAAGCGCCGCTTCCAATAAGTCGACCCTTCTTCCAGCACGAGATAGAGCTTGCTAAGCTTTCAGCTTGACCAGGATTTCTCGAGGGGATGGGAGAAATAACTGTCAAACACGAAGATGGAAATGAATGACAACTAGGGACTGCTACAGGGGGGAGTGGCAGCCTGTGGCACTGGGCCTTCCAATTATCAGGGCTGTCCACATTTATGTCAGTGGCCAACACTCCATCCCAAGGATGCAACGGAGTCACAACACAAATTTGTCTCTGGGAACCACGACTAGTCATTCTAGGGCTATATATTGGAGAAGACTCAGGACTGCACCTACTTTGAGGTGAGGACAGTGACATGTCCCCTGAATTTTGACCAGAACCTGGGCTGAAGCACTTCCCCGATCCTACCAAACTCACATCTGGATGTAACCTTCCTGAAGCAAAACCCAACCTGGTAATATCATGATTGCTGCTAGCTCTCACTAAGCACCATGAAGGAGTTGGGATAGAGCTGTCTGGAGCACTACAGAAGCCAGCATGATGAGGAATCTGTAACTTGGTCATATGGGTGCGTAAAGGTCCATCTTTCTCAGATGGAGGAGGAACATAACTATCAGATAGCAGGTTAACAGGCTTCCACTGGTCCTTGAATTTTCGTGGTATGACTATCGAAGATTCGTCCTCGTGCCATATGCTGCAGAAGGAAGCAATTTACATGTCAAATACTCAAATGAGTCCAGATAAAGAGATGGGAACAGCTATTATAATAACTGCAGGAAGCAAAATCTTGATAATGAAACCTCACCGGGAAGGGCTGTTGACAGCAGTTAAATTACCACTTTCATCCTCTGATGCCTGAGGGCTCAACAGCTGAAGTTCAGGTTGATCATCTGTATCCATTGAACTATTACTTGAGACTGAGCCAGTAGCCAAGTCACCCCCATCTGGAGGAAATGATTTATTATGTTTAGAACAAAGAGGAATAGGCAAAGGCGTACAGTGTTCATGCAAATCCAATCCCAACGTGGTAACTCCAGAATCATCACCCCCTGCACTAGAAGGCTGCTGCTGTGGTAGTGGAAGACGATAAGCATGAGGTTGTTCATTAAAAATCTGGCAGCATGAAGCTAGTAAGAAGGGCAATTCTGATCCTGGCAGAGCCAATCCTTTATCTGAAACGACATCATTTGAGTACCTTCCAGAACCTCCAGAGTTACCAAGGTTCTTGCCTCCTGATATATAATTAAATTTCCTATGAATTGCATCAATAGAACTTCCTCTTTCGTCTTTCTTTTTACGTCCCTGGATAAAGGCTTCCCCCACCATGAAGGCATATTTGTCCATCAAATATATCTACGCATGTACCGTGCCCAGATGAGGGACTACAAGTCTACAACTTGATTAAGCGCTCAGAAACAAGAGTTTCCAAAATAAGGATGACTCAGAAAGATTGCACAACAACCTGTTACACCTACCAAACAGTCAGTAAACGTGGCAACCAACATTCATTGTGCAACAGCAAACGTATATCTACGAAGAATCCACAGATTCAACAGCAAACTAAACTCACAGTAAGCTAATGAAGTGCACCAGTAGACCCCAATTTATACAATCAATACCGTGCCAGCAAATCCCATCACCAAAACATGTAAGACAATGAACCAAAACATGTAAGGATGTCTATGCATTCCTCATCGTAAAACTCCCATAACCTCAACAAGGTGCACAAGACTGATATGAGACGATTTGGCCTTCTAGGCTTAGACATGATTATATACTCGTGAAATTTCAACACAAGTGAAGGGCTGGAATCTCAAGAAGACTACCCCAAACTATTGCTCCTTGATCTATCACATAAATGCTAGAGACTCAGAATTCTAAGAAAATCCCTTCATTAACCAAACACTTCTAACTAACAAGATTCAGCATTTCCATAGCCCAACAACAACCACATTCATGATCCACCACACTAATGTAAAGAAGTACCCATCTAAAGCAGGAACAAAATATATGAAGCTTTGGCCTGCAATTGAAGAGAGGGGTGTACTCCAAAGTAAGCAAGAACATATTTACTAAACTGAAAACATCAACAATCCCACGAAGTACTCCTGTTTCAAAAAATCACACTTCCTAGTCACTGCTCCAAATGGACAATACTACATCACCATGGCAAACATATTTATTCATAATAAAGAATCGCAAATTTCGATTAACCATACTTTTAATAGCTCTCAGCATGCACTCCTTCCATCCCAAATTACTTGTCCTTTTAGAAACAATCAAACAAGGAAGAAGGAGATCGAACACCTGATGTACTTAAGGCCTCAATCTTAACTACTAAGCTAAGACATTTATTCTTTAATATAGACAACCCAAGGGGGAACAATGAGTACCCAATTGACCAATTCCAACAAACCCCCGAATTCCAATGGCAGTGCCAAGTCAAAACCTTCCCAGCTATAAGAATTTGACAATTCCAGTCAAAATAATACTCAGAAATTGCACAGAAAAAACGAGCTCAATAACCCAGTAAGAAAAGAACGAAGAGAAGAATGTGAATGCAAATGTAAATCCAAATAATCAAAATTGCAAAGAAGATGGAAGAGGAAGCAGTGACGCACTAGTAATTTACCCATGTTGAGCTTGAGTTGGATTTGTTGCTGAGAGCCGCGGAGGAGTGAGAAAATCAGATATTTGAAAATGAGAAGACTCTGCCCCAAGAAACACGACACAATAGGTGGGAAAAAAAAACGAAAAAGAAAAGAAAATGGCGGTAATTGAGTAAGTAATTACCGGGAAAATGCCGGAAATTCTTGCAGACGTCAGCCCGTCGGTCATCAACTGAAGTTGATCTAGAGCATTTTCAATATGAGTTCCCCATTTCTGGAACTTACATCCCATTACTTTCTCAACTAATGTAACTCTAACTTAAATTATATAATAAAATATTTTATATGAACCCACCTTATAACATATTTTTTTTTTCAAATATATAAATAATATTTTTTATTAAGAAAAAAAAAGAGAAATCAATAAAAAATTAAAAAAAGTGCAAAAAAGGTGGAATGGGGGGAGGAACCGACAGGCGTGGAGGTCCACGTGCCCCCCCGGTTTCCCTCTGGCTGGCAGAGGTTCCCCAGAATGCGTGTGACACGCGAGGCCCACAAGTCCCATGCGTTCCACACGGCTAGGGATACCCTTACTATTAGATCGTGTTTGGTCGATGTACGCTGCTAGAGTTGTACTTTGATATTTCTACCCCAAAAAAATGTACTCTAATATAGTACACTCGTCAAATGTTTTGATTTTATTGGGGATTATTAGTTTTCAATAGGATAAATTTGGATTAAATATTAAAATATTTGGGTCCAAATTTAATTAAGTTTCGAATGTACAAATCTTATCTGAATCTAATTTGATGGATTGGATGGAACTTTTGGATCTGCTTCAACTTGGACCAGATTGGACTCAGATTTAATTTGCTCCGAATTAATTTTCTTTCCCTCATGGTAATTTTGTATTTTTTTTAATTCCGAGCTTGCAATTGTTTCATCCACCCATTAATGTGATCCTCCATATCATATCAACCAAATATTTGAACATTTAAAGACAAATTAGAGAAAAGAAACAGAGGATTAGGAAGCAATCTTAGCAAAAGGTTGATAGAGAGAGGGAGGGGGAGAAAGAGAGACGACTAAACAACTAATGGGGATGGGTATTAGGGACTTAGCGTTGAGATTGGATAATGAACTTTAAATTTGTAAAATTTTATACTTGAATTTTGATTATTTAACGAAATAGTCGGATCGCATGGTGTCTTTCCTTCGACTCGGATTCGGATTATTTTTCTCGGATTCAAACTCAAATATTTTTTTCTCAGAGTCGAATCAGATTAGCTTGCCTCAGATCGGATCGACATACCTCGAGCTTTGAAATTATTTTCATCCCTAGTTTTCAACTTTGCTTGAGAATTTAAAGAAGATATATCTTTTGTCCAAAATTAAAAACCTTAGAAATTGGGTGCGTGAACCCTGAGATCAAAAAATGAGTTTTAAATTTGAGAAAGGGTGAAATTTTAGTGAGTGGTAGTCTATGTGTTGGAGTATAAAAGTGGGTATTGTCCCACATTGATAAGAATACAAAGAATATAAAAGTAGGTGTTGTCCTACATTGATAAAATTGAACGGCTTGAGCATGTATATAAGCTTGTGAGTTACTCCACCTATTGCCAATCGGTTTTGGGATGGAACCTCATTTGAGCTTATATACATGACTCGTTTATTAATTACCCAATTGATATAAAAATTTAACATGGTATCAGAGCAGGTTGCTCGATCTTGAATTGTCACCGTCCCAATTGTTGGGTCTTGTTAGTAGCCCGCACGTGAGGGGGCGTGTTGGAGTATGAAAGTGGGTATTGTCCCACATTGATAAGAATACAAAGAATATGAAAGTGGATGTTGTCCCACATTGATAAAATTGAAGGGTTTGAGCATGTATATAAGTTTGTGAGTTACTCCACTTATTGCCAATTAATTTTAGAATGGAACCTCATTTTAACTTGTATGCATGACTCTTTTTTAATAGCCCTATTAATATAAAAATTTAACACTAGGGGCCGTTTGGTTTGAAGAACTAAATGGAATTTGATACCTTTCCCTAACCTTAGTATTTGGTATGGTATTTTTGGAAAAGGGACTTGAGACCTAGAGGTATCAAGTCTTCCCCAAACCCCCCACTTATAAGGGGATCACTTACTTATCCCTTAGGGATCACAATATATTTTTATTAAAATGGAAGGAAACTCATTCCAAAATAATTCTGCCCCTGCTTAATTAATGCTTGCAAATATTTCTAGTTATAAATAATTTCTAGGTTACAAATAATTTCTCACCAAATACAAAGCAATCTTTTAGGTTACAAATAAAAATTATTAAACACTCAAAAAAATTCAAAATTGCAAAAATCATTAATTCACAAAAAATACAATACAAATCACAATTTATTAGCAAGTAATGTAAAAAACTTTGCTTTTATAAAAACAAATATGAGTTCAAAAAAATTAACCTAGAATGGCTTAAAATAGATTTTAAATAAAAACAGATTTTATTCCATCCATAACTACCAACCAAACAGTAAGGACTGGAACCTAATTCCAGTTCAGTTCTTTATCAAACAATTGAAAAAAGGATTCATATTCCATATCCAACTTTCCAGGTATCATTTCCTAATTCTATTTTATTCCCGTTTTTCAAATCAAACAGCCCCGTAATGTATTTACCCCCAGTGATATCATCTAATTTTCCGGTGTTTGCTACTAGGGTATGCATAGAGGGAATTGAAAATATAGAGTAATTAATAAAATTTCCATGGTTGGCACATGAAAATGATAGTCACTAATAACTTAAAGATTGGCATTGGGAATTTGGAAATAGAAGGTTTGCATTGCCAAAAAATTACCAACAAGGGAAGGTGTGGTGGGTAGGAGGTGAGAGTGCGTTGGATGATCAAATAACTAATTTGCCGTTAAGTTATAGTCACATTTTTTGCACTTAGGACATACATTTGTAAGTTCGCTATTTTATCCTCAATTTCATCTCCCACATACCAAACAAGGGGATGAACATTCATTTTAAATTCCAAAAAGATGGATATGATCCTTATTTATGAATTTCTATTTATCAATTCCGATCATACATAAACAAACGCACCTTAAGTTAATAGCCATAAAAAACAGAGCTTTCCTATACAAAGTTTTTTTTTTTTTTTTCATCTATAAAACTTGAACCTTAAACCTTGTTTATGGAAAACAATTATCAAATCATTTGAATTAATTTGTTATGATAAACTGATTTCTCTTATGAATTATATTTTTAATTTATATTTTAATTATTCAAATTTCTAAAGAAGTGAAGATGTTTTGGCTTACTTTTGCTTCCCATAGACAAATGTCCCTAACAAAAATCCTAAGCTAGTCTTGAAACACAAAAAAAGAGCGCAATATTTTAAGCCGAATTGTTTTTTTTAAAAAAAAATTAGATAAGTTTATCAAATATAAACTTATACTATGGGAATCTAGCCTAATAAAAAATTACAAGGGGGTTTTTCCCCCCTCAAAATAACAAAATTATGAAGAAGTTTGCTTTGCAACACAGAAGTGAACGTGTTATAAATAGTTTGAATATTTAGTCAACAAGGAAGCAAAAGGATGTTTGCGTGTTGTGTTTCTAGATGCACCTTTCGAAGTGAATTTCTCAACCAATAATTTTTAAAGTCATATTTGGCAAATAATTAGTTGTTTGTATAATGGATAGTTATTTTATTAGCATATAGTTATTACAAACAACGGGAGAAATCTACTTTGGATCCCTTAATGTCAACGCCTAATTACACAAAATCAATGCCAAGCATGCAGAAAATGATATGCCATTTTAGAAATCGATCTCAGAGTGCTTTTTGCCAAATAAAACCATAAATATAAAAGAATACAAATGAGTTATGTTAGACCATCTCTAACGGTAAGTGCGCGAGTCAAACAGGAAGAGAGAGAAAATGGTGAGGCGAGGGATTTTCCGCCGTGCATACCTCGTGGCCCGTGTCTTGCAGGGACCCTTGGCATCCTGAGCCAACTCGCGAGAGTTTTTTTAAATATTTTTAATTAATTTTTCTTTTTTTCATTCTAAAAATATAATTGTGTGTTATAGAGTGTATCCATAGGTATTATTTTATTTGATGAGTAAAAATTGTGAGCCTTACATTGCGAAGAGAAAAACTTAAAAACCGAAAAATTGACTTATGAAATGATATGGAAGGAGTAGGCCCCCACTGATGAGCCCTAAAATTGGCTCATCATTGAAAATGCTCTTAGGTTAGCTCTCTATTAATATGACGAGAAGACAAATATTATTGGGCCACCTTCCCTAGGTTACTAGAAAAGAGAACTAATCATGCGATTAAAGGGAGAAAAATGGCCATATATACAACAACTAATATTCGCTTAACTAATTCCAAAATATTAGCACCAAAAAAAAAATTCAAAACTATTTTGTAAGCTTTTTTGACTAAAAAATTTAGAAGGCACCCATTTCTTAGCTTGAAATATTTCTTTTTCAACTATATTTTTTTTGGTCTTCGATCCTCCATTTCACTGGGATCGAGCTACTAAAATCACTCATCTCTTTTTCAGCTACGTTAATATTATGTTAAGCTGATAGGGCCTTATTTATCGATTAAAAAATTAAAGAATAAAGAAATATTTTGTAAAAGTCATTCCGATTTTAATATCTGTCCCCTCTTGACATAGAAGTATCAATCCTAGTATTTGATCATCTTTTTGTTTTTGCTACAAAAACACGAATTGTTTAAAATATACTATTTTGGACAACTTTATGGTAATACAACGTTTTTGTTAGAATATGAAAACTTTTTTTGGACCATGAATCATTTGCTTTGGGATGGCTCTTTAAATGTAGTGTTACTACATCAACCTTTTGTAAACAAGAGATTTTAGGTCTGAATGTCTCAACAACCTCTGTATATATTGAATTATCGTATTAGCTTATGAAAGAATTTTTTAATTATTACAATCTTGACGTCATGCATTCAAGTCTCATGTATTCAAGTCTCGTAATGCATCAATTCCATTTATTTGGAGAATTTGTAAGAAGCCAACAAAGTGTAAAATCTAGTTATTTCAATAACGGAATAAACTTTTGTTGGACTCAGCAATTCTAAGGTACATACCTATGTACCATGCTCATATACATATTTATGTAAGAGGCATCATATAATTGGACTAAACCTCTATTTTATTTCCCTCAATCCAACAAGAATTTTCGTAATTCTCCAACCTAATCGATTAGAAAAAGATAAATTATATGAAATAAAAGGTACACTTTAGACGAAAAAAGATATACTACATGGAATAAAAGATAACAAATAGTACACTGTGGGAAGGAAAGGTACACTGTAAAGTAGAAAAAAATACACTACTGCAACAAAAAAAGATACACTACAACATATTGAGCGCGTATCCACTATACAATTGCAGGGTATGTACCATGCTAAATATATATATTCGTATCTAAGAATTTTTCGGATTATATGTGTATATATATACGTGTATATTCTTAGAGCATTCCCAGCCAGAGTTCCGGATTTTGGAACTCTGGCTTGCCACGTCAGTAAAAGTTCCACAATTTTGGAACTTGCATTCCATCACTTCTCCAACCTATGGAACTCAATTTTAATCATCCAATAAAAATATTTATCATGGACCCACCTTATAACACACAACCTATTTTTTAAATTATTTAAAAATTCTATACTTACTCCAAAAAAAAAAATATCAGAAAAAGACAAGAAAAATTGGCACGGAAGGAGGAACGTGCAGGCGGTCAGCCATGCGTGTCCCTCCCCATTTCCACAGGCTGCGAGCGCATCCCAAGAACGCGTGTGACACGCGGGCCCCTTCCTTCCCCACGTATCATAGGCTGCGAATAGCGTTAGAGGAGAATACGATCAAATTACGTATCTCATTGAAAAGACCCCGTTCCTTTTCACATCATCAGCACACTACTTTTGTCATTCGATTGGACACAACCAAATTAGAGGCGATGAGAGATACTCATGCGTACAAAAATGAAAAGTATAAACCTTCTCATTAGCTTCCTTTCCTGGGCATACAAAATATATGGTTGATTAAGACGTTGCCCAGATATCTCAACAACAAATTGACTTCTCTAATTAAATGTTTTAATCACTCAAAACTTTCCACGTAATGTAATTTTACAAATGACATCGACCCTTGAATATCATTTTCAATTCATGAGTTGAATTTCTACTGACAATATAAAGGCTAAGGTAAAGAACTAAAGATATAATTTATTGCAGCGGAAACTCCGTTGGAAAAAAGTACGTGTTATATACTTCCGGAGAATAATGAGTTTTAATTTTCTTGCATGATTTTAAGTCTAAGGACGTATCAGCCTTAGCCTACCTCAGATGGGCACCATTTTGATCTAATCACCGTAGACATACAAAACGCACTTGCACTGGCGTCCTAGCCTATATGACGTACACATGATTCAGTCTGTAACAAAGAAGAATACATATATGACAAGATTCCTAATTTCTAACAATATCTTTGGGACTATAAATGAAGCTCCCCTCCTACATTCTGGTCGAAACTAGTTCTGAACTCCATTTATTAAAGAAGCTCCTAAACCTCCAAATTCAGTTATGAATTTAGACATATAAAACAGAGGTGTCAATATATTAAACTACATATTTCAAGAGTATCCATATATATGAATTTAACCCCCTTCAAAATATAATTTATTAGAATTTTTTTGGCTAGGGGTGTTCATGTGGTCAACATAGATCCGCCATGCCTCCAACACATCATCTTGGAAATCCATGGCGGTTTCATGAGTTATTTGTGTTGCATTATCATTCATATACATATATATATGTGTGTGGGTGTGTGTGTGTATATATATATATATATATATATATATATATATATATATGAATAAGTGAAAATCTCTGGGCAACCTGTGAAGAAAATATGGGATACATTATGATTCATTAATTAAAGGAGAAGCATGCCATGTTTGCTATATTATGCAAGTCACACCCCCACCAGAAAGCATCGAAATAAGTCTGAGAGTCCCCCCACATTAATTGCTAAGGAGGTGGGATAGCAACCTTGTGGAAATTTTTCTGCATGCTGTACGTCTAATATGGCCTCCATCTATGTACACATTTGTGTGACAAAGATTAGATTTATGCTCGGTTAATGGATTCGAGTGACTTATAAAAGAAGACAAGTACATTTAGTGGTGGCAATGGGGCGGGTTTAGACATACCCCTCATTCATGCGCATTTTCAAAATTAATTTCCATATTCATACCCATATATATCGAGTATTGTAAAACTGTGCCCATATCTATGCCCGTTGGGCATAGCGGGTATGCGCGTTTTATTCGGGTACATATAAAATAAAATAAAATAAGCCCATTTTATACCATATTCAACATCAAATAGTCAATATGTCACATGAACATTAAGCTTCTAACATAATATCATATCCACCAAACAGAACTAGAAGTTTCAAAATTCAAGCCAAAAATTAACACCTGATAGTTATAATTTCTAACAAAATATTCCATCGAAGTCTTGAATATAATACAACTCAAAGTAACTAGCAAAATATCTAAATTCGAGCAACAAACTAAAACTTTAAATATACAGGGTTTATATGGGGAAGATAGGGGTGGGTATGGGGCGGATATTGATAAAATGGATATGAGGCGGACATGGGGTAAGTGAGAGATACCCGTTGTAGCAATACTCGCCCCATACCCATGTTTTCTCATTTTCAATACCCATATTCATACTCGTTAGGGCGAATATTGCGGGTTTTAAGGCAGTACGAGTTTTTTTGCCAGTCCTAAGTACGTCGTATATTAAACATATATTTGCATATCAACATATATGTCATCGTATGCTTTTGAATATATTCCTCACTTGAAACTTAAATATTTGATTTGTTACTTGTGAAAATAGAAATGCAAATCGAAACAAGAAATGAAACTGAATAGTGTACGCACAACAAACGTCTAAGTGTACAGTCTTTCACATATCTATAATATAGCAAATATGCCTTGTTGAACAGTATTACACGGATGGTTCTTCTACAAGGAAGTAAGTAAGATGTCAATTTTATTCATTTATAAGATAAAACCAAATATAACAAACAGTATTCAATGCTCACACTTTATGTCCTAAGTATGGCACTGTATTCACAATTCAAACCTGTACTTACTCCCAAGCTAGTGTAGCCGACCGTCTACTTAGCTTACCCACTTTTTTTGGCTCATCAATGATAACTACCTTCCCCACTTTTTCAGTAAGAATTTCACTTCTTAGCTTATATTGATTAACCGGTTTCACTATTCATGCCGTGTTGGCAACGACTTTGTTGATTTTGGCAACTATAGGTGCCAAGTCCCTACGGTGCACGTCCATCACAAGTCCATTCTTCATGAACAAGGTCAATGACATCTTTTGCTCCACCTTATGCCCACGCGCCACCGTGAGACGGTGGCGGAGCAGCACCGCTGCTGCGATGGACTTCATTTGCAGGTAAGCCAAGTCCTTCCCTAGGCAGATCCTAGGGCCTGCATTGAACGACACGAACTTGAACTGGTTGTCTAGTTCTATTCTTTTTCCGTCTGACGATAACCACCTTTCTGGTCGGAATTCTAGGCAGTCCTCCCCCCAAATGAACTTCATGCGGCCGGTCGAGTATATCGAGTAGGTGACGGCGGACCCGGCCGGGACAAATGTGCCATCCGGGAGCACGTCGTCGGTGACGACGTGCTTGGAATCCTCCGGCACGGAGGGGTAGAGCCTTAGGGTCTCAGAGAGTGCCGCCTTGAGGTACATGAGACGGTCAACTTCTTCAAAACCTAGGGGCTCCTCCGTCCATTTGGTAGTGTCAGTGCCACGTGTCTCCAACAAAACAGTGCATATCTCAGTAAGAATCTTCTCTTCAACACGTGGATTAAGGCTAACGAGCCAGAAGAACCAGCTCAGCGCCACGGAGGATGTGTCCCGCCCAGCTAGGATGAAGTTGAGTGCCACGTGTTGGAGGAACTTGTCGGTGTAGGATTCCTTTTTCTTCATGAACCGGGATAAGAGGTCGTCATGGGCCCCATCCTCTTGATGACAGTTTAACTCGAGCTTACGTGCATCAATGACATTGGACAAGTACTTGTCCACGTGGTCCAGACTTTGCTTCAATGTAGTCTCCAGGCCGAGGCCGAGCCATTTCTTGAACCGCCAAATAAACTCCGGGAGGATGAACCGCTGGAGAGTGGCCTCGGTGGCCCGGTCGAAGGCCATCGCAAACCCGTTTTCGGGCAGACCGGGGGAGAGGGTTTGAGGGTCCTTACCAAAAGCCAGACCGCAAATATTGTCAAAAGTGAGTCGAAGCAATAAGTCTTGAAGATCAACCGGTCTACCCTCGAGTTGAGCCGCTTTTAAGATCGGGCAGAACCGGTTCTTAATAGCCCGGTTCACCCACCGGCCCATGGCTTGGCGGAGGGTCCGGGTGGTGAATTCCAACGCGGCGGTCTTCCTCTGGAAAAGCCACGTGTCACCATCAGAATTGAAGATACCCTCTCCAAGGAGATCATGAAAGACAGCCTGCCACGTCGGCCCCTTGGGATAATTGTCGAATTTACCCTTGAGAATATGCTCAAGGTTCCTCGGGTCGCACGTGACAGTCACGAGACCCTGCTTGCGCCACAAAAACGGCACCGCAAAGATGCATGTCTGGTACGTGCCACCACAGGCGCGTAGGTTCTCAGCGATCCACTCATGCAAGCGGGCCCCATTTTCAATGAGACCAGGCAAGCTGCCCACTAAGGGCCAGACACGTGGACCCCTTAATGACCGTGTGATTGATCTGAACCAGATCATGTAGACCGTCACCACGGCAATCAGTACGAGCACAGTGAACGCCTCCATTTGATCCCACCTCACAGCGCTGTGGATAACCACACCAGATAATTGGGAAAAAAAAAAAAAAACTATTCTATTTGATGAAACAACAACAATGTAGCCGTTGTGTGAGAATTTAAGCTAGAATGGATCAAGTATAGGGAATACCCAGATGAGGAAACTGAAAAATAAGCAGACCCAGGTTGAAAAACTATGGCTTTTTTCAGAGTTTTAGAGAGAGAGAGGGAAGGACTAAATGACAATGGGGATGAAGGAAAAGAGAGATAAAGAGAGAGATTTATAGAGGAAATGGGGAAAGAGGGAAGGGCAATTAATAGTAGTAGTGACAGCTGGTATGCAGAAAATTTTCTGAGAATGAATAATATTCATCTATGTATCTCTAGTTAGTTCATCTTTTTTTTTTTTTTTTTAATTGGTGTTTGTGATCTCTCTAGTCTCTCGTCCGGTTTGACAAACAGTTTTGAGTTATTAACTATTTATTATTTGTATTAATAATTAATTATTACCTGTTTGAATTAATTATTTATATTAGCTGTTTGAATTAACTGTCTGTAGAAAAATTATTTAATAAAACTAATTTTTTAAAAAGGTCTACCAAAAAACTTATATAATGAACTTTTTTTAAATTAACTTTTTAGGCCCAAGAACCTCTTCTAAACAATAAGTTTACTAAACATTTAATTTAATTTTTTAATTTAGACTAGCGGCTAAATTTGATTCAAAAATTCTTTTTAGCCAAAAAATAAATTCTTTGTCGATACTTTCTATATATGAGTGTGTACAGGAATTGAGAGAGAGAGAGTAGCAGAGTGGACACAGTAAGTGGCCCAGCCAAGAAGGGCAGCAAGTAATAAATGCCAACAGAGGTCGTTGGAGAGTTAAGGAAAATCAGCAGTTCTTGAATTGGCGCCTCCTCCTACCGATATATATGGTCTACCGTAACTAGATATCTAATATCTAAGCAAATAATGAGACAAGGGTCTATGCGTTTGATTATTTTCCTGTGCCACTCTTCATTATGTATTTATGTGTGTTGAATTTCTAGCCACTCATAACCCATTTTCTTATGCGCGTTACGTTGTTGGTTAGTACGATGGTAAGTACTACGCAAACATGTAGTCTTGCCGAGGGTCTAGCTCACAACTTTTTTCATCGTGACAATGGTATTTTAAACTTGAGATTATTCAAAGTTCTCCTAGTGTGAAAATACGTAGGGTGTTTAGTCAGGTCTTTTAAGTTAGGGCACTCCCTTCAGCCTGTACAAGATCTGTTGAGATGCTCTATAAGAGCTAAATAGATTAGGGAATTTACATTTCACACGGACACCAAAAAAATGTGGTCTTAGATGGATTATTTGGTTTCTGTTCCAATAAGCTTGATTTGCCAACAAATTATGAATGTTTAATTTGTAGGTGAAATTATCTAATTATTTGTTGAATTCTCACTTTACAGGGTATCATATGAGTAGTAACTCATCAAGATGAGGATTTGTTCTAATTTTTTTTCCGTTTGTACCATATTGTCATCTCATGGGCATATATTTTGGCAATTACATGAGTTTTTTTATTCAAACATGTTTGTGTTTTATTTTTTTGGTTCAAAGAATTGCAAAAAAGGCAGTGTAATATATAACAATTACAAAGGGATAAAAATCTAATATATTTAGAATCTCAATTTTAGCCATCAAATCAAGACCTTATTCGCATTTATTCGTCTTTTATTCATGTATATTTGCACGACATTAAAAATTTATACTTCCAAATATGATAATAGAAATAGAAATAGGTCAAAGCTAATTAGCAAACTAGCACTCCATACGTAATAACCTTTGCTTACTCGTTAAGATAATCATCCTTAATATGTAACATCTTCTGAATATTTTAGATGTTTTCGAGCAAATTGACCGTTACTGATTAAGTTCACATGCTGAGATCGAATAGTCTATTGCCTTCATTATATACTTGAAATGCAACAAGATACCTGAGTAATAGATAATGAACTCCTCGGTTTAAAACCATATGCAATTCTTTTAAACTCCCTCTATCCTAAAAAGAAGACTTCTCGTATATTATAAGAAATATTAGTACATTTATCATTTCAACGATGATATATCTGTTTAAGAACTAATTCAACCAAAAACTTAAACTGATGGTTGAAGGTTCAGGAATAAATTTATACTTTAACACGCCCCCTCACGCGAATACCCTTTGGGCTTGAAGCGTGAATTCGGCAAAGACCTCTCCATACCTTGCGTAATAAATCAATATGAAGGCTGCTAAGATTTGAATTTGAAACCTCTCGGTTAGAAAGACTCCGATACCAAGTTAAACAACTATCTTAACCAAAAGATTAAGCTGATAATTGAAGGTTCAGGAATAGGTTTATGTTAGGAATTAGAGTAAACTAATTGTGGAAGTGTTAGGATGAACAATGATAATCAAAAGTAAAACAACGATAACAAGAACAATAAAGAACAACAAGATTTACGTGGAAACCTAAAACGGGAGAAAACCATGGACAGTGATGAGCGAAGAATCCACTATAAGATGGAAGAGTACAAAACTGATCTCAGAGCGATTTGCTCTAGGAAGAGATTAGAAAGCAATTATAAATCACTCAGAACGCTCTCCCACAAAACAAGAATATCAGAACTTAAACTCTTATGGATGCTTGTGTTTTTGTGTTGTTGGGATGATCTGTAGAGCCTAGGTTAGGCCCTTTATATAGGGTTTAGAAGTACATAGAAGCAAAAAACCCTAGGAGCAACCCTAGCTCTCAATACAACAAAACCCTAGCTGCCACGGTCCATAACCCAAACTCCTTGAAGTCCGTGGTAGATCTGCGGATCTGATTTTGAACCATTAAATCCAACAATCTCCATCTTGGACCAAAATCACCAACACCTATAGAGAACACCGTCAAAGGGCCCCGAAGGGTAATCAAAGGCACTGAATGCCAACTAAGTCCAGGCAATGATGGAATTTAGCAATAGGAAGAGACTTGGTTAGCATATTTACAGGATTCTCCGAGGTATGAACTTTCTTCACCGTAATATCTCCTGCAGCAATAGTATCTCTGATGAAGTGGTACTTGATACTGATATGCTTGGTCTTTGAATGGTAAGCATCGTTTTTGGTGAGATGAATAGCACTCTGGCTATCCCAAAATGCAGTAGTGACACCTTGTGAAACTCCAAACTCAGTAATAAGGCCTCTCAACCATGTAGCTTCTTTGACACCCTCAGTTGTAGCAATATATTTAGTTTCAGTAGTGGATAAAGCTGCAATAGACTGTAGTGATGTCTTCCACGAGATTGCACCTACACACAAGGTGAAAATATAGCCAGAAATAGAACGCCCGCGATCAAGATCCCACCGTAATCAGAATCAACGAAACCTGCAACATCATAGGTTGCAGTCTTGGATTTGTCAAACACCAAACATCTGTCAAGAGAACCCTTCACGTAGCGAAGGATCCATTTTATAGCCAGATGATTGGATACTGATTTACAGTTATCCATATTGAACCTATCAAAGACTTTCTCAAGGTACTTCCTTTGAGATAGGCATAGTTTGTCGGCCTTTCGATCCCTGTGAATCTCCATGCCAAGTATCTTCTTGGCTGCGCCTAGATCTTTCATCTTGAACACATCACTAAGTTGAGATTTTAACTTATCAATCAATGACTTATCCTTGGAAGCAATGAGCATGTCGTTAACATATAGGAACAAATAAATGAAGGAACCATCAGATTGTTAAAAATATACACAATTGTCATAGTGACATCGTGTATAGCCTTGCCCTATTATGAATGCATCAAATCGTTTGTACCACTGCCTGGAAGCTTGCTTAAGTCCATACAAGTGTTCCTTGCTAGGAACAATAAATCCTTTAGGTGGCCTCATATAAATCTCCTCCTCCAACTTACCTTGAAGGAACGCAGTTTTAACATCAAGTTACTCCAACTTCAAGTCAAATAGAGTAACAAAAGCAAGCAGCACTCTAATGGAGGTATGACTTACTATAGGAGAAAAGACTTCATTAAAGTTAATACTTTCGTTCTGGTTGCAGCCTCGAACAACCAGCCGTGCTTTCCACCTTGCATCTTCAACGCCGAGAATGCCCTCCTTTCGCTTGTAGATCCACTTGACCGTTAGAGTTAAGGCTATCAAACGGGTCGGGTCGGGTCGAGCCATTTAATAAACGGGTCAATTTCGTGTTGGTCTTGAAAATGGCTTAGATTTGTTCAGAACAGAAAAATAACAAGTTTTCACGCTAAACGGTCAAATCGTGTGACTTCGGATCAAAATCGGTTCAGTTTGAGTTGGATTCGTGTTTTTCTCAGTAAATTCGGGTCGGGTTCGTGTTTTTCTTAGTAAATTCGGGTCGGGCCAGACTTTGACAGCCCTAGTTAGAGCACGACGACCTTTCGGCAGATCACATAACTCCCAAGCCTCATTCTTATATAGACTCTCCATTTTTTCTTGAATAGACATAAGCCAGTTTGAGGAGTTGGGACAGGAAATGGCTTCAGAATACGAGGAAGGTTCAACACCTTTAGGTATCTCCTGTGCAACGGCCAATGCATATGCAATCAGCCTATTCTCATCATCAGCTGAGTAATGTGCAGACTTCCTGATAATTCTTCGTGGTCTGTCACGAGCAAGAGAGTAAGTATCTGTGGCCTGCTGTTCTAGACTTGGAATGTTGGGATTGACTTCCTCAGACTGGACCTCACTACTAGATGAGGTAATGTGTCTCCACCTTGAGGGATATCTGCAGGAATCTCAAACTCCATCTTCTCACTGACATCTTTCTGATTACCTGTAGAAATAGACTCTTTCCCCGATGAAAACATAATAGTTTCATTGAAGGTCATATCCCGGCTTTGAATGACCTTCTTGGAGTCAGGACATCACAGCCGGTATCCCTTAGATTCATATGCATAACCTAGAAATATGCACTTGACAGCCCGATGGGCTAACTTCTCGTTGTAAACATGTGCATAGGCAGAGCATCCAAATACTCACAAAATAGAATAGTCAACAAGATTACCTGATAAGACTTCTTATGGAATTTTGAAGTCAATAGAAGAGTGTGGAGAATGATTCATTAAATAACAGGCCGTTGAAACAGCCTCTGCCCAGAAATCACGACGGTGCCACAAGTTGGTATTGGAGAGCATACAGCGAGCTCTTTCAAGTAGAGTCCGATTGATACGTTCTGCGATTCCATTTTGTTGAGAGTTTCCGACTAGGGTCTTATGCCTAGCGATACCTTGAGTGGCATAGAACTCGTTGAAATCAGACTCACAAAACTCGAGACCATTGTCAGTCCTGAGTTTCTTTATCTTTCTCCCAATTTGGTTCTTTACGTGGGCTTTGAATTTCTTGAACATGGGAAAAGTCTCGTTTTTCTGCCTCAAAAAATAAACCCTAATTCTTCGAGAAAAATCATCTACAAAGGTCAGCATATAACGTTTTTCTCCAATAGAAGGAACTCTAGACGGACCCACAAGTCAGAATGTATATAATCAAGGGTACCTTTAGTACAGTGAGTAGCAGTAGAAAAACTGACTCTCTTTTGTTTTCCAAAAACACAATGATCGCAGAAATTGAGTTTTCCCATACCATCGCTGCCAAGTAGACCTTGCTTGCTTAGAATTGCCATTCCCTTCTCACTCATATGGCCCAAGTGAGCATGCTATAATTGAGTAGAATCTGCTTCGGATGAGGGGGTAGTGACTGCAGCAGAACCAGTCACTGTGGAATCTCGGAGTATGTAGAGACTCCCACGTCTTACTCCTTTCATAAGAACCAGCGCACCCTTGGAGATTTTTAGGACTCCACCTTCAGCGGAATACTTGCACCTGTTAGATTCGAGGGTGCCAAGTGAAACAAGGTTTCGCTTCAGGTCAGGAATGTGGCAGACATTGGAAAGAGTCCTCAGTACACCGTCGTGGGTCTTGATCCGAATAGTGCCAATGCTTGCGACATTGCATTGAGAATTATTGCCCATGAGAATGACATATAAATCCAGCGGCTCATATGTTAAAAACCAGTCACTATGGGGACACATATGATAGGTGCAGCAGGAATCCATAACCCACTCAGCAGCACCTCTGCTGTCAGTTGTGGTGACTAGCAAGACATCACCATCTGACCTAGAGTCAACAACTGCAGTTTCAGCAGATTGACTGTTTTTCTCTTCCCGTTCCTTCTTGTTCTTCAGTTTGTAACATTCCGCGATCAGATGCCCTGACTTTCTGCAGTACTTGTAGAATTTACTGGATTTACTGCCTTTCGACTTCGATCTGGAGCTTCTCCTATTTGTACCCTCCTTTTCAGAGGATCTTCCTCTTACGAACAAACCTTCCGCTTTGTCATCAGAACGCACTTCAAGATCAAACTTTTCTTTGGATAGTAAGTTAGACTTAACATCCTCAAAAGATAAAGTATCGTTGTTCCTATACAATAAAATTTCCTTGAAGTGTTTATAGGAGGAGAGCAAAGAGACAACCAACAATATAACCTTATCCTCATCCTCAATCTTTACATCTAAACTTTCAAGATCAATAATAATTGAATTAAAATCGTTTAGATATTTTTGAACAGGAGTACCTTCTGCCATCTTGAAAGTGTACAATATTTCCTTTAATCGGATCTTGTTGGCCATGTAGAGTTCTTCCAGCCGAATCCAAAGACTCACTGCAGTTGTTTTATCAAGCACTTCTCGCAAGACATGTAGCGCAAAGTACAATTGTACGGCCGAAAGTACCTTTTCCTCCAGTTCTTCCCATTCGTAGTCCGTCAAAAAACCACATTTTTCTTTTTCTGTTCCGCCCATTGTTCTTCTGTCATCGTACTGGGTTTCATATGAGGTCCTGAGAAAACCTTCCACAACCCATGCTGAATGAGAACCGCTCTCATCTGCACTTTCCAGATATTGAAACTAATCTCTCCATCAAACTTCTGAATATCAACCTTCATGATTGAAGACATCCTAAACCTCGTTCTGATACCACTTGTTAGGAATTAGAGCAAACTAATTGCGGAAGCGTTAGGATAAACAATGATAATCAAAAGTAAAACAACGATAACAAGAACAATAAAGAACACCAAGATTTAACGTGGAAACCCAAAATGGGAGAAAACCACGGACGGCGATGATTGATGAGCGAAGAATCCACTATGAGATGAGAGAGTACAAAACTGATCTTAGAGCGATGTGCTCTAAGAAGAGATCAGAAAGCGATTACAAATCACTCAGAGCGCTCTCTCACAAAACAGAAATAGTAGAACTTAAACTCTTATGGATGCTTGTGTTTTTGTGTTATTGGGATGACCTTTAGAGCCTATACTAGGCCCTTTATATAGGATTTAGAGGTATAAGGATGCAAAAAATCCTATGAACAACTCTAGCCGCCAGTACAACAAAACCCTAGCCGCCACGGTTCATAACCCAAACTCCTTGAAGCCTAGATCTGCGGAGCAGATTTTGAGCCATTAAACCCAATAGTGTATACTCTAACAATATCAATAATGCCCTTACTAATGCAAAAGTCTACTTTGAAATTTCATTTCTCTTACAATTTTTTTGAATTAAAAAAATAAGGGAGTTTAGTAAATTGTTTGTAATTTCGAAGGTTACAGTTTAAAAAAGTAGACATTAATTTAGGATATCCAAAAAATGAATAAGAGATATTCTTTTTGAAACGAATGGAGTATATATATGATGATATTTGCTTAATTCTCCAATACAATTACTTCAATTCATGTGTTTCACGAAATGGAAAAATCAGTCCTTTTTTTCCGCTAATCTAAAAATAATTGTACTGTTTATTTCTGTATATTAGTCCTAGAATTCCAAACTATATGTCCTCTAATTACATAAAATAGAATGCCCAATGTGTCAAATAATGTTTTGTAAAGATTTTTATTAAACAGATGAGACTGATTTTTTAGGGCAAATAAAGTATTTTATTGTCAACAAAGCTAACATGTGACTGAAACTAACAAACTTGAACAAGTCATACGTGACATGTGGATAACGACTGTAACATGAAGGAACATTGTCATGATCATATAAAATTATTATCTCAAAGAATTAATATGTAATTTTATAGTAAATGCCACGTCCCATCCAAAGACAAACTCACCTAAATTTGCAGATAAATAAAGAGATCGAATATGATATTTTCGGCATGAAATGAAAAAGAGGCGCTAATTAATTATGATTAATTAGTTGAGAACATATGACATGAATGAAGGATTAAGCATTAATAGGTTTTTATCCACCACTAGTTATATAAGTGATTAGGTAAATTGATCACTTAAAGATAATTAAGAAAAAGAGTCTTTGTCACCTATTAACTTAAGTTGTTATTTGACAAATAAAGTGGTTCATCATATTCATCGATGTGAACGTGACTAGTTAATTTATATTTGGTGGCCCATAATTGATTACCATATTTTATATTTAAAAGAGACTCTTTTGCCTACTCGTAAGATGGCGTAAAACTAAATATAAATATGATTCGAATTTAATTAGTACGGTAATAATTTGTTAAAGCGATGTCTTAATTATTTCTCTTTGTTTTTTTTTCCCCATTCAATTGAACTGAAATATCGTGCCATGCATATACAATAAAGCCTATATCATATTTCTAAGAGTACATACTCCCATAAGTGACATCAGCGTGATATATTAAAATTTATATATATATATATATATATATATATATATATATATATATATATACACGTTGAAAATATATATATATACTTGACAAGTGAGAGGACATACTCCTAGGTGTATGATATACATTATTCATATATAATAGGCTCAAGAAGTAAAAGTAGATGGAAAATCTAATGTACTCATAAATTTAATTAAGTTTAATCATTAATTAGATTAATAATTCTTTGAGAAAGTCTCCCCTTCATGTTAGACTCATGGACCACATGTTAGTTAATGGTAGTAAAATTGAATTGTCTTTCAATTTCATACATTTTTCCCACTTCCACTAATGAGCAAAGTTGATCCTCACCCCAAGAAAGAGATATCCTATTTCACTGTATAAAGTCTTGAATGATTGTGGATGCAAGGGTTTTTTTTTTTTTTTTTTTCATGTGTATCATAATCTTGTAATCACTACTAATAGAATTTGACGTTGCAATTGATTATTTTGTTTAGCATAATATCCAATGGACTCTCTAACTTGGTTTTTGATAGTTGTTTGTGATTAACTATAGCTAATATATGCTGGTACGGTTAATTAGACTATGTTATGCATTGAAAGGCGAATGAAAATAAAAAAAGAAAATCTATTACAAGTTCTTTGCTCTACTCCTAAAAAATATTTTTATGTGTATAATGGATTGTCCAAGTTTAATATATATTAACTTTTTTAGGTCTCTATTTGTCAAAAAAGCAACAAGAAAAAAGGAAACAAATTGTCATTTTTTCATACTTGTGAGACCGTGTCATAGTCTTAGGCACCACATGATAATTCTGTGTGGATGTGAAATGGACGATTTACAGCTAAACTTAGTCTAGATCGTGCTTACTCTTGTACAAACCTCAGGCATCAAAGGCTCGATTTTAAATGAATACCTAGCTAGGACTTGAGTTCTTTGCATTTCAGCTCAAGGAGGCCACACTTTGTGTGGATAGAGAATGCAACCTTCAATTCTCTCTATCATTAGAGCTCCACAGATCTTACTTTTTCCGTCACTAATATGAAACACTATGTATATGTCACAATATCTCTTAAGATAGAATCATCGAATATTGGCACTCAATATGAACCGTAGGGGAAACACATGCTCATAAGCCATACCTCTAATTTTAATTATCTAGAAAATAATGGAACTAATTAATTAAATCCCAAATACAGTACTTGGTCATCAAGAAGAAAGTGCACATCCCACTGGTCAGCAATATAATGAACACTAGAAACAAAAGTGACTTTTGACACCTAATCTAACATAGTTTACATACCAAAAAGGGGAAAATGTAGTTAGTAAATTAAAGTAGTAACTAAACTTTAGGTAAAGCTCATAAAGACGACAAAGTACAAATCCATATGCATGCATGGTGCAGGAAACCCTAGTGCTGATTTGGACACACACATAGAGAGAGAAAGCATCCTCGAAATGAAGAATTGAGGTTTCAGTTTTGTTCAGCATGCATATATATGATGATCCATTTAACTATCATGTCAGATTTATTGACCGATTTGGTGCATTCATGCATGTATAAATGTGGTTTCAGAATATCCCCATGCATACGTCAAGAACCTAAGAAATCATATTTATTATTCATGAACAACTAGTATAAATAAATCCAGAATGAATTAAATTTACTGAGGTTTTAATTTCTGCATGCCATGCATATGTATTATTCTGATCAGTTCCCATGCACTTTTTTTTCCTAGTTAAGGTAATAATTACGTTGACTTTTTATTTTTGTTTCTTAAAAAAAAAAAAATAGGGTCCTTGTTTGTTTCCTTAAATGTGTGCAGGTATAAATAAATTCTTACTGCTGCCTTGCCGAAGATTCTGGATGAAGTTGGAAAATTCATTACGTTCGAGTTGTAAATTCGATTGTACCAGAAGAAATGAAAGTCACAAAAATGATCAAAGGTCAAAAGAGAAAGACACTTAAAGAGATTAAATAGTTTTTTCTTTTTAATTTCGGGTAATAGTTGATAGTATGTAATTTATTGCGAGATTAGTTACTGTGAGTCGGTCTTATATGCAATATTTACTGGTCCTAATATTGTTAAAGTTTAATTTTCAGTGACCTCTATATCTATAATCTTTAATTGATTGATAAGTAAATTTCAACCATACAAACGATGACATTAATTAAATGCTTATTTTTGCATATTCTCAATGTTTGACAATGCACATGAAACAAAGTGAGTTGAGTTTTGAGACCAATTAGTGCTCAATAATGAAAGCTAATTGACTGATTCTTTTTTTTTCTTTCTTCTAAAAAAATAAATAGAAGCCAATTGACTAATTCAAGGTAGTACATTTTTTCCCCTCAATGCATTATGGATGACCATATCATAGCAGAGTTATTATTATTGCACATCTGATGCCTTAAATAGTACCATCATTATCACATCTGCAACATCACTCCTCCACCTCTAATTAGTATGTTGTCACTTACTGCTCAAAGTACATGAACCTCTTATCGTTCGTCTGTTGTTCATGTGTACTTGTGCTATTTAAAGTATTTAGGTCTTAGATTTGTTAACGTATTTTACCAATTGGTTTTCAACTTCTAAAGATCTTATTAAAATTTTTTATATGGGTCTATTAAAAGCGACCTTTCTATAAGCAGTTATGTATGTAAAGATAAAATTACTTATATCTAAATCTCATTAGATCTAGTAAAAACAGGATCAAGACTAATGCACCCATGATTAATTATCACGTGAATTGATCAAAATACTAATACTACAAGAGAAAATGGTCCAGAGAAGAGTAACTGCAGGAGTTGACTTGAAAGACGAGGGATAGGTGGCAGAAAAATAGAGTACTAATACCGTTTCTATGTACGACCACCACATACCATTATAGACAGTGATCAGCGAGTTTGGTGAGAGTTGGCCGTCCATGCAAATTTCAGTGCCTTATAATTATGGTCATTGCTATAACTATAACTACAACCATAATGGTATCCCCTCATTACATTACCCTTATCATTTATTGGGAACAGCTTCTTTATGCAGCATACCATGTTCTTCCCCTCCCCTCCCCTCCCCTCCCCTCCCCTCCCCTACTCTTCTTTGACTTTGAAACACTGGTTAATTTACCTAATTATCACTGAATTTCTCAACCCTATTTTGGGTTTGTCTTAATTAACTTCTACATAGCTGGATCCCCCCCCCCCAACCAAAAAAACTTTTGACCGTTTCTAAGGTGTGTAAAGTCGGTTACTCTAAGCTTCAATGAATTCCGAAATAACCTATATATATAGGTCACTTTAAGTGATTTAACATTTGTTCTCCTTAAACAAAGTCTCATGTTCAAGTCTCGTGAGTGGATAAAATCTGCTATGGGAGAAAGCTTTATTTTACTTCATGGGTCAATAATAGTTCGACTATGATAAAAAAAAAGGTCAAAAGAAAAAAATAAATTCTAAAATAATAATGTTAATATATAGTTTTCCACTTAATCTAATGTGCTGAAATAATGTGATAGTGTAATTGTGTATGGGACCATAATCAAAGATGACAACCCCCAATGACCTCCTCAGGCATCCCATTCGTCCCTAGCCTAATAATTGCCCATTGGCATAATGTATAGTCCAATTATTTATTTGTTTATTTTAAAGAAACGCATAGCCCGTGGCCATTACTATCAATCGAGTTCTGTCAATTAAAAGGTACAAAAAATCTATGTAGAATTTAAAATCAGGTTCTTAGTAACAACTCTCAGAAATTTCACTATCGGTGTTGAATTTTTAACAAATAAGAAAAAAATAAAATAAAATAAAATAAAAGTGTAAATAAGTGGGCACCTTCTACCTTTAATACGTTCCTCATGCGAATAAAAATAAAAGGAGCAAATTTTATTATGTTATCTCAAGTACGCTTTTTGTCAGCATCCTTAAATTTAAAGTGAGGTTGTTGTAATTTGTAAAGACTTCTTTCATACATTGGGCAAGAATAACTCAACATAAGAAATGTTGCGATTCAAATTTAATTCCATTGCTTGAAATGATTTAATTTTAATACTATATTAAGAATCCAATCTAATTAAAAGCTTAACTTAACATAGGGGTGAGGTTCCTTTTTTTTTTTTTTTGGGGGTGGGAGAATGTCAAATTTGGACGATGTGGATGAGAGAAACTCATTCTATGACATTAAAAGATTGTGTCAATAATTGCAGATGCTCTACGGGACTTGTATTGTTTAAAATTTTATGACCTAATTTAGTGATGTAAGAAGGAAATTAAAAGGCAAAGGTGATGGTTAAATGTCCAAAAATAAATTCATTTTATATACTCATAGATTAATTAAGTGATGATTGGACAAAGCGTTTCAATTAAGGGTGTAACTGAGTAGCCGGGAGCTGAGTCTGAATTGAGTTTTCATCGAACAAGCCCGAATATTCACAGTAAGTTTTTTAATTTTATTATTCAAATCTTTACGCAACTTAACTTAAAATTATTGAAAAGTTCTTTATTTTGGAATGCTACAACCCCGTACTCATCAAAGAATAAATGTCAAGTATAAGCTTTAATATTGAACTTTTGACATACAAACAAGAACAAAGTCTACGTATATCAATAAAATATACATTATTCCCCACCCAAAATTAGGAATGGCAATGGACTGGATCTGGATCGGGTCCGCCAAGATTCAAATTCAGATCTCTTTTCTGGACCTGGATCCAGATCCAATCCAAATTTACAGGGTCTATTAAATTTGAATCTTAGACCCGGATCCTCTCGATCTAAATGGTCTAGCGGGTCCTTAACGGATCCTCCTGCATTGAGTCACTTTTTTTTTTCACTTTCTTATTTTTTTCAACAAAACAGAAGTGCATGCATTAAATTTTGTCATATAACTAACTTCACTATAATACATATCAAAATATTGAATTGTAAGTAGAAATTATTGATAGCAAAATACTGAATTTTATAATGAATTCCAATTAAGCTTATGAAGTATATAATTCATTCTTCCTTGTTTGGACATGCTAATCAATACAATGGGTTGTTGACTTTAAGATTATATGACTTTAGCAAACTGCTTTTTGACATCAACAAAACTAAATACCCTTTAGGTTCACAAGTTGGTCAATTCTTGGTGAAATAAAAAAAAATGTCCCCGATGAGGAGGGAGGGAAGACCAGATGCTAGACTAGTCATAAATGAAAGCAAAGGAAGCATAGACGATGAGACTCGTCATTCTGTATGCCCCTGTTGATGCCTTATCCCTCAAATAAAGCTAATTAACACATGGACAAATTGAAATGCAATTCCACAAAAAATAAACACAATTTGAACATGATATTCTGCTTTAAGCCCTTGAGTTAAATAGATGTAGAAATTGGAGAAACAACCGCTACTATTGTCGAAAAATTACCAACGAGTCTGGATAGAGGCGCCGGAAAATGGATATGAGTGTTGGAAAATAGTCGATCTGTGAAGGGTTAGCGTCGAGATGAGGGTAGTGCGATGGCAAAACTGTGACGAATAAGATCGAACTGTGGTCGCCGGGATCGAAGGGGGAGGAGGCCAGCGTGAAGGCCCTGGACTCCGAAGAACGAGGGCCGACGGAGATGAGGTGGAGCCGTGGAGTGGTGGACGCCGAAGGAGAGGAGGCCACGAGAGCTTGAAGAGTAAGGAAGAGAGATGCGACTGAGAGGACTGAGGAATGAGAAATCTGAAACTAAAACTGAAAACTCTAACGCCTATGCTATACGAATACTTAAAAGAAAAACAAACGGGTCTGTATATGGGTCTGGGGTTGCATCTGGGTCTCAAAGTCTCAGATCCATATCCACATTCGACCCATATCCAATAGAATGCGGATTCTCTAAAAATCTAACGGGTCCAAATTTTTAGGATCAAGATCCTTAAAAATGGATCGGATCTGATGGATTTGAATTGAATTCAGGATCCGCTGCCATCCCTACCCAAAATATATAAACGAGCTCAACCGATCGAGTTGAGTCGAACTTTGATCAAATCAAACGTAAGTTCAACTCGAGGATTCGTCGAGTTGGTTGGGTTCTTTTACAACCCTAATTCAAACACATTAGAAATATCTATCCAACAATAAATGAACTACAAATTAAGTTATAGGCCATCTCCAACCACTACAATGAAAACTCGATATATTTTGCTATCATGCTCTTGATGACCAACCTTTATGCATAGGTGGATATTTGTACAATACTTTAGTCATAATAATGTTTTTATTTTGTTATTTTGATAATTAGGTAAAATTAAATTGCAGGAGCCAATGGTTTAGTGAGGCAATTTAATGAGGTTGCATGATTACTACATCAACTACATTGATCGCACTCACTTCAACAACTACATGTCCGCTACATTTTCATGCAAACAATAAATTCTATATATCACTTTATGTGACTTGTTATAATTAATCAGCTTTGTTTTCTGGATAACTTTTAATGGTGTTTTCAATGGAGCATTTTCGGATGGCAGTAGCTATCCTTACTACAGTTCTAGTTTGAATTTAAATTTTCTCATGATTTGCTACTTTTAGCAAAACGACTTCGTTTTGCTGGCAAGCAAGAGCCTCTTCTAAAATGGGAAAAAAATTAAATGAGATTTTTTTTTTTGGGGAATTAAATGATCTGAACTTTAGAGATATTAGATGAGAATAATTTGAACTTCAAACATAGGTTTTAGTACTTTGAAGTTCGAGGGTATTTATTTCCAATAGTGTAGGGGTTGTTTTAGATTGTACTATTCAGACAATTTGAACTTTAAAATGAATGTAAGTAATTTAAATTTCATATGTTTGTGTTATTTTAGAGACGAGATCATATACATAAAATTTGCATAAATATACAACCTTAAATGACTCTGTAGTACTAAAATAAATACCCTGAAAATTCAAAGCATTGGGAGCTATGTTTAGAGTTCGAATGGTACTTGAACACTTGGAAGTTATATAATGGTACTTGGGCCACCATTTATTAGTACACAATATTAGATATACAATATTAGATATATAACGACAACTTTAAGTATATAATGGTACTTGGACCACTATGTCGAGATTATTGTATTCTACAAATCCAATAAATAAATCATGATGATCACAGAACACTTGGGAGTTATATAGTGGTACTTGGACCACTGTATATGTATCACCCGAAGAGAAATTGGACGTTCGATAATAATCATAAATATCACCCGATCAAGCACCGTATCAAGATGTGATCGAGCCAATGACTATAGCAAGTGTGTGAGGTTGTTTGTTGATTGCCTTCCTTCTCGATAAATATTGTGGATTACTGATGTTAAATTTTTTATATCACTGGGGTCACAAACAAAAAGTCAAGTATATAAACTCAAATAAGATTTCAATTCAAAACCAATTGATGATGGATGAAGTAATTCACAAGCTTATATACATGCCCAAACTCTTTATTTTTTTTTTTAATGTGGGACAATACCCACTTTGATACTCCAACACACTCCATCACGTATCGGTTACTAGTAAGGTCCAACACATGCACATAATTTTAATTAAATGGGGACGGTGACAAATCAAGAACGAGCACATTCTCTGATGCCATGTTAAATTTTTTATATCAATTGGTTCATAAATAAAGAGTCGTGCATATAAGCTCAAATGAGGTTCCAACCCAAAACTAATTGGCTATGGGTAGAGTAACTCACGAGCTTATCTACATGTTCAAACCCTTCATTTTTATCAATGTTGGACAATACCTACTTTTATACTCCAACAATTCACTTGTGCATATTATGGAAATCGTAATATCTGGGACAAGCTGATGAATCTTCTAAGGTGCTTGGATTTCTCTCTCAAGGATATAAATGACCATTTGGGATCCCTTTCCATTATTGGGTTGTTGTGTCCTACTATAGGTGCTTCTTCGACTCCATTGTGAAGTAATGTTGCTTTTGCATGCTGCCAATATTGGTACTACCCCAAGATTATATATCTACTCCTGTAAAAAAGAAAAACACCTACATGATTTCTCAGTAAATCCTCTATTATCTTGTTGTAGATCTAAGAAATCGATGTTGATTATTCAAAGTAGAGAGAAAATTTGACTGTATAAATAGATAGTACGTGGATTCAAAATGATTTCTCTAGCTAGCCTTAGTTTGATGAGTAACAAGTGATAGCACAAGGCCTTTATATTTTTGGAGCAAGGGCAAAATCAGAGTCAATGTTGAGAAGAGTCATATATTAGATTCAATAATTTAAAGGGGATCGTAATGATGAAAATCAACTCAATTTTATGTATTTTATAATACTGCATAGTTAAAAAATGATTTGTATGTAAAAGGTCGAGGCCTGTCTTGCCCACTAATTCCTTCGCCGCTGTTTTTGGGAACTTTTGCAGTTAGGATAGACATTTTATTCACTTTTCATACAAATCCAATATGGCCATATGGGAGTTGCGCGATGATGACACGCACACATAAAGTTGGAGGAACCACGTGCATGACAGTTGTTTCAATTGATAAAATATTTGAAACTTGATACTAAAGATTTGTGTTCAAATATTGCTTACATCATACTTTATACTCATTTTCACGAGGAAAAAAAACAGAAAAAAGAAAAAGACTGAAGGGATCATTAATTATGTATTGGTTGGTATTAGTTTTCCCTCTCATAGGGGGCACAACATACTTGAAAGCCACAAGCCCCAATCACCCTATAGCTTAAATGCATTTGATTTTTGATTTTGATTGAAGTGGTGAGATGAGGAATTGATCGCAGCGATGTCTCATGGCTTGTGCCTCGTGAGGAGGCCTGTGCCCCTGAGCCATGCTCGTGAGTTTTTCTCTTGCTCTTTTTATTTTTAAAGTTTTATTGATTTTTTAATTTTAAAAAAGAAATTATGTATTGTAGAGTAGGTCAATGGGTATTATTTTATTTGGTGAGACAAAGTTGTGAGTTTTGCATTGAAAAGATAGAGGATTGTGAGTCAAAAAATAGGCTCATAAACTGATGTGACAGAGGTAGACCCTTATTCATGAGCCAAAATTTTAGTTCACTACCAGGAATGCTCTAAACAACAATGTATCACTGTACCTACTCATTGTATCTCTAAAGTGTAAAGACCTGCACATTCCACAAGTTAATGGCACACGGAAGTTCCCTCCCAATCTAATCTGGTTCGATCTTTGAGTGTGACAATTCTTATATGTGAGGAAACAATTACCAAATTGGTCCCATTTATCCCTCGTTTCTTCTCTCATGCCTTAGACCCAATTCTTTCCCTCATAGTTCGAGAGCATGGCCCTATGAGGTTTTTTCGGTTTTGCTAATTATCACCCTGAGATATTAATGAATAAGAATGTATAAGCAGAACTTATATTAATTTAATTATCTAAGTGTTGGAATCTCATATATTAGTTGGAGTCTCACATTTTGGGAGTTTGAAGAGAAGGTTTTTGATAAGTCAAGTGGGCTACTTCTCCGACCTATTATCCAATTAGTTTTAGGATGGAACGTTACTTGTACTTATTGTCGTAAACCTTAGTTGAAGTGGGATTCCTCCTTGGATCTCCCTGTCATGGGATGATATTAGAGTCGATTGTGCGTTTGGCTGGGGCGAAAGGTGCAGAATGGCAAACCCCAGATGAGCTTGGTACAATGGCACGCGAATGTTGAGCGACCAGGAAAGTGTATGCACTGGCGTGGCTCAATGGTGTAGGTGAATTCTTTGTTGGCACCTTGAGAAAAGCGACACGGACAAGAGGGGTAACACATGACATGCATGCTGCTACTCCTGAAACACATTGGGTGGCATCATGCCTCAATCGTAGAGTACTAGTATGCAGAACTTGTGGAGAAGGGTGTTTGCGTGCTCTTGATGGTGGCTCTTTGGTGATACCTTGAGAAAAACACCATTGACAAAGGGATAACACATGACATGCGCAATCGGTACTCTTAAAACAGTGTGGGTGGCATAGAGACTCATTGATAGAGTGATATGCAGACTCTGAGAAATAGGCATAATGTTTTTATTTTGTTATTTTGATAATTAGGTAAAATCAAAATGCAGGAGCCAATGATTTAACAAGGCAATTAGGGGTTGGTTATTACATCAACTACATCGATCGCACCCACTTCAAACAACTACATGTTTGCTAAATTTTCATGCAAATAATAAAGTCTACATATCACTTTACGTGACATGTTATAATTAATCAGCTGCTAGGTTTTTTGGATAGCTTTTAATGATGTTTTTAATGCAGCATTTTCGGATGGCAGTTGCTATCCTTACTAACACTTGTAGGCACGAGCATACGAGCGAGCAAAGCCATTTATCAGCGTGACCAGTCACCACTACATTACATCTCTAGTTTGTATTTAATTTTTCTCATGATTTGCTACTTTTAGCAAAACGAAGTCGTTTTTTTAGCAAGAAAGAGCCCCTTCCAAAATGGGAAAAAAATAAATGCGGATTTTTTTTTTTGAATAAAATGATCTCAATTTTGAGATATTAGATGAGAATAATTTGAACTTCAAAAACAGCTTTTAGTACTTCGAACTTTGATGGTATTTATTTTTAAAGTATAACATTGTTTTATATTGTATTACTTACATAATTTGAATTTTAAAATGAATGTAAGCAATTTAAATTTTATATATTTTGTGTTATTTTAGAGATGATATCATATAGAATTGCATAAATATACAATCTTAAATGACTCTGTACTAGTGACAATAAATACCCTAAAAATTCGAAGCATTATGAGCTATGTTTAAAGTTTGAATCATTCTTGTCCAAAATCCTAAAATTGAGATTATTATATTCTAAAAATCCAATAAACAAATCATGTTGATCCTAGGGCACTTGGAAGTTATATAATGCTACTTGGACCACTATGTATCAGCATACAATATTAGATATATAATAACAACAACAATTTTAAGTATAGATTTTACTTTCTGCGAGGTTTGGGGAGATTTAATTGTATAGAGTCTTACAAAGAGCAATTGGATGTTCGACAATACTCATAAATATAATCCGATCAAGCACCGTCTCAGGATGCATGTGAGCCGGTGACTATAGCTAGTGTGTGAGGTTTTTGGTTGATTGCCTTCAGTACTCGATAAATATTGTGGATTATTGGTGTTAAATTTTTTTATATCAATTAGGTCACAAACAAAGAGTCATGTATATAAGCTCAAATGAGGTTTCAATCTAAAATCAATTGGCAAAAACCAATTGACAATGGATGGAGTAACTCACGAGCTTATCTACATGTTCAAACCCTTCATTTTTATCAATATTAGACAATATCTACTTTCATACTCCAACAATTGACCTGTATATCATGAAAATCATAGCATGTCGGACACAGTGATGAATCTTCTAAGGTGGATGAATTTCTCCTTTAAGGGTCTAAATGACCATTTGGGATAGAACCCTTTCCATTGTTGGGTTGTGGTGTCCTACTACAAGTGCTTCTTCAACTCCATTGTGGAGTGATGTTGCTTTTGCATGCTGCCAATATTGGTACTACTCCAACATTATATATCTACTCCTGCAAAACAGAAAAACTCCTAAGTGATTTCTCAGTAAATCCTTCTTATCTTGTGGTAGATCTAAGAAATCAATGTTGATTATTCGAGTAGTGAGAAAGTTTGGTTGTACTAGAGCTTTGTTCTAATCGATACCCAATTAAACACTACTAACTTTTTACCATACATTGAATGGACATTAGCCCGGCCCGTTTGGTACTTGGGGCAAAGCCACGCCCCAAGTTCGAAACTTGGAGCCCCATTTCTCACGTATGAGAGTCGGGGAGTGAGGGGTCCCGGGCCTTGTGCCGAGGCTGTTCCCCCCCCCCCTCCCTTTCAAACTCGTTGAGCCACCAGGTTTTCGTGAGATAGAGGTCCAGCAAGTGATCCAACTTATCAATAAAATAATAATAACTTTCTACTGTAAGACCCTGATTGATCTGGCTAGCTTCATTCATTCCGAAGCAAGAGCCAGGTTTTCAACTATACTTGATTTGGACCACAGAACATTGTATGAACAAATAGTACGCGGATTCAAAATGATTTCTCTAGCTAGCCTCAGTTTGATGAGTGATGAGCGATAGTACAAGGCCTTTACTTTGGAGTAGGGGCAAAACCAGAGTCGATGTTGAGAGGAGTCATATATTAGATTCAGTAATTTAGGGGGACCATAATGTTGAAAATCAATTCAGTGTTACGTACTTTATGATACTATATATATAGTTACAAAATGACTTGTATGTAAAAGGTCTAGACCTATCTTGCCCTCTTATTCTTTCCCTCATGTTTTTGGAGCTTTTGCAGTTAGGGTAGACATATAATTCACTTTTCATACAAATCCAACATGAGAGTTGTGCGATGATGACACGCATGCATGAAATTGAAGGAACCACGTCCATGACAGTTGTTTTAACTGATAAAATATTTGAAAATTGACATTAATGATCTGTATTCAGATATCGCTTACATCATACTTTATACTCATTTTCACCGGAAAAAAGAAAAGGGAAAAGATTGAAGGGGTCATTAATTATGTATTGGTTGGTATTAGTTTTCCATCTCATTGGGGGGCACAACATACTTGAAAGCTACAAGGCCCAATCACCCTATAGATTAAATGCATTTGATTTTTGATTTTGATTGATTTGATTTGATTATGATACAAATTGCTTACTTCGCAGAGAGGTTTTAATTAGCCTCTTATATTTGATGGATTGAAGCCATTGTGAAACAGCAATGTGTCACTGTAGCTACTCATTGTATCTCTAAAGACCCATAAATTCTACAGGTTAATGGCATAAGGGAGTTCCCTCGCAATCTAATCTGTTCGATGTTTGATCGTGACAATTCTTATGTGCGAGGAAACAATTACCAAATTGTTCCCATTTATCCCTCATTTCTTCTCTCATGCCTTGAGGCCCTTGACCCAATTCTTTCCCTCATAGTTCGAGAGCATGGCCCTCTGAAGGTTTCTCGGTTTTCCTAATCATAACCCTTAGATATTAATGAATAAGAATGTATAAGCAGAACTTATATTAATTTAATTACCTAAGCATTGGGATATCATATATGAATTGGAGTCTCACATCGGGAGTTTGAAGAGAAGGTTTTTGATAAGTATTGGACTGCTTCTTTGGCCAATTATCAATTGGTTTTAGAATGAAACGTCACTTGAACTTATTGTCATAAACCTTTGTTGAAGTGGGCTTCCTCCTTAGATCTCCTTGTCATGTAATGATATTAGAGTCGATTGTGTGTTTGATTGGGGCAAAAGGTGCAGAATCGCAAACCCCACAATTGAGCTCAGTACAATGACATGCGAGTGTTGATCGAGCTGGAAAATGTATGCTCTGGTGTGGCTTAATGGCGTAGGTGAATTCTTTGGTGGTACCTTGAGAAAGGCGGCATGGACAAGAGGGGTAACCCATGGCACGCATGCTGCTACTCCTAAAACACATTGGGTGGCATCATGACTCCATCATAGATATAATGCCCCGACTTAATCACCTTCCAAATGCTCTTATTAATAAGCATTTTGCATCAGCGGAATGCGCTATCACGCTAGCGCATTACCGCTGTCCCATAGGAACAAGGCTACAGATAAAGATATAGAGTCGACCAGATAAATAGCACCTGCCACTTACAATAATTGTACTAAATAAGGTCTAAGATTGTTATTAAACATTTCAAAGTAGGCATCACACTATGATTTAATTACGTCCATAAGGGATTTATATTTAACCGAGCCTACACATGTGCTCAAAACATAAGTCATTTTCCAAGCCTTCAAAATGACTAATTAGGGTAGAGGATTAGCAATCACTGCTTCGGTCCACTTTTCCTAGATCTTGAACCTCTGCTGGTTCTTGCTTTACTTTAAATTGCTTCTCTTTTCCAAAACAGTTTGGAAAATACAAAAAATGGAAAACTAAGCTATAGCTGAATATGTTACCCTTATACAGTCAATAACTATCTGCAAGGAGTCAGTGAGCGCATGCGCCATATTAAAACTATGCTTTGCAAATGTCTTTCGAAGAGCACTGTATTCAAAGATCGATTATTAATTCTTTCTCGGCCTGGTGTAAGACCCAAGTCTATAAACCATAGCATCAATGAACAATGAACTGTGAATTTTCTATTTAACGGGAAGGGCCCAAAGCCCTAAACAATGAATTCTACTAGTAGAAATTATTAACAATGAACATTGAACATTAAACATTGCATTAAACGATAAACAATGAACTGGGTCTTTAAGGTTCCAGTGGTCGAATAAAACTTGATAATATTAGGAAATGTAAAAATAAACATCTTTGAAGGGTACAAGCAGTAACGTACCTTTGACATTTATTTATACTATTCTCTTTTTTGTTCCTTCTTTGGGGTGTCTATCTTGAAAATATATTTAGTTATCCTCTGTATTAATTAAGAGAATTAATGCTCGTGAGTCTTAAATTATTTTGGTCATATTCTGAGGCTTCTCATTTTAAAACCCAAGGCGCCACATATGCTATTGCCACACTTTACTAACGCAACAGTTTTAGCTAGTGAGATTTTCTTTCGAGGTGAGATCCCAATCCAACTTTTTTTTTTTCTTTTTCCAAAAGGCATCACTTGACTCCAATACTCTGAACATAACTAACGGACTTATCTCCTTAAACATTTTCATTAGAATTTCTCACGACTATAATGGACTTGTTAAAACCATATATCAATTGAGTAAACTGATTACTCATTATCTAATTACTTCAACCATAGAGCTAATTACACAAATTGCACACTAATTTGCCGAACACTAATCACATAGTCCTTATAACTACTTGACTTTTCTTTCCACTTCCAACTGTGTCACATAACCCCTTTATTTAGCGACAAAAACCATTAATAACCATTTATATCTACATTACTTGAGCATATAATGGCTTTGCTTGAAGAATTAACATCATCTAAACCACTATTCTCTTATGCGCATTTTTTCCACCAAAATTTCTTGTAATCATACCTTCGTACCCATATTATGACTATTGCTAATTACTTGTCAATTCTTCCCATACATGAATTCATTATATTCAACCCCGACAATCACATAATCAAAATATAACAATTCATTTCGACATTCACATGAATAATTATTGACATATGAGGTTGAATATAATAAAAGGGCAAAATTTAATTACTTTCTAGGAGATTGGAGGTAGAGATGGATGCGACCAAGGGGTGTGAAGAGGAGGAGACAGTAGGGCCCAATTGAACCAGCAACTTGGGGCGGTGGTGAAGTCAGGCGGCGAGGGCCGGCATTGGCCGACGACTGCTATTGGTCAGGGTGTGTCATAAGTGGGAGAGGGAAGAGGGAGGGTTAACTCTCTTGAGTGATTTATTTCCAAAGCCCATGTGTCATTTAAATAGCCACCGCCCCCCTTAGATCAGTAAGGCTGTTCTTCTTCTTTTTTTTTTTTGTTTGGATAATTACTTTGTCAGTTCATAATTAATGCAAACTTATCACTTTGTCACATCAAAATTAATGCGAGCTTATCACAATCTCCTTTCCTTTCCACATGGCCCGAGATTGGCCATACATTTGGCAAGTAACAATTTGCTAATCTTATTCCTTTCCTTAGCTATTAAGACATTATCATGACTCAGTAAATTCTCGACCTTGCTCGGGTACAGATGCATATTTGCAGGAAATTATATACTTCTGCGTAACTATCCGAGATTTTATAGCCTTGGAAGAAATTCCATAATATCACAATTCTTTTAATCAAGCATTGCTTTGTTTGACAATAGAAAAATGTGAGGCTCACTACTCCGATTAATTATAATTATGTAACTAATGCAAGAATTAAAACTAATTAAACATGATTAACTGGTGGGGTGTTACCGTAGACTACTAACATGCAGACCTTGTGGAGTAGAGTGTTGGTGTGCTTTTGATGGTGGTTTGATAACGAAGGTGACCTCTTTGGTGATACCTTGAGAAAAACACCATTGACAAAAAGGGTAGCACATGACATGCGCAATCAGTACTCTTGGAACAAAGTGGGCGGCATAGAGACTCATTGGTAGAGTGATATGCAGGCTCTGAGAAGTAGGGTGCAGTGCATGTCCTCTTGTTGGTGGTCTGTAGAATTATAAAATCATAAGATTTGAATTGAGAGTTTGACAGCAATGTTGAGTACAGCATACCTCAAACTAGCAGCTATGAACTATCAAAGGTTGATTAAAGCATGAACCCTGTATGCGGTTTTGTTTTGAGCCAGACTCCATCTTCAATTGCTAGATCGATGAAGTTCATGCATTTATATATACTCACAAAAATGGCACAGAAGTACTGTCATTTATCAGAATATACACTATACAATCAACAAAAACCATTATTGAAAGTATTGATTTTCTGAACTATTGTCACAATTACTTAATATTAACTAGTAATTGTCTAATGTTACATGGACAGACTAGTAATTATCAGCAAATATCCACCCCAAACAGCCTAATCCTCTTTTCTGCCTTCTTATCATTACTGATGGCAATTTCTCCTCCATGCAACGAGGCCTTCTCTTCTTCATCAACCTGTACCACATCTCTGCAAACAATTCTTCCCTCCGATCTACTGCCGTTATTCATCTGAGATTCACCGGAATCATCAGGAGATTCACCTAATTGGTCGTGGCATCTTGCCACAATATCAATCATGCAAAATTTCCTAACATTTTTGCCATTATTTTCCCTTAACTCACACATGTAGAATGTCACAATGTCCTTAGCCTTCAAGTCCTTGTCCCTGACAAACTTGTTCCATCCCCTTGTAAACACGTAGCTCTCGCTACTCTTCCAATAACAATACCTAAATTTCCAACTCCTCATCGACTTGTCGTAAAAAATTAGCTCGATATCATCCCCATCTTGATCACCAGTATTTTGTCCTAGGGCGAAATTCCAATCCATATTATGTTCACCTTTCGAGTCTGTATTAGGAAAATACTTTAGGGCATATCTTTTCGGAATTACTAGTCTATTTAACTTACCCACATCACTAGGGGTGAGTTCCTTCCTAAAGAGCTCTTGACAAAAATAACCCTCTTTTTTGCCACTTTGGTGGGTGTCATTAGGGCTTGTTTGGCAACTATTACCAACTTGTGACATTGAAGCTAGATACTCCACAAGCTTAGTTTGGTAGGACCCATCCTTGATCATGTTCAATACTTGCTCAATGGTGTATTGGGCCTGAAATTTGGGCTCAAAAGCAAAGGTGAGGGGGGTCCATGGGAAGTTCCGGTGTGGGTCCACCGAGGTCCCACCAGGCCGCCGGAGCTTGATGGCGGCGCTATCATAGGCGGCAGCCGCCTCGGCCTCGGTCTTGAAGGTGCCAAGCCAAATTCTTTGGTGGTTAGCATAGATTTGGGCTCCCCAATTCCCATTTTGTTGTGGGACAACCCCTTTGTATTTTGATGAGGAGGAAGAAATCCCATGTTGCCTTTGACGTTTAGTAGGCCTTGGAGGTGCAGAGTTAGAGCTATTTGAATCTGAGGGTTCTCTTTTGGTCAATATTGTGCTTGACATTCCCTCCTCTTCCATTTATACTTTCTTCCTGCAAAAAATTAAAGAAAATTGAGATAAAATATATATCATACTGTCAGAAGCATATGCTCTCGTGAATCATACAGGCAAAATATATATGTAAAAATGAACATATGAAAAATAGATTCTTTTTTTTTTTCAAAAAAAAAAAGCACATGCCAAGCTATACCGTAGGGTGACATATATTTATGTATATCCTCTTGTTGCAAGGCCAAGCTATGTACTTGAACTTGAAAGGTGAGGATAATAAACCCATTTGGAAGGCATGAGAACATCTAGGGATCCCTTATAAGTGAAGGAGCTCACTCGAACGCTTGATTTTTCAGACGTAAGATGAATACGCAAATAGAACTAATTAGGCTCTTTCAGTATCGATACAAGTCTATAATTAAGGAATACAATCGTATGAGATTTTTGAGACTACTACACTATTACATACCCTCAAATTGGACGATTGTAGTTGGCTGGATCGGTCCAAACAAGAGCCCAAAGTAGGGATTCTAGCCATGTGAATTGAGTAAAGGATGCATGGGCATGGGAGGTGGCACAAGAGAGATACTTTGAAACATGCACATACTCATCCATTGATACAATATTAAATATTATGTGAGACTGTCTTATATAAATCATATTATAAGACGGATGTTTTTATGGTGACTATTAATAATTCATTGAGGTGACTAATTCTTCATTTAGGGCTACAGTAATAATAATCACCGTAGATGAACACCTAAATTTAACAGTCACTCCACAGTATATTATTAGCCACCACAAAACCTCTAAAAAGTTACACATAAAAGAGTCCATCTCACAATAACCTTTATATAAAACGGTCTCACCTAAAAATTTGTATTAATACAGATTACAAACAACGTACTCGTCTAATTATCAAGAGCCTAGTAAACAGCACATAGGCTCCCAAGAAAACGACATATTAAGTCCCTCCACATTAACTATGTAGGCACACAAAACACATATTAATTCCTAAGCAAACTAGTGAACTGTTCGACCTTAACTCGCAAGAAAACAATCACCTATCAAGTTCCCTCTTTCCTAACTCTACTTACCCTCTCCATCTATCTGACAACACCTCTTTCCTAATTTCCCCTCCCCTCCCAAAAAAAAAAAAGAAAAAACCAACAAATTTAGCCAACATTCAAGGATGGCAACAAGTACATAGATTGCAACAATAACAACTCTCAATACGGATCTCAGTGCTGATATGTCTGAGAAGATTCAGATATAAACAGTCTTACTCTTGACAACAATAAGCATATATAGATTATCTCCCAAAAAACACGATCCCGAGTCTATAGATTTGGGAGAGAAACTGAAGAGTATATCTCAGGAGCAACTTAAACAAAAAAGAGGAGGACAAACACCGTAACAATAGATCTATGGATTCAGAACTACGGTATAAAATATAAACCATATACAATGATCAACATTAATAAAATCAAACTTAGAGATTTCAAACTTTACCTTAACTCGAGATTGAAATTAGACTCTAGTTAGCTCAGATCTGGATCAGCTGAGTGGAGTTCGACAATATCTGCCTACTGTGGATTAATAAATTAAACTGAAACCCCCAAAAAAAAAAAAAACAAAAAGGATCCATTTTTTGTGTTTGGTTGGTAGTATATCAGCAGGTGATAATGAAGGTGACCATTGTTGTTTGGATGCCGAGGAGCATAGTGAGACAAATAAATTAAACAGCTAAAGATTGATTGAGTTATTGGGTTAGTCTATATATGTTTTTGCAGAATAATAATAATAATTCCGTATTTAAAAAAAGCATAAAATAAAAGTTATTATTATGGCAAGCTTTGATCAAGGGAATTGTTTTTGGAAATTATATTATTCTGCCTAATATTTTTCTCTGTCAACTTGAAAAGGCAAGAAGGTAAAAAAAATTAATGCAAATTTGTTTCTTCAAAATATTCCCTTCATTTATGCTAATACTAATTTCCTAAATTATGCTTCTAATTAAGACTATAATTTTCTTCCATTTTTGTTAATTAAGCTGGAAGAGACGATCTATTTGCTTCTGGTTCATCAGTCAAACCGCTAATCCAAATTACCTTTGCTGATACTTTAATGATTTTTGGATTACATTCATTGTATATCATATTAGACTTTTATCAACAGAGTGCAAAAACAAAGATTACATAACTACTTTCAGTTTTGGAGAATATTAAATTTTTAGTGATGGTTTTTTAATTTTTTGGTTGGAGTTTGCAATTTTGTCCTTTGGAAGTAGGTAATGTATATTATACACTTAGGAGTGTGTATTCCTACTTGTCACTTATATATTTTTTTCAACAATTTCTTATGTGCTCTCAGATGCATATACTCTCATTGCCCATGTGTATATATTATTCATGCTTGTATTTATCATATATTAATTTTTAATCTATATTTGCTGATGTAGCTTTTGGGAGTATATGCTCCCAACAGTATGATATACATATTGAATTTTTTCAATGTGTATTTGTCATATAGATAATTTTTAATATGTGGCATCAAAACCTATATCATACACTCGAGTGTATGTACTCTCATATGACACATAAGCAATTATATATTAAAATATAAAATATATGACAAATACAGCCTAAAAAATATATATATAAAATAAATATGAGAGTATGTGCTAACGGATGTATATAATAATTTGCCATGTGACACACTAGCACTGACATGACTTGTGAAAATATATACTCTAACTCTTTAGGAGCATGATGTAGTGTAGGCTATTTTGGAGGTAAGGAAGATGTAAAAGTCATTGTAAGTAAGACTTGATCCAAATCTTTGATAATAGCTCTCCAAAATCCTCACTTGCCATTTCTGTTGCCGCTCAGAGATTTTTGATTAATTTAAAAACAACTCCTTTTAAATTGGGTCATACTTTCATGGAGTCTTAGAAGATTAAGATATGGACAGTCTTACCTAAGTAAATTTTTCGACTTGTAAAGATGCTGGTTTCAAGTTATGACCTATTTAAACGTGATAACGTTTTTTATTTTTATGCTGAATAGCAAAGACCTAAGTTTGTCGATGTATGGCTCTTGCAATAAAAATACATGAAATTAGTTTTGCATCGAGAATAGAAAAATATGAAATTGGCTGCCTCTATATATATATATATATATATATATATATATATATATATATATATATATATATATATATATATATATATATATATATATATATATATATATATATATCTTATATATATATATATATATATATATATATATATATATATATATATATATATATATATAAAAGAAACAAGTGGGTTAGGCCCATTGGAAAATAGATCTGGACCTAATAAAGGAGATTGTTTCCATTCCTGGCACCTCTGGCCAAATAGTCCAATAAACATCTGGGGGTTTTGGCCCAGGAAGCCAGCCCAGTTGGCAAGGGGCAACAACTGACCACTTGGCTGGCAAAGATTTATATTATACGGCTAAAATCAAAGCTAGTAAACGGATTAGTTCAAGTCGACTAATTTAATATTCAGCCAATTTAGTGTTAGTTTTGAAAATACATTTAGATTTGCTGCAGAATAAAAATACTATGTTTCTGTGCTAGACGGTCAAATCATGTTATTTTCGGGTTGTTATAAATTTGATTTGTGTCGTACCTGTGTTTCTCTTAGTAATTTTAGATTGGGTTTGGTTGTAATACCATATCATGCTTTTCCAACGTTACCTAAATCTAATTAAACCAGTATTGGTTGGTTTGAGAACAACTCAATTTGGTTTGCCACATGAGAGTTATGACAGTATTGTCCAAATTCAATGCGAATCTAGTGTGATCCTAGTCGTAGCAAAATTATCTGATTGAAATACGATTGAAATAATCCAAAGTGAATTCGATAAAAAAATAATTCAAATCCATGTTCTGTCTGATCGGGTTTGGAGGCAGGTCTATCTGATCCGATTATCATTCTATCCGATAACTTTTTTTAACAACTTCACCTTTTTTTTTTTTTATTTTAGAAAAATCCTAACACCCTAGACCCTAAAAAATTTGTATAAGGTATGTACTCTGTATGCAATACATTCTTCTCTCTTTAGCTATCTTCTTCTTCCTTCCTAGTCTCTCTCTCAATCTCTCCTCTTTGCAACTAAGGGCCTGTTCTTTTCGTTAGAAAATATGAGTTGGTAAATAGGTGAAGTTAGTTGAGATTGATAGAAGTGGGTTGAAGTGAGTATTATTTTTGTTAAAGTGAGTTGAAGTAGGTTAAAGTGGGCTGAAATTTATTAAAGTGGGTTGAATTTTTTTTGTGTGATAGCTAGAAGTTGGTTAAAATAATGGAAAGTGTGTCGAAATTGATTGAAGTGATCTAAGTGCGTTGAAATTGGTATTTTTTTATTGAACCTCGTGAAGTGGATTGATATGGATTGATGTTGGTTGAAGTTGGCTGAGGTTGGTTATTTGAATTTACCAACGAAAAGAATAGGGCCTAAAGTTAATTTGTATTTTCTTCCCTTTCCTTTCAACTGCAATACTACAGCCATATCATTTTTCCTTTTGAGCGATTTCACGTTCTTCTCTTTCAACACCTTCTTACTTTAATATATTGAACTGCCTAACATGGAAAAGTGTTTGATATTGAAAAGGTGTTTAACACTGCATCTACGAGTAACTAAAAACGAGGTTGGAAAGAAAAAATTATGCAAATATTGAATGAAACTATAATCAGATTATATCTAATTATATCAGGATTTAATTCGATATGAATTCAATTAGAATTGGATTTAGCATCCAATCCGACGGAATCGAATTTTGATCAGATTTTTAAATCCAATTATTAATTGGATGAGATTTGAATTTCCAAAAATTCAATTCGAATCCGACATGGCACCATTCCTAGATGAGAGTCAATTAATTTTTTGGATCCCACCTTTTAAAAATAAATCTCTAAGTAACTAAGTGATATTTTTTTTTAACAATTTCAATAAATTTTAGCTAATTCTCTCAAATTTTATGAAACATCAACTCTCCATATATGCTATTTTATGTAGAGAAAACATTATCGAAATGATCCACACTATGTTCCCTTAATTAGGATACTTTACATAGAGAAAACATAAGTAGTAGATAGGAATTCTAGGGCTATATTATATGAGTCTTGTTAATCCTTGAGTTCTCGTAGGCTTCTCTATTATTATAAATATATTTAATTAAACTTGGTTATGAGTGGCTTACTTTAAAAAAGTGATGATTTAAGTCACATCTCCTTACGCCCTCCATTTAAGATTACTTATCCTTCTTGTAAATAAGTCTTGTTTATGTATGTCAAAAACTGAAATCTTAATTCTAAGAGGACAATTTTTGTGGGACATAGGTAATATTTTTTAGTATTATTTTTTTTGTATATTCAAACAAAGTAGAATTTTTTATTATTTCTTTTATTCATAGAGATAGGACGGTATATATTTAGACCGCTTTAGACTAAGAAAAGGTGATATTTATGTTAAGTAGAGTTGGAAAATCCTAATCCGACACGATAATACAATTCTAACCCGACCTGAAGTTACTGACAGAAATATGACCCGATGTGAACCAAACTCATTTTAACCTCGAAGTTCACATGATTTTTAATTTTGAGTAAATCTAAATTATTTTTAAAATTAATATAAAATTGACTCGTTTATTAAATAAATTGGCTAATCGGAGGGGTTGTGAGAATAGAGAATGAGCGAGAAAAAGGGGCCAATGAACCTGTCCTTGTTAACGGCTGAAGGGTCAGTTCTTCAGGCTGAAAAGCGTGGGCGTGTGCCTTTCCATCTCTTCCAAAGGCTCCTACCTTTTCTTCCCATCTCTGAATTTTGATGGTTTAGTCAAGCCAAGTAGCCGCCTCTCAATCTCATATTCTCATCCCTCAAAATATCAAGAAACATCCCACACCCAAATTTCAGTTTTGATTCTTCTCTTCACATCATTTGCTAATCAGCTCTAACAATGGCTTCCCTCAATTCTAAGCTTCTTCTTCAACCTCAACCATTTTTCCAGAATTTTTCCTCCGCTTCTCGTACCCCAAAACCCAATTTCATTTACAGTTACTCTTCTTCTCATTACGATCTGGGTTGCTCTTCTTCTTCTTTATCTTCACCCTTCACTGAGAAGCATTCTTCTGAGAGATATGAAAGAGAAAACTGGGTTTACCCTCTTCCTCTTTCATTCACAAATTCCCATCTCAATTCCAACCCGATTTCCAATTTTGAGGGGAGTAGAATTGAGAATAATCATCATGAACGTGAAAATGACATAGCTTTGCAGCTTCCTGAGCTCAAGAAATTGCTGCAGGTTTTGAAGGAAAAGAGAGATGAGACTTCATCATCTTCTTCTTCACTTGGGAATGTGTGTTTGTTGGGAACTGGTCCTGGGGATCCTGAACTTTTGACTATAAAAGCCCTAAAAGTGATTCAATCTGCTGATCTTCTGTTATATGATCGGCTTGTATCTCATGATGTATTGGATTTGGTATCACCAAATGCTCGGCTTCTCTATGTGGGGAAGACCGCAGGGTATCACAGCAGAACCCAGGAAGAGATTCATGAGTTGCTCTTGAGTTTTGCTGAAGCTGGTGCTAATGTTGTCAGGCTTAAAGGGGGTGACCCTCTTGTAAGTTTGTAATTGAGATTGATTGAAGTGGGAAATTGAGTGGAAATTGAAATGGGTATTCAATATTCATTGTTGCTGAAGTTGGGTTTTTCTTCGATTTGAATGTGTTGATCAGGTTTTTGGAAGAGGTGGAGAAGAGATGGATTTCTTGCGGCAGAAGGGTATTCATGTCAGAGTTATTCCAGGTACCCATTTATGTCCTTGCTTTTTCTTGCTTCGATTGATATTCAGATTGCTATTACGTTGTATAAGAGTTCATTTGGGGTTGTGTATGCAGCTCTTTTCTAGGTCAGTCTTGAAAAATCTTATAACCACCTTATGCTGAATGGTTATTCTGTATGAATTGATTGAAAGCAGGTGTGGAATGTGGTTAATTGGGGTATTAGCTTTGTCACAATTTCTTTCAGCATTCAAGATCATGTGAATTGATGCTGACTTCTGCTGTTGTTGAAGTACTTTTGCCAAAAGCACACTTATTTAGGCTCCTTGGTAAACATAGATGAGTAATTCCTGTCTGAATTTATGGTGTTGAATAATTTTGAGGCCTTATTCCTTGTCAGGTATAACTGCTGCTTCGGGTATAGCAGCAGAGCTAGGGATCCCATTGACCCACAGAGGCATTGCTAACAGTGTTAGATATCTCACGGGGCACTCGAGGAAAGGGGGAACTGATCCATTGTTTGTGGCAGAAAATGCTGCTGACCCTGATTCTACATTGGTGGTGTATATGGGCTTGTCAACCCTCCCTTCCCTCGCCCAGAAGTTGATGCGGCATGGTTTGCCAGCCGATACCCCTTCTGTCGCTGTGGAAAGAGGGACAACTCCTCAACAGCGCACGGTATGCGTTTCTTGATCCCATTTTGTTGGCATACTGCTTTGGCTTTTCATTAGTTTCGATTTACCCTAGTTGTAGTGCACTGATCTCTAGTCAAAACATATGAAGCATTTGATTCTGGGACAGACAATGCACATCATTGTTATTTTCTCTTGTTAATGATTTCTGCATTTTCAATGTGGCTTTTTGGGTTGTCATCCTTATGTTAGTGAGTCTGTGAGTGATCCCGAATTATGTGAAAATTAATGGTAAGATTGCGTATTAGATTGAGCGGTTGAACTTTGAAGATGACATTTCCTCGTCTCAAAGCTGCAGGATTTTTCATCAATAAATGCGGCTTGACTGGGAATCCATAATGATGGTAGGATCTCATTTTGCTGAAAGTGTGTAAACATGGATTTATGTGTTTGGAACTGAGTTGAACTGTCTGACATTGACGTTAAATGGGTTTGAAAATGAAAACATGTGGCCCTGGTGACGAAGTCAGTGTCAAGGCATATTATAGACATGCATTACGTCTGACCCCTGTTGTCACGTTCGATGCTTAGACGATGTATCTGGTATTTTTATTTGCAAGCGTGTGCACTCACACGGTTTTGGCATATGTCATTAAATGTGGTTGAATTCTCCATTGAGCAGGTATTTGCAGAGCTGAAAGATCTTGCTGATAAAATTGCCTCTGAAGGACTAGTATCACCAACGCTACTCATCATTGGGAAGGTTGTCGCACTCTCGCCATTCTGGTTGCATTCCTATGAAGCAGCAGCTGAACTTGCCAATGCAAAGTAGACACAAATATGTATCATGTTTTATAGAAATTTTAGATCCAAGATCTCATGGAGGGGACAAATCATGATGCTATGTGTCCCCAATGTCTTTGGCTCAATTCTGCAGGTTATCACTTACATACTAGATCTTTAGAAACATCAATATTGACTGTCGTAGGGAAGTTTCGGGACCCAAGAGCACTTGAAGGGTTGCAATTTAATCAAACTGCACATCCAGATGATCGGAGTGGCATGGTTACTCATCCATGCAAAGTTTCCGTGCGCAGAGGAAGTACTAACCATCTAGACATCTACACACGTACACAAATGAGCAACAAGAAGAAAATTGCGGAAAAGTTACTCCAATTTTGTATTTCAGGTTATCTTTAATGGAACATGTAGATGAGAATCATTTTATCCTTCAATTGATTTTTGCTGTACTCCGATTATGAAATAAAACATTTCTTATTATAAATCCCTGTTGCGTCTGTTCACAAGATATTTGATGAACCACACTAACTCGGAAATATTAACTGGAAGCAAGAATATCTTGAACCCAGAAGGGGGGGGGGGGCAGTAAACAGAAATTATCAGAACATAAGCTCCCTTCTCCATCAACATTAAGGGGCAAGAATAATCAATTTTGTGCTGTATGTACAACACATGCGACTAGTAATATACCAATCTAACAATTCTCATTCCAACTGTTGACTATCAATTTGCACCATATGTACACCGATTCCCCAGCAAGAAAAGAATTCTCAAAAAATATCACCATAAGTATAACTTAAGCGCGGTCACCTATGCTTATCCATCTAAAATTCTGAGACTGGACAAAATTCTCTTCACAGGTGTAACTGTTCATCTTCAAGGACCAAGATGTCCCTTTCCCCGACTCGAAAGTTCTCTAAATGCACCAGGGAAAACAGCTGAACCGAAATGGACAAAGTCATGTTTTACCGAACCTTTCGGGTTATGTCTTTGGAAACCTGAAGCTGAGTTCAACCTTAGGCCAATCATTCAATTGCTTTGTGTCCTTCGATGTACAAACGAACTTCCCAGTAATCTTCTTTGAGAGGACACAGTTTCTCATTTCTGCCCTTGGTTTGCTGCACAAAGCGCTGCCAGTAGCACATGGACTCTTTTGGGGTCTTTGAACCCCCACGTGTTCACAGGAGGAGGCCGCTGAATGGTCGAAATGGCGTGACCTAGCACGCATATAACGTGTTGACAGAGCAGACGCAGCAAGAGGGCTGAGTTTAGTCGATGGAAACCTCGTCCTATATGCTGATTGTGATGACTTCAAAGGCAATAGAGGGCTACCAATACGAGAAACCGGGCATGATAAATGTTTTCGCATACATGGCTCCCTGCATATAAACAAAAGCATAGAATGTTCACCACCTGTGCATGAAATATAATTTGAATATTAAAATTGTTGGACATTGATTATCTCGGATATAGTATGTTCTCTTCTGATTAGACTAGACACCGGCCGGGAGAGAAATCTATGGGCTTAAAAATGTCACCTAGCAAGACTCAGTAGTAAATTGTGATAACCTACTTATACTAATGACTTAAGGCAATAGTATTCGCACTGCACAAGCATATGGTCTCCACTGCACATCATCACGCTCCCAAAATAGACAAACGCAATGAATCACAATGGATACCAATATTTTGGTTTTGCTTCTTTCGTCTTTTTTTTTTTTTGGGTCTTATTCTTTTTCTTGGTTAGGGTAGAAATGATGAGGTTCCCCACAAAGGGAACTGCAGGAATGATGTTTCTATTAGGCCTCAGATAACAGTCGTCACAATAAATACGAGCACTCATATCTAAGTAGTAATCGATTCATGGTCAAGTTAGAACGACATCAGTGACATGACCAGAAGCAAGCCACCACGAGAGAACGGCAATGATGACCTCCCAATCGTATGTTTCTATACGCAATCCTGATAGGGATGGTCTCCAAATTCAGTTACTTTTCTGTTATATCCTTCAACTTCTCAATCTCCTAATTGACACAACTTCTCAATCTCCTAATTGACACAACACAGAGGATAGGAAGAAGAACGGAACCTGAATACTGAATAAGACTTGAAATGATTCTGGAGAGCTCCTTGAGACTCCAAGTGTGACGACATTTTGTTATGTCCCATATCCTGAAATAACCAATTTTTTTGTACTGTCAAAGAGAAGATGAAGGAAAAGGGATAACTTCCCTCCAATGGTCAACCATGGGATGCATCACATATGAGCTCTTTTCATTAATAAACAAAATATCCATACCACATTGCACAAAGCATTGCCAAGTGGCGCTGGCGGCTCTGAGCTTATAAACGTTCTTTCAAGGGAAGCCGCATTCTTGACAAAAGGATGCTCCAACAACTGGACCGCCGTAGGACGTTTTAGTGGGTCTCGCTGCAAACATTGTTTTACAAAGTTCTTTCCCTCCTCTGAGAGGTGATCAGGTACAGCCGGAAGTTCTTTACTGTTCCCAATCTTGAAAAGAGCAGCAACCTACTTTATAATCAAATGCTAAATTGATTAAAATAGTTCTCTATCAAGGTCAGACATCTAACATTTTTTACCTTTTTCGTTTTTAGGGAGCAATTCAACTGATTATTTGAAATGCCAGGTAAACAAAAAGACTCTACATCAATAAAACAACAATTCACTAGATACACTCTAACTTGAAATTTTATTCCTCAGATAAAAGTTACTCACCCCTTCATATTGACTCCATGGTGGTCTAGCCGTTGCCATCTCTATGACAGTGCAACCAAGACTCCATATATCAACACCGAGATTGCACCCATTAGAGTTTCTAATTACCTGAATAAGTAAAGCAAAGTAAATGAATTCTAGGAAATAGTAAAAAGAGGTCCAAAAATTATATATCAGAGCTGTGATAGATTTAAAAGCATGCTTACCTCAGGAGCCATCCAGTAAGGGCTTCCTTTGAATGACAATTGACATGGCTGCCCATTCATCTGCAAACACTCAGGTAAGACCTTTAACTCAATAGTCGATCTACATCTCATGAAAATAACAGCCAAACCAAATTACAGGAAAGACCAATGATGTCCATTATCAACTACTACAAGCGCATTTATCAGACTCCGTAAGATCTTCACGGCACATAAAGCCACTAAGATCATAGATACAAAAAGGCTTCAAGTTTAAATTTTCACTTTATTGTGCTTATTAACCATAGTCCAGATTTTCTGTTCAACTATAAAGGGCCTTTCAAGAAAAAGCTCACACAAGAACCCTTCCTCATGCTTTCCTCTACAACACCCTTTCTTCGGTTCAAAATACATTATGCATGCAAACTAACATCCTATTGGCACTATCAAATAACGAGTAGAGATATTCTGCACTGTAGTAAAGCATACCAAGTGAGAAACCAGAGATAAAAACAGAAAGATATGGAGTCTCATAAGGTTCTCACATGCTTTGCCATGCCAAAATCTGCCAATTTAATCTGGCCGGCTGGGTCCACAAGTATATTTGCGCCTTTGATGTCTCTGCAGAACATTTATTGAGAACAAATATTTCAGAGATAGCTAGTGCAAACAAGGCATAACAAAGTAAAACGTCAGCTGAAAGCCTAGAACCATTGTTTTTTATATGCACAAACAAAAGCAACTGAGTATAAAAATATCTAACCTGTGAACAGTGTTTTCTGCATGCAAGTATGCAAGTCCGGACAGAATTTGCTGTGTGTAACTACGGATAGCTGACTCGCCAAGCTGTCCATACTCCCGAAGAAGTTTATAGATGGAACCACCAGCTACATATTCTAAGTATATATATAGTTTATCGTCCACCTAGAGAAAGTTGCCGCCTTTCATTTATTATTATAAATGGAACGGTACAGCAAAAGACCGACTATAACAAAATTCCTTTTCATGCATAATAAAATGGAAAAGAAAAAACTAAAGAAAATACTTAAAAGTAAGGTCCTATACTAAATGGGAAATTCCCAACACAGTGCAAAATGCAAAGATAAAATAGACACTAAGACACAAGAAACTTTACCATCTCAGACCCAAAATAGCGCACTATATTTGGATGCTCTAAGCGGCTCAGCAAAGCGATTTCCTGCCAGACAATCAACAAGCACAAATTGATTCACAGAAAAAGCACTGATAATGATAATGAAACCCAAATCAATGATCGAAATAACAAGTTAAAACAAAAAATGTCCATGAACGAAATATAGAGAAGACATACTTGCCCTAGTTGCTGCACGCTTTCCATCGACTTGGTATCATCTGAAATCAATATAACCTCCTTCATTGCACACATTGTGCCAGCTTCACTGAGAATCAGAGAATGGAATGAATCAGAACTTCAGAAGCAAATAAATTAGACGCTCTCAAAGACACGACCATTGAATGTAAAATGAGACTGATTCACAGAACCATATAAACTGAATAAAGATAGATGGACCAGAAATGAGCAAGTCCAAAGGTCAAAAAGCATAACTAAAGGCTGAACAGATTGAAAGAAAGCTGGAATTAAGTTGCTTGACCACCAGCCTACCACAAATAAACAGATGTTAAAGCAATTTCATATAATCCAGGTGGCCAAACCTGTTGAATCCCAGATAGACATGACCATAAGTCCCACGTCCAATAAGTCGCCCCTTCTTCCAGCGAGAAACAGGGCTTATGGAACTTTCAGCACGACCAGGATTTCTCGGGGGACTTGAAGATGTAACCGTCAGATATCGAGATGAAAGAGGACAAGAACCAGGGACTGTGACTGTGGGACATGGCAATCTGTGACTGAGGAGCTTTTTGTCAGCAAGCCTATCCACAGACAATTCAGTGCCTAACCTTCCAGCCGAATGTAATGGATTTAGGCCACCACTTCGTATCTGGGAGCCAGGTCTAGTCATTCGAGGGCTTGATATTGGTGAACACTCAGTACTGCACCTACTTTGAGGCCACATGAGTGATATGTCTCCTCCAAATGAATTATGCCCTGAGTTTTGACCAGAACTTGGACTAGAGCAATGCCCAGATGCAACCAAACTCGCATCTGAATACGGTCTTTCTGAATAGAAAACAGATCTGGTGACTCGTTCATGGTTGCCAGCACTTACTGGGCTTCGTGAAGGACTCGGAATAGAGCTGTCTGGTGCACTAAAGAAACCAGAATGAGGAGGAATCTGCAACTTGTTCATGTGGCTGCCCAAAGGTCCACGTTTTGGCAGAAGAGGAGGGTGATTATTGGATGGCAGGTTAACAGGCTTCTGTTGGTCTTTTAGGATTCTCTGTGGGAATATAGGGGATCGGTCCTTGTGCTTTTTGCTGCAGAAGGAAAAGCACTATGAGTCCATCGTGTTTGCCCAACCAAAAAAAAAGAGAGAGAGAGAGAGAGTGCAGGGGACACATAGGTGGGATAGACGAAGAAACAAACCAAGAACGCAAATGCAATGACTACAAGAAAGCAAGACCTTCTTAGAGAAACCCTCCTGCAAGGGCTGTTAACAGCAGTTACATTTCCACTGTCATAGTCAGATGCCAGAGGGCTCAGGAGTCGAGAATCCAGCTGATCATCCGTATCCATTGAGCTATTACTTGAGACTGAGGCAGTAGCATATTCACCCCAAGCATCTGGAGAAAGCGGCTTATTATCTCTAGAAAGAAGAGAAAGAGGTGCAGGCTTAGAAAAATCTTTCTTATCCAGTCCTGATGTGGTAATTCCAGAATCATCACCTTCTGTATGTGCATGGCGCATCCGTGGAAGTGGTAGAGGCTGAGGTTGAGCATGAGGATGTTCATTGAAACTTTGGCAGCGTGATGCTAGTAAGGAAGGCGATTCTGATCTTGGCACAGCCAGTCCTATATCTGAAAGGGTATCCTCTGAGTACTTCTCAGACCCTCCAAGTTCACCCACAGTATTGTCCCGTGAAACAATTTTAAATTTTCTACGTATTGCATCAATAAAGCTTTCTTTACCTGTTTTTCTTTTTACATATTTGGATGAAGACTTTCCCCACCACGAAGGCATATTTATCTTTCAAATATACAAAAGCAATGTGCTCTGTCCCTTATTTCCGCTCACTGATGATAAGGTGTACTGGCATAATCACGCATTCAGAACCAAGAGGTCCATTGAAGAGAAGTACTGAAATGATGGAGAAATGGAATACCAAAATATGAGGACGCTCCACAATGATTATACAAGAACCTGTTACAGCTATCATACAATCTGTATCAATCCAATTGAAATATTATTTATAGTGCAACAACAAGAAAGAATATTTAAACTATTCTCAAGTTCATTAATATGACTACGCTCAGAGTTGGTCAGTGAAGCACATTAGAAATAAATAGAAACAAGTTATGCCAAGTGATTGATTTCTCTACTAAGAAATGCAAGATAATGAAAAGGCAAGCTCTCCACATGTTTATATTTTCCTCATTATAAAACAACATATATGCTCAAAAAAGTTGGCCGGGATTGACATATAATAGGAAAATCAGCCTAAAATAATCCAAAACATGGGCCAAATATACAAGATAACCCAAACTATAACATTTGCATGATATATACCAAACTTTTAATCCATTTGTGCTCTGCACACTAACACAAAAATTATACCAAACATCCAAATGTATAGTTGATCACATATCGTGCATGGTTACGTAACACAAACAAATGCTTGCATAGCTATACGGGGTGCAAATGGGTTTAAAGTTGGTACATGTTATGCAAACGTTTTAATTCGGATTGGTTTGCATATTTCACCCATTTGGATTATTTTGGCCTTTTATCTTCGAATAGCATAAGCAAAAATTCAAACCCATGCCCTCAGGGTCACCACAAGGCAGGGTAAAGTGAGTAGATGAAGCAACCTTACCCTTAAATTACCCCTAACTACATAAAGGCTAGTTCCAGTAGACCCTTGGTTTAAAAAGCATTGATAGCATACGACTCCAGAGATGAAGTCCAGGACAATGTAAAGAGGCGTTTTGCTTTGAACTGATAGAATCCTACTACCAACCCCCCCCCCCCCAAAAAAAAAAAAGGATGTACACCTGAAGAAAACCTCTCAAGTCTATTGCTCAATGTCTCAGCAACAAACATCAAATGCGTAGATATTCTAACAAGACCCCTTTGTGACTCATGCTCTTCCAAAAAGTTTAGCATTCTATGACCCAGCAATAAGAAGCAACCACTCTACCTAAGGTGGGATCAGTTATATGTAAGCTTCGCCCATCCCAAAAGTAGGCAAAGGGGACTTCACTAAGATCACTAGCTCACAACCTCACATGAGATCAACTTACTTCAACGAATCCAATTCACTATTCAGTAATCACATTGGACAGCACGAGCACCAGGAAAACATATCCAACCACAATGAAAAAACTTGAATCAACACAACTGAGAAACAAAAACACAAATTTGAGCACCCAATTGATCAATTCCAGCAAACTCTCGAATTCCAAGACTATGCCAAGCAGACAAACCCTTCAATTTCCCCCCCCCCCCCAAAAAAAAAGGAAAAAGGAAACCCAACAATAGGCATTCGAATTCTGGGTAAGCTCAGTAAAGACTTGCTCTGTTATCTAATACTTTTATCTGAAAACCTAGCTCAAGTACCGAGAAGACAACAAAATTGCAGCTCAAATTGTGAAAAGTATGAAATTCAAAATTGTAGCTTTATTAACTACGAAGAACACATTTAGAATGCAAATGCAAGCAATCAAGTAGAGAGTGGGCAACTTACGAATGAATGAATGATGATGAGTATGGATGAGCAGCGAGTTGGCTCTTGGGGAGGGGAGAGAAAGAGGATTTGTATTTGAAAATCAGAAGAAAGGATGAGAGACAGAGAAAGAGAGAGCAGACTTCACAACAAAGACGACAGGATTAACGTCATAGCAGACGTACGTTGCTGGGGTGCAGTGACGTCAGCAGCTCTGTCATTCCACAGTATATATCCCACGAGCACATATCCTCGATTGCTATATCAATAAAAATATATAATACATAATTAATATATGATAAATACACACATAAAAAATATATACATGTAAATAACAAAAGCATGTACTTCTGTGAACATATAAGAAATGGCCTCAAATTTTAAAAAAAGAAATGACGTAGATAGATTCAAGCAAGATAAAAACGTGATTTCTCTTTGCTTATCACTTGATTATAACTTTTGTCACAATCGTCTCTTAGTGCAATAGGCTTTAGGTTCAATTCGCTTATTTATTGTTAATATTATAATTGCATTGTGTTATGTTTTTATAGCTCATCTCTATCAAAATGATCACTTGATTGAATGTCTTATTTACTTTTTTAGACACATAGTTATAAGAAGCAATGTGATGGAAATATAACTTAGTTTTATCCAGATGAATCAGTTGATCAACTTAATTTTAGATTAGTTTAGATGATAAATTTCTCAATTAGACATGACTTGATTAAATCGATCTTTAGATTGAATCATTTTCGTTCTATATTAACTTTGAGCATATAATTGATTAGTTTAAATAAATTTGTTTTGAAACTGCAACGGTAAGAAATGTGCAAGTTAAAAAACTCTCAAATAGAAACAATTTCGATATGTTCTCAAGCTCAAACAAAAGTTATTCTAAGTTTCAAATCAATTTCGATCAGGACTATCTGTGCATAATTATTAACCTAAGGTTGTTTTATACATCAAATTTACTTCCTTGAAGATGATAATAAAAGAAAATTTATTTAGTTCATACAATTTTACCCTTTGTCGATAACCCAACATCTTGAAGTTAAGCTACCTTCCAAAAATTACGCTTCAAAGAAAAGTCATAAGCTTAGACAATGGTCTTGGATGCATATTTTGCACGCACTATATGTGTCATGACTCCACGTGGAAGAAGAAGAACAATAGGGGAGGATAAATTTGGTGCACGACGTTTCCACATGGACCCTTGGAGTTTAGTTTCCGAGCAACTAGCAAAACATGATTCATACGTCATGATCACCATGTCACCACATTCTATCCTTCGTAGTTCCTTCTTTGATTTGGAAAATTTGGACTTTTCACATGCTTTGCTTTCCTTCTAAGCTTCCCGGAATTTTTCTCGTGTTTTCTCTCGACTGCCCCAAGTTCTCCTACGCATTCGACAAGAAAGGAAAAAGCCATGTTTGGCAAAGAGCTTTTTGAAGAGCTTTTTGACCAAAAAGAGCTTTTTTGACCAAAATTAGCTTTTTGATCAGGTAAAAAAGGTAATTTTGGTGCTTGGTGAAAGAGCTTTTTAGAAGAGTTTTTTGGATCCAAAAAGCTAATTTGAAAAAGCTAATTCCATGGGTTTTTTGGAAGAGTTTTTTGAAGAATTAGCTTTTTGTCTCACAATTTGATCAGAAACAACTAATTTTACCAAACAGTTTTTCAACAAACAGCTAATTCAAACAGCTAATACAAACAGCTAACAGCTAATACAAACAGCTAATAGCTAACAGCTAACAGCTGTTTGCCAAACAGGGCCAAAATAATTTATATACAAATTATACGATAATCTCAAGTTTATAAAACCTCAGTTGTCATGTGTAAAAATGTGTTTTATGTAAATTTATAGAACTCCTTTAAGTTTCATCTAGCACATATCCTAACCCGGTTCTACAAACCCGAGTGCATAATATCATAAGCTGTGATTGTTATGGACCATTGTCTCTTGTGCCAGTAAATAGCCATAGTACCCAATTTTCGGCTAAATAAGGTGCTGATTGCAGTGCACACGGCAAGCAAATAACCCTTTCAGGAGAAAACAAACTTTGGCACAAGGGAGGGTGAACAACTGAGAAATTTATACATCAATGGATGACGCTACAGCTTTAAAATGGCTCCAAAACTTAGATCTCAAACTCATTCTGTCAAAAAATTACAGATGAAGATAGTGTATTACACGGTTATTCATCCAAAGGAAGTCCCTCCTAAGTTTCTTCGGTTACCTTATCTGAGCTTGGTGAGAGCTCGAGGATGCTTTCGTTTGGTTTTGAGAGTTTGTTATTTCTGCAGCTGCAGCTGCATCTGCTTCGGCTTTCTCAAGCAAAGTCTGTTTAAACATGGCCCTCATCATCTCCATCTTTGCTTTGTCAGCAGACTCAGCACTCGTGGCTTCTGTAGCTGCCTCTTTTCCGGCTTTTTCAAGCATAGCCTGTTTATACATGGCACCCAGCATCTCTGTCTTTGCCTTCTCTTTCTCCATCTGCATATTGATGATAGACTCCACTTCTTTGTCAATTGGCTTGAAATACTCATTAATGTCTGCCTCCTGTAGCCAAGCATGAACGTCAAAAAGATCGGAATAAAAATGCCACCCGAAAAATTGCAGAACCAAATGAAGACCAAGGTGTTCCGACTCTGATGCCTGATGGCAGGCATGGTAGCCATATTTCTAAACAACCAAGAGGATACATAGCTTACATGAATTCCAGAAGGCAATAATAAAAGATAAAAGACAGAGCTAAGATGCAAAATTGAAGTTCATGAAGTACTTTTAGTTCAATCTATCAGGCCAAAAAATTCATAGAAAGGCCACATAACTATCTATAGCCAGCAGCATTATCCCTTTTGGTGTTCACTTAACAGCATAACTGCCAGATATTTGGGCAACGAATCTTTACTATGACACTGCCAGACATCCTCTTCTTATGGTTAACTAGGAACAGCAAGCTCAATCCAATTAAGTATACTGGATGTTTATCTGTATACAAATACAACAAAAGAGAATCTGGTGGAAGCAGAAGACCCTAGTGACTACTGAGCATTTCAAGATGCACACAAAGCAAAGAAGCCAAAGACTGACTGGCACTGAGATGAAACAAATCTTATGAAGCCTAACACAAACCAGCAACTATATAATACAAGCTCCAGACGAATACCAGAATGATGCAAATGTCACTGTCAAACTACAGAATCAACACAACTTCCTACTTGTCAATACTATTAAAACAAAAAAACAAAAAAAAGAAACCGATGCACTTCATTTCTTGGAGATACTGGCAAGAAAACTTGAAATGAAGACAAACCCTGGTTTTTGAGCCAAAATTATAATGGATATCATTAAACTGCCCTAACAAGATATTCTTATGACAGACTGAAGTAATTATGATTTCTAGATTATCATAACACCTATAAATCCTCAGATATAATATTTGACATTCATGTGATATGACATTATGGAAAAGAACCATCACATCGAATGACAGGTATTTATATTAACATGTGACATGGAGCTATGAAAACAAACTCACCATATCCTGAAGCCTCTTATTGAGATTTTGCATCTCCTCCACCATTTTTCGAACTTCAGACAATATCAACTGTTCAGGAATCCTTTTGACAGCCTCCTTCCTTTCTTGTGCCTAATGTAGAGGAAAGAAATATAAGCATATAGACCATCCTCACCATATCAAATTTTCAGACAAGAAAAATGAACAAGACTGAGAGATTTATAAACTTCACATTATATTACCACAGAGATTACTCTAAAAGACTAAAACAATAGCTCACCATCTCTAATTGCCAAAGAATATCATGACTATTGTATCCCTATTCTCCAAACTGGAAAGTGCCATAATTATTAGATACTAGAAAACACCATTTGAGTTCACAACTTAAATAATAGATACCTCAAGCAATGCACTGGGCAAAAGTCCCTAAGAACGAACAGGCGTCCAAAATAAATTTTGTTCAAATTTATACTTGTCTACGATAATTCATGCAATTTCAAACATAAATTCTCCCAAAGAATGTTAAAACATCTCTTCACATTGAAACTAAGTTCAAGATTCCCCTTATTTTAAAGCCTGGCTACTAACCATACCCCTGAGGCCACCACAAAAAGCACGTACCATAGCCTTTATTTTGTTTCCCTTGAGCCTCTCACTAGTCACTACGGTACTGCTGAGACCTCTGAGGAAGATCTGGATATCCTTTTGAACAATTTAATGCACATAATGGCTTCATTGATACCAGCTTGTGGATGAATTTCAAGGTGACAAACGGGCATTACTGCATGAGAGAAGCATACAAGATACTCTACATCACTAATATTCCTTAAAACCCTAAAACATTAAGGGGTCAAAACCACAACTGGTTAGACATATTTCCTAAGGCCTTTTTTTGGGGGGGGGGGGTTCCGTAATAGCAATATATGGATTTTGGTTCTCCCAAAAGTTTATAACTACTCTACCACCTAACTGTTTCAAGACAGTCTAAATATTTCCCTGAACAAGCATGATGACTTTATTAACACCATCAGGTAGACTTTGATCGCCGATCCAAATGCCAAAAAGAAAGGTATTATGATGACATCCAGTACACTCTGAAGTGTCTTGAGTGGTCCTAGAATACCCTAAGATATTTTGAGAAATCAGAAGGACCGCATAGTAACCGAACAACTAACAATTTGACAACTGCTTGCTTAGTTTTCCCAAAATCAAGAACATTATAAAAGCCTTCATTTTGGAGAGGTCAAGAAAGGCTGTCAATTTAACACAACCCCCCCTTCCCCCCCCTCCCCCCCCCCCCAACAAAACCCAAAAAAAAAAGGATCCCTCCCAGGATATTTCTCCAAAGAATTTCAACAGGCACAATAGCCTCATTAGCACCCACTTAAGATTTTGAAGCATGATACCCAAACACCCATGAACAGGAGCCATGGTTGTGCATTTCTAAATTGCTCAATGTTCTACAAGGTAGTCCTAAAACATTATAAGGGATTGGAAGGAGCATATAATAACCATTTGCACATGACATACATTTTCTCAAATATCCTGCAAATCACACATAAAAGACTCTGTTTTCGAGTCTTGAAAAGATCCCACTACTGTACATCCAAAAACTTCTTAAGAAGTCCTAACTACCCCTTAGAAAATCTTAACCCTAGTTCTTTACCTCATGGGACATGGGCTCCATTTTATGAATTTCGAGGCGCGATTACAAAACTGCACAGACACTGTTATCGCATACAATGACACAATGTTTTTTCGATATCCATAATGAATCTACGATATTGTAGAATTTTTGAGAGGTCAACAGAAGCAAAAAGTAACCATTTTACAACCTTTGGAACATTTTTTATAAAATTAACAAACCAGTATATATAACCATATCATTTTTAAGGGTTGTGAGAGGCTCTCACTAGTCTATGTCAAAAAGTTTTATGACATCCTAAAAATTCCTACATTAAAGCAATGGATTCACTGCCACCATCTTGTAGATTTTCAAGCAAATTTCCAGGTGAAAACCAGGCAATGTGGTGGTGCATAATGCACTGTGAGCTGTCAACAATAGACCTCAAACATTCCCCCCCCCCCCAGGGGGATGTTAAGGAGTACATTGTCACCATTTGACAAATCTTAATACATTTCTTCCCAAAGTTTCAAAGATCATGTCTAATAGCCTTCATTTCAATATTCACAGGAAGGTCCAACTACTTTTGCCACATAAACATCCATAAAATGTTCCAAGTATCTCTTCAAACAACTAAAATGAACATTACGTCCCCATTGGGAAAGTCTTGTGATACACTAGGACCTACATAATAGTCCTAAAATACCGAATAGAATGTTCAAGGTGTCTGGGAGCATAGACAGATAGCTTCTTAGCTGCCCTTGGGTTGCCGTAGGGTAGGATATGTCATTGTATATTACTGGATATTTTTCCTTTTTTCTTTTGTCATGTTTGAATGCAGGCTGCATCTGGGCAGAGATATTATTAGTCTTTCCTTGTTTGTTAAGGTATAGTATTTTCCTCTGCGATGTTGTACTTTTGTTTTACTTAGTTACTGTCACCTGTTTTATTAGTATTTCTTTGTTCATTCCACGCTGCTTATATTTAGTTTCTTCTTTAAAATGTTTTCACAAAATCCTTATTTTTGCGGATACCCTGGAATCAGCCTCTCTACGGGCAAAGTTGTCTGTAGAGGTAAGGCTGCCTACATCTCGATCTCTTCATACCCCACAAAAGCATGACCTACACTAGGAGGTGGTGGTGGTGTTGTTGTAATGTTCAAGGTGTCCCAAAAGTTAATTCCACTTTACCTCTGAGAGCTCTTCAGACACAAACTATCCATATTAAAAAATTAAGTAAGAAATGATTTCACTGAAACCATATTGTAGTGTAAATGCACCTTAAATTATGTAGAATACCCATAAAATAATCAATATTCTGAGGGGCCAATAGGAGCAAATGGCCACCATTTGACTACTTGTTGGATACCTGTCAAAAAAAATACTGAAAACCATGCAAATAGACTTTAGCACTCTGCATTGGCATCCACTTATGACGTTTCAAATGATTCCCTAGACAATTTTAGCCACCATAATGGCTTCAGTAGCACTATCTTGTAGATTTTGAGGAATGATTCCAAAATACCACACAAACAGGCCTTATAATGGCATATAGTAATCTCCGAAGTATCTAAAATGAACCTAAGTTAGATATTTGGTGAGTCACGTAGGCGTACATAGTCATTATCTGACAACTATTTGGACTTTTCCACCAAATACTGAAAACGTTATAGACCTTTATTTTGAGTCCACAAAGGATTTACCAATGTATCTCTGAAACCACTTCAGAAGTTGTAAACATCCCCCTAAACAATTTTCAGTAAGTGTATTGACTTCACCAACACCATCTTATAGCACCATCTTATTACACTGGTGTATGGCATTCAATGCGCTTTGAACAATCTAAAATTCCATAGAGTACCCTTAAAACATTTTGAAAGGTCATTAAGAGCTCATACTCAACATTTGACAACTTCTTGGACACTCCTGAAAGTCTTGAAAACCATGTATATTGCCTTCATTTTGAGGTTATTAAATGTTTGAGCACTCTAGCTTAGAAACAATTAACACATTCTAAATATCCCCCAAGAGTTTCCATGATCGTAATCGCCTCCGTAGCCCTATCACGTTGATTTTGAAGTACTATTCCAAGATGCTAGAAAAGGGACAATATGGTGGCATGGAATATCCTATAAGTCATCCATAACAGACCCAAGTTGTACCATAGAACATTTTCAATGGCTAGTTGAAGCATATCTCCATATCTTCTCTTCTTGGACATTTTCAGAAAGCTTTGAAACTTACGTATGGCACCTATCAGTTTCAGCATCCTAAGAACTAAGAAGCTCTGACCAGTCTTTCTCACAAGCAGCTGAGATTGTTCTAAATACCCTCTAAAAACTCAATGAGCATAATAGATTCATTGGGACCATCTTGTAAATTTTGAAGAATGATGCTACAATGCCGCAACAATGGGGGTGTTATGGCAGTTCAATATGCACCATGAAGGCATAAACTACTCAGACTGGACACAAGATGCCAATATGACATATACCATTTTAGGGGTTATCGAGTTAGAAAGAGAGTCCATATTCACCATTTGACAAAGTTTTAGGACGTTTTATGAAAAAAAATATATAATGTCCTTAATTTTGGCAGTGCCATGAGGGTCTACCACCGTACATCTAACGCCATAAGGACATTTGAGATATATCTCTAAAAAATTTCAATGCACCATTTTGTTTCTGAAACTAGACTTTAAAGCGCCTCAAAACTGCTCAGGATATTCTTTATATCTTTGTAAATACTTATTGAGTATCGTGGCTTCATCGTGTCATCTCCTTAATTCTGAAACATGATTTTAAATAGCCCAAAGAGCTTATTACGGTGGTCTATAATACACTCACAACCCATCTAAAAAAATGTCAAGCTTTGACACTTCATCTTATCCTGCATTTCATCCCTTTCTACATTTATGCTATGATGATTCAATTCCCAAATCAAAGTACAACCAAACATCAATATCCTATCTCTCTGCCCTTGTTAGATTACACTAATGGGCTTTTGCCTTTTTCACTCAGCCTTATGTCAAACATGTATACTCAGAGTCTCAGACAGCACAACATTGAATGCAAAGTAGACATTTTAACTTCCAGCTCATCAGTGTATCTGTGTATTTCTTCAATTAATCCAAGATATCAAGGAAGCTAAACATACGCCAAGAAGATCACAAGGAACATGCTCGAACCAAAGGCTCAATTTTCCCTCATACGGATCAGTCCACACATAGATGACCCAAGTATTTAACAATCAGCAAGCGCCCTTCATAAATCATAAATGACACCAAAATGTCATTCTTCCAAGTACACTAATGTAACTTCATTGGTAAAACGTCGCATATACTTCCAAATCTTGTTCAACATTTTGCTTTCTCATTTGACAAGAGAATTGAGATGCCTTTGTATGCCACTTATGCAAATGCAATGCCCGATTAACTGCATTCAGCTGTACCCTTAAATGCACAGAAAACCATTTGGAGCTAACATTTCTAAGTAAGGAGACCATCATTATCTCAGCTGCTCCTATGCCAAGAAATTTCAAATGGAAGCACACGATCAAGTTAACCATAAGCGGTTGCCCTAAAAGAGTCTTTTGTAATTACAATTCTAGGGGAGAAATGAACAAGAAGTTGCACTGACGGTACTAATTACCCTTGATGAAAATTGGACTAATTTTTCCACCCAAAATTTCTAAAACCTCCCCCAAATTACAAATAGAAATAGCCAAATCAAATTCAATCGGAAGATAAACGAAGCCGAATTTGAAATCAGTACAAAAAAGTGTAAAATTGGGGGTGAAAATGAAAGGGGGAAGAAATGAGTACCAATCGGAGACGCTTCTCAATGTGCAATCTATAAGATCGAATGCGACGTTCTTCATAGCCGGAGAGAACTCGAACGTAAAACATGGCTTTCCTCCCAAATTCCAGCAGCTTCTTCATCTTATCTAACTATCTATCTATCAATGTGTCTTCTCCTTCTACTCTTTCAAACCCTAATCGGATTGATGAATTGGTGCGAACGAGAGAGAGAGAGAGAGAGAGAAATCGGCGACGGTGATGAAGCCGGCGAAGAGGCGGCTGGAGCTGGTCAAGCACTCAAGCTCAAGCCACACTAAGAACATATTAGTCATTTCCATATTATACCAAGGATTCAAGTTTGTCCATAATCTGTAAAATTGAAAAAGGCAAATTTGAAATTTTTTTTTTAAGTTTGAATTGTAGAAGATTAAAGTAAAATATATCTCTAAATTTCCTCTGTTTTATTTCTATGAAGTAGTGGGTAGTCTATGATTTTTAAATCTGAGGCCCAACGGAACCCGTTTCTCTATAATTTTTGTAATTTAAGGGTAAGATTACTATATCATACCTTCCTCATACCCTGTCTGTTGGTGGAATCTTTTGCGGTATTGGATTTGATTTAGATTTGGATCAAGGATTCAAGTTAGGAAGGCTCGATGGAGACTTGCAATTGTAAAGCAAATTAGCAAAATCAAAGTAATTTCGTGGTGTCAATTAGCTCAAGTGATAAAGTATTTAAAAGTAGTAGTTAAAGATCTGAATTTGAATCCTATCTATATTGATCTTTACATCTTTCTTTATGCCAAATACCAATGTGCCTTTTTTTTTTTTTTTGAATTTATTCGGAGTTGAATAATTAATATCATAATGAGGTGAAAACAGTCTAAAGTTATAGAAGACACTAGCCTTTAAACCCGTACTATATACGGTTTGTTTTAAAATTTTAGCTAAAAATATTTATAGAAATATTATAATTAATCTTATAATTTAAATTTTTAGAAATAATAATATTAACATATCTGTAATTTATTTCCTTTTTTTATTCATTAAAGTAGTTAAAAAGACAGTATTCTTTTTAATGACTTTAAATCACATATTGTTTAAATTTTTATTTTTAAATAAAACCTTAATAATTGCTTCAGATGACACGTGTCACAACTGCAGTGTTAGAACTCTTATATATATATATATATGTGTGTGTGTGTGTGTGTGTGTGTGCGCGCGCGCGCGCGCGCGTGTGTGTGTAAAATAGGATTGCAAAATGGAAACTGTTTTTAAGATGATAGTTACACCATTTTATCAATTTTTTTTTTTTTTTTTGGGTGAGGTCAAGTCTTTTTGACCTTTATATAGTATTTAAACATAACAATGCCTAGGAGGCATTATTACTATTATAATACACTTTTTTGAAATAAGATTCATATATCAAGAAAATATGTACATAAGTCTTTTATATTAACTAAATAGAAAGTTACAACAATACCAACTCCCAATGCTGATCGCTTTCACAAGATTAGAAAAGTTCTAGAAATATACAATTTTACCTCTACAAGTACTTATATAAATAGAAAGATCGATTCGAAAAGAGTTATAAAATAAATTTCATAAAGTATCTTATTAAGTTGAAATCTTTTTAAAACACATTCGACAATATAAGCAGGAATAAATAAAAAACTGCAATAACTCATACATGTCACAAAATACAAATGGACATCGTTAACGGACTTATGTTTAAATCTTGTGAGCAGACAACCATACCAGCCCATGAACCAGGCCAATCCGGTTCACCCCATGTGGGTTGCACATCAAGCCAAGACTCTGCAAGTTCCAGACATTGATTACAGCCAAATTGAACACAATCACTCTCAAAGCCAAGAGAGAACTTGCAAAACAGTATCTCCAGTCACACAAGAAGATTGTAATAAGGCGATTGATTCAAATCCATGATAAAAATGAATATATGCCATGATCAAGATTCCTAAAGTTTCTGACTACATTAATTTACAGAAGAGTCAATGAAAAACAAAGCGACCAGGCAGGAGGCAGGTGTTTCACATATGATTTTCCATCAAACAGATCCTTCTGTGAACCCATTTTGCACTTTTCCCCACTTCATTTCGGGGATTAAATGTACAGTACAGAGATAAAAGTTGAACAAAGCACTTGCGCTCTTCAGGGGTCAACTTTGCCAGCCACCTCATCATCACCATCGCTCGAAGCATAACCATCTTCACTCAGGTCCTCTTCACTAGATCTGTCGTCCTCCTGTGCAGCACCAATATCCTCTGGCTTCGCATATTTCTCACAATACTCTGGAAAGAAAAGGCATTTAGATTTTAGATGAGCGAAAAAGAAAATAAACAGACTCGTAATGTAATGTGGTGTAAGCAAGAAGTGATCTATAAGTTTAGCAAAAGCCCAAAAGGCAGAGTCACAAGGAATGCCTCTCAGATCTAACATGAGAATGTGCATGACAAGTTACAGCACAAATTATCCTTGAATTTGGGGTCTGGCATCTAGGCCATAAAACACCAAATTTAGGGTAATAGTGGAAATTATTCGAGTATGAAGCCATATTACATCTATAACAGTTAGGGGGACACAGTACAAGTAACAGGTTGGTAAAGCTTAGGGCTGTCAGATAAATGCAATGTTACCCTTGTAATCACGGACAATATGCTGATGGAGTTAGGTATCAACATGTATATAGACATGTGACTATCTCAAAAGCTTGACTAGCTAAGGAAAAGCATAATGAAAAACGATGCCACCAAGTCAGAACCATGTATAAGTCTGACAATGTTGGATAGACCTTTTATGCTGAACTGTACAACCACATTGTCCCTACCTACTAAGAATACCAGTTTGAAACAGCAAAACAGTTTCTCCAACCTCCAAGCTCAAGAGAAGGCAGGAATGTCCTGATTCATATCTACCAATTACTCACAATGTGCCATCGGACTATGTATCATGAAGTACTGGGATGGACGAAACCGTTAGGAAATCCAAATTTGCAGGTAAAATCAATGGCGATAACCCAGTAATTTAAGTGAGAATAAGAGAGCCGTAACGCCCCAATCATCTGTATTTGCTAATGTGTATAATAAGGGGACATTGTCCCACATCGTCAGTTTGAAAGAAGGATATCAGATTTATAAGGTCCATTCCCACAAAGCATATCAACAAGGCCTTCCACTTTTGGGTTTGGTGGTTTGATTTGTACGCCCAATTGTTGGACTCCCCACGTTAGTGGGCTGTGTTGTGTGATTCTGGGTAGGTTCGTTACATTTGGTATCAAAGCCAGGTTCCTTCCGCAATGTGTGGGCTACGTTGGGACTTACTGTGCAGTCCCCATGACACTCCTGGTCCAGCAGGGGGAGTAGGTGATGTCATGCATAGAGACGGGTGGCAGCAACGTGATGGGTTAATACTTCTGGAAGCCCATATTGCCTAGGGAGGATATTTGAGGCCCTCGACGAGGACATCGCGTTCTGTGAGTGGGGGAGTATGTAACGCCCCAATCATCTGTATTTGTGAATGTGTATAGTAAAGGGACCTTGTCCCCCATCGTCAGTTTGAAAGAAGGATATCAGATTTATAAGTTCTATTCCCACAAAGCATATCAACAAGGTCTTCCACTTTTGGGATTGGTGGTTTGATTTGTACGTCCAATTGTTGGACTCCCCACATTAGTGGGCTGTGTTGTGTGATTCTGGGTCGGTTCGTTACAAGAGCTCAGTAGATCAACCCAAGGAAGGAATAGTGCAGTTAGGAAAGGACGAAGAGTTTGCAAAATCTTGGGTGGGTAACAAGTGCAATTCTCACGGTCTTCTAGAATAGACTTCTTCAAGCCTTATTAAACCCTTCTCTCCACCCCCCCCCCCAAAAAAAAAAACCCATAGAGAGGAAGAAAGGGCAGCAGACCATTCTTTTTGGAACTTCACAACTGAGACGCCTTTGATCCTTGTAATATGTAAAGGGTTGCTTTCAAAGATATGGCCACATACTTTTACTCGCTTCCTGGCATCCCCCCTGCAGCCTTTTCTTTTCCCTTTTTTCTCAAAGGAAAAGCCGGGGGGGGGGGGGAGCCACATGGACATCTTGGGTTTTTTGCTCATAACAAGTCCCTCAGCTAAGGGATTTGATATAATAATCTTGGCCATAAGTGCCCATTGACATGGTCACCATGTCGATATTTTTCAGACTGTAATTGCATCATCAGCTCCCCAACTCTCCATAGAATTGTGTTTAATACTACCTTATACTACAAGAACATACAATGATATCTTCAAAATGGTAGTCTCTGTGTGTGGGCGCGCGCGCGCGCGTGTGACACGCACACTTTTTTTAAGGATAGGAACTATAAACTTCCTTCACGAGTGATCTGATGGCACTACCCTCAACACTTTTTTTAAGGCTAGGAACTATAAACTTCCTTCACAAGTGATCTGATGGCATTACTCTCAACAGATGACAGCTGAAAGAAGAATATGGATCGAAATGCAGCTAGGATATTTCTTCTCAAAAAAAGACAAAATCTCAATACACCATTAAGCAACCTATCTGCTGAAAATTCTGGACAATGGGAAGCAGGGAGAAGAACCTCTCCATAAACATGGAGTTTGAGAAAAAGATTTGCTAGAACTACAACTAGAATCAAAGACTCTTTCATCAAGTGATACCATGCGAAGGCAGGCACGGATCAGGAGAATGATTCACTATCAACTTGAAGATTTCACTAGAATTACAAGAAGAATGAGAAAGTAATTAAGAGCTGCAACCGTCTCCATAGTCAAAAACTCAATATTACATTTACATCATATAGAGAGAGCGATTAGGATGTCCAGACTGTGGATTCGAGAAGCACTAAGGTTGCAAGATTTAAAGTGGCAGCTGTGGAGAAAGTTTGTACTCTTACCAAAATGTGTTAACCCCTCAAGATCTAATTTCCAAAAGTTCATTAAGTTCTTTCGCTGGAGACCTTCTTTTGCAGGTAAGTCTACCTAATTATGTTTTAGCTTTGGAGGAGGTGACAACAGCAGGCATTAACAATACCTCAACAAAACTAATTCCAGACTGGCTGTTTCCAGAGATGAACAAAGGTACATTTTTGTGATGTGAGCAACGTCAGAAGATGTAAAGCCAAGTTGATAATGACAGAGGAAGACAGGGTACATGAAATAATAGCTCATATCACAGAGATTATACATGCATAGTTCCCTTGCCTCCCTGTACTCACCCACTTCAGATCTGGGATACAAGTGACAAGGGGGTGAGGGACCTTGAGAGTGAATATGCTAAATATGAACTCTGAATGGTATTCAAAAACTGGAAACCTCCAAGCCTACTCTAACTGAACCTTAAGTTTCAAGTCGCAAGGGTAACACAAATATACCAGATGACTGTTGACTAGACAATTGGAAACCACTCTCAAGTCCCAAGGATCCTGCCATGTATGGCATGCTGACAGTAGGTGTTAGATGTTTTATTACCGCATACCCAGTTTCCCATCATTGAAGCTTCATACATGTTAATAAGGTCTCAAATTCCATGTGCTCCAAACTGGCTGAGTTTACATCCTCGGTGGGGCTCAACTGCCAACTAGAACTTCAAAAAGCAGCCAAAGGCAGAGCTCGTGCGATTTCTCCAAAGCTAGTTTACTTTTGCTGAACTCCTTATCTTATAACTTACCAATTCAGGGACAATCACTACCAAATAGCATAAGCCTTTTAGTAATAACCACATAGCAGTACACTCCAAATTTCCAAAACCCAGACAAAGAAATGCTTCTGCTTATGAAGAGAAATGGCAATCCCGAATCAAGTGTTCACAGCCTCACAGGACAAAAGGATTTGCATCTTGCCCGCTGGAGGGCATTTTTTATGAACCATCCAGGATACATCTTTCCAGGAAACATTCAGGTTCATGTATCTGTATGAAGATTGCTGAACTTTCTTACAGCCTTCTCACTGGAAAGTTTCTACCCTTTCATGCTCACTGACAAAAGTGCAGACATCACAGAAACAGGAACAGAAAGCTCCCTCCAAAATTGGTCGGCAGACAATGATATTGGCGACTTCCTTGCTCAGAGCACTAGTTTGCCAATTAAAACACCTACTCAAATTCCCAACTTCCAACAAGCAGTGCCCAACCATCAACCCCATTCGTTCAACCCCTCAACAGGGGATGGGGGAGGAAGGTGATGTACTGGAATCAGAACAACAAACCACTATCTCAAGCAGTGCCAGTTACATGGGAAACAGATGGTGCCTTATTCACTGGTGATGCCTAAACTGAGTATCATTCTGAGTCTTCTTTGAGAGCAGCAGAGTATGAATCGGCACTAATAAGTATATTACCTTTCACTCTCTGCTCATAAGCAGTTTTGTCGCGCATCATCAGTGCTGCTGCTTCTCCATTCAAGGGATCTGATGGGTTGGGATATAAAAGCAGTTGAGGCAGAAATACTTCAAACACATTGACTAGATCTGCAACAGAAACAGGTCAATACACACATATCAGATTTAGAGATAACAATCATACCAACAATTACAATTTTTCACCGAAACACTGTCTGGGTATCAATCTTTTGCACAGGAAAAAAAAACAAAAAAAGCAGACTGATTTCATACCAAACATGGGGCTCCATGTCTGATTGATAACATCCAAACATACTGATCCAGACCTGAGAATCAAATGCAAGAGCAGAAGATTTAGCACCTAAAGCATCAGCAACCTATTAAGTCCAATCCAAAATGAAACACCACCAGACCACAAAAAACCAATATATTTGACATCTACAAACTCACATTTCATCAACATTGGGGTGATATATCTTGTTAATAAATCCAATGGACGGAGACTTGTAAGGATAAGCATCTGGAAGTTCCACCCTTATCTTCCACACGCCTCCTTGATAAGGACCTGTCAAATTTGAACAATGCGGAAACATTTCTTCGTTCTATGTCAAAGCATCCATTTGCATAAAACAATATACCAATACTGTGCAACTCATAGGGAAATTGAATGATCAGAAAGCCCAAGCTCAATTAACAACCCAAATATTTTGATGAGGAACTAGCATCAAGCAAGACCCAAAAAAAGGGGAGGAAAAAAAACCGAAAAGGGCTTTTTGCACAACAAAAAAATAGACATCCTCAACCATCAATTTTCAGAGATGAGGAGGTGGGAGCAGGAAGGCAAAGCAATCGATCATACAAATAGAGAAAAAGAACTGGAATCAAGTGACGTCCTCAAGGACAGATAGGAAATAGCTCAAAAAGAGCTGGAGTATACTGTTAGGGATTAAATCTGTAATGCCACAGTATCCATAGATGGTCAAAACCATTGAATTTGTGAAATCCAAGCAAAACAACAACAACCCAGAAGCATCAACAAATTTTTCTCAAGTTAAGGCATACATGTTGAAGATGATACATGAATATCAAATAATTGCAAAGAAACTAAAGTCAAGATAGTAAAAAGATTATATACTCTCGCTGGGTCCATGAAATATCACATAAAACTCTTGCATGCCATCATTTATCATCTCCACCTTGTAGTCACTCATCATCCTAGTCCACCAAAAAAATTCAATCCCACCAAACAAAATCAAAACTTTAATTCATCAAACATACAAAATCCCACAAAAATTAAAGAAATCATTTCTTGGTATTTACAGTTTCATCAAATCCATCTCGCGGCGCTTGCTTGGAGAAGACATCTTTCCCTTTTTTTCCTTTTTCTTTTTTCCTTTTCCTCGAGGAGGGTTTTTGGGTGTGAGGCAGAACAAAGAACTAACTAATAGAGAGAGAGAGAAAGAGAAAAGGGTATATCTGAATTTCGGTAACAAAGCAAAGGTAAGCAAAAATGGCTTGGACATCCATGAGCTGAGAAATGAGGATATTTATATATAAGGGCCATTTTCACTTTTTCCCCTAATTCTTTTTCCATGATAAATTTTAAAAACTCCATAAATAAACTAATTTGCACAAGCAACTTCTGGATCCAACTAAGGCAAAAGGTGGACGCAACGCAGGGGTTGTAATTAACCGCATCGACGACAATCAGATGAGGTCTCAATCCAACTTTTTGGCATTGAATTTTCTCGCGGAGATGAATCAATCCAGAAAGATGGGGTTTCCACTTTTTCCCCCTTTAAAATTTCAAATAATCCAACTTTTTTTTAGAGGATAATTAATTTGGTGTTTATTTCTCTTAAAATACACTGACATACGAAGAATAGAATATGAGAGGAACACAACATCTTTTCTTCTACAATCAATGAGATCTAAATTATTTAAAAGAAGACTAAAACACATTATTTAAAAAAAAAGAAGGAACGAAAAGCAACCCTTATTTTTGTTTGTTTTTTATGTTAGATACGATGGTTATTCTGATTATTGGAGTGTCTTATGAGACTCATTCGACTTTCTTAAATTATGAACTTCTTCAAAACAGTTTTCGGTAGAGAAATTCCACTATGAAATTTGTATACATTTAATAGTTTAATAATATAATCATGATTTTGAAAAAGAGTTATTCACATATTGTCAATTGATTTAGTTTAATACTAGAAAATTTTGAAGTACAAATTTTCATATTTATTTTAACTTGAATATTTCTACTTTTTTAGATATTATTTTATGTTATATAACAAAAATCAAGACATCCCATCTAATATTCTTTTATTCATGATTTTGCTTTTTCTTAATGAGCTATCATAATTTTTCTTGATGTAGTACTATTTGATTATTATCTCTATTTGGATTAGGATCTATGCTTTACAGTAAGAGGCAGTTAAACCTGAAAATATTTCTAGCCTGTCAAAAAAATTTTTAAAAATATCAATAAATGTAGATATGTATTCAACCAAAAAATGAAATAAAAGGAGAAAATTTAATTTATTGTAACTTGTAGCTCTAATTTATTTTACATGAAAATGGCTATAATGCTGGGACAAAAGAGTAAAAGAAATTCTATGCATAAAACTATATGAATTGAACTAAAATTTCATACAAGTTTCAAAATTTTCTTTTAATATACCAACTTTAGCTTTAACCCTAAACAATATAATCCCTTTACTTAATATAAAGTACAGGATTAATGGAGAATTTACACGTAAATAACTAAGGAGTATATAATATTCTATGTTATATTCAATATAATTATATAAGTGTCCTTAAAATATAATTTATTTTATCTACTAATCCTCTATTAGTGCCTTAACATTGAGTCTTGCTCTTTTTAAACAAAAGCTTTAACATGGCAAAGGTGTGGATAACTATGAAGAAAGCACCACCACCTAGTAGCATAAGAATTACCAATTCAATGTGCAAAGACATTATTATCATTAATAATAATATTATTATCATGGTGCTTGATTTGGTCTCCCCAATTCACACATTGTCTAATGTGGGAGAGGCACATCATAAATAATTTGTGACCTTGGAACTTGGAACAATCTTTAAAAAAAAAAAAGAAAAAAAAAGAAACCCTCTAAAATGGGTTTGTATGCAATTAAATTAATTTATGCTAATAATGCTTAGATTTGGTATTGCTTGAACTTTAATTTTAAGGGTGACGCATGGCTCAAATGACACCCATCTTCACCATTGTTAATTTGCCTTTGTGATGTGTTTGCCCCACTACTCCATAACAGTTGGGACAATTCTACATTTATTGGTAAATGAACCAACGTAATGGTCTGATGGGCTAATATTTTAAATGTGTACTCAACCATTAAATTAACAAAGAGACATCAAATTAAACAAATGTCTTAATGACTTGGGCTGATGGATAAGATAAATTCGTGGCCTATTGAGTGGGATGATGGAAGGACTGTTCGTTTTTAGCATTTTGCAGCTGCTATCTACTCTAACATGCTCAAACTTATTAGTCGCTAGTTATGTTTCAATCTGCTCTAAACTGTTTCAATCCACTTTAACCTGCTTCAACCCTCTCCAACAAAAAATAGGATATAGCAGCCTATTCGAACTAGTGAAGGCCTCGCTTGACTTCGCTCGATAAGCAACGTTGAGTGCAAAAGCGAGCTGAGTTTTAACCAAGTCAGATTTGACTGAGTCATGCTCAAACTTTGCCGAACGGTGACATTACTTTGCAATAAAGTAATATATAATTTTTAATATTGTAATTTAAAAATACAATATACCATTGATTGTTAGTAACTAATTTTCCTAATTGATTTTTATATTTCAACATTAAAAAACGTACATACATTCATATATATATATATATATATATATATATATATATATATATATATATATATATCCGGTCCACCATCGAAGGAATGTTTGAAGTATCAAATAATATCTGAAAGATTTTAAAGGACAGAATGTCTCGAGTAACTAAGGAATGCAAATTGATATAATTATATCATGTTGCACTCTACACAACTTTATCCAAATGCATGAAAAAAGGATATCAATGTTACGAGGGCTAATAAAAATAACAACAATCCCCAACATTGGGTTACATAATACATGAAACAAGTAAGCAATGAATGAATGGGGAGATACAATAGCTGATATGATTTCAACATCGAGAAACAACCATTAAGCTTCTAATATGTGTTATTTTTTGTTATAAAGAAAAGCATATGGTTATATCATAGACTAATGTTTACTAATGTATTGCAACGGCGTTCAAAATTCTTCCATTGCATTATTTTCATAAATCTATTATGAAATAATGTTACAAAGACGTAAATATTTCACATGATCATTATCGATAGTTATAACATTCAAAGAATCGCTATACAAACGCTCCAATGCGCTCCAACCTACTTCATCCGGGTCAAACCTGCTCTAACTTGCTCCTACCTACTAACCGTTAGTCAAACCTACTCAAAACAGCTCCAACATGCTCCAATTTGCTTCAACCTGCTAACCGCTCATCTAAAATGCTGAAAGCAAACAGATCTTGAGTCCCAATTCTTTATTATGGGAGAGAAAATAAGACTATATTCTTTGATATTTAATGATTAAAACAATTATAGATATGTTTATCATTGGTGAGAAAGTGCGACGGCCTAAAAGTTTGACTATAGAATGGGAGGATTCTAATATTAAAATCTAATATTAACATAGGGTTTTGATCTTAATCGTTAGACCAAAATTCTTGTCTTATGATAGACGATCCATGTTCTATTATAGTTGATCGAAAAATTAAAAAAGAAACTAATCAGAAAAAGATTATAAAGATTGTGGGAATTATTTCATTAATGTGGTGGTAATGCATTAGCAAGAACTATTATTAATCATCTTAATTTGATAATTACACAGGTGGTTTAAGTGATTTGACACTGATTTTTCTTAAGCAAGATCTCAAGTTTAAGTTTTATAAATAGCGAAAATTTGTGAGTGGAGAGTTTTGTCTTTTTATAGGCCAGCAATAGCTTGACCTTGGCAAAACAGAGATCAAAAACCCCCCAAAAAAAAAAAAATCCTAATTTGATAATTAGATTATTGTAGGACCAATGTTCCTTATTTAAAACCAAACCTTCTTCCCTAAACATACGTAGGTACTTAAAAATGATATGGACTTTTAGGTGTGCTTACCTTCATTATAAAAAATGTTTAAAAAATATAGTTTAAAAAGTAAATTAGATATCTATCTCCCTCAAGTCTTATCACTTATTTATGTCTTGTAAACTACTCATTGGTTCCTTGAACTCATATCAGGCACATGATGATGAGGCTAATGACATCTTATTTTGGGTCTTAAACAAACACTCGCACAAAAATGTAATTAGATGGACGGATGAGTTGCGTGTCCGTGAAGAACTGACAATGTCCCTCATTCGCACTCCATCTGCAACGCTCGAATCTCTCTCTAATCATGGACAGTTATTAAGAACGACTTCAATAATTATCAACTGACCCTACAAATCATCATAAGTATTTTCGACTTGCTTCGTCATCACCCAAAGATGCATGAAAAATTTTCTAGGAGGTCACTTATCCTAATATTTTTTCACAGCAAAAATGTTTAACTGTGAACTTCTTGAGAGTGGGCATCCTGCAAAGGCAGGTGCACGGTTGGTGATATAAGAAATCACTTCGACCCTTTTAAGTCACACTCGGAGTGTTACAATCATCCCCACATGAAGCGCATAAGGTCTTCATTGTGCCTTATGAACCGACTGAATTACGCATCCTCTTGACGAGCGGTCTATCTCCGTATCTTTGTCCCGCTGAGTGACTGTCCATGGCTCTTCCATCCACTAACACAACTCCCGGCTGCTGTTCGGCTCTAATACCATTTGGAACGCCCCGACTCCTTCTCAGACTGTGGACAGTTATCAGAAACGACTTCAAGGATCGTCGACTGACCCTACGTACAAATCGCTACAATCCTTTTCGTCGTGCTTTGTCCTCACTTACACGCTACCTGGGAAACTTTCTAGGAGATCACCCATCCTAAAAGATTTCTCCAAGGCAAGCACGCTTAACTGTCGATTTCTTCCTTTGGTGATATAAGTAGTCATTTCGATCCTTTTAAATCACATTCGGGGTGTTACCCTCTTCTTTTTTTAGTAGCGAATTGTAATACCTCAAATGTGGCTTAAAAGGATCAAAGAGACTATTTATATCACCAAATGTGCACCTTTTTTTTAAGGAAGCCCACTCATAAAAAAACTCTACAGTTAAGCATGCTTACTATGGGGAAATCTTATGATGGGTGACCTCCCAAGAAGTTTCTCAGGCAGCGTGTGAGCGAGGACGAAACACGCTAGAAAGACTTGTGGTAATTTGTGGGGTCAGTCAACAATCGTTGAAACCGTTCGGGATGTTACACTAAGTTACTTTATGCTTTTTTTTTTTTTTTCAATCACTAATAACATAGATAACTCGATGTATAAATAACAATCATATTCGACCAATATCAAAATAATGTCGTTTGACATGGACCAAAACTAGCAACAAAAGAGTACAATTAGCTAGGATATCCCATTTTGTTGGTACAAGCATCCCCTACCACCATCAATATGCTAATGCTAGCTAGGAATACTCCATTGTAAAAGTTAAGGATGAGATTTCCTCAATGTAGGCTCAATCTCAAAAGATATCGTTGCCTTTTTTTCTTTTTCTTGGCCCTGGTCCCTCAATTACAAGAGGCCAAGTTCAGTCGCCCTCAATGTCGGCCAAGTTGGTCACTTGTATTCCCTTCAACATCAACATGTTAATTGCAACATGGCCAGCCTTTACATGCCAGGGCACTTGCTTCATTAAGTAGTTGGCAAATTAATTAGCCTAAGATATTCGTGCTACATCGGAGGTGGGTACGACTGTAGGTTGGAAAGTTGTTTGTGATGAGCAACTAATAACTGAGACAGTCAAATTTAACAAGGATTAGCAAAAAAGATCCAACTTCATGTGACCTGAAGAGTAGCAAGAAATATCAGGCTTCCACTTGTTCATAGAGTGGAATCTAAGTTCAGTCGTGGTGCTAATTGATGGTCGTTCACTAGGATGCATGCAGGTCTTTGGTTTGACTATTGATGAGTGCTCTTCAAGTACTTTCTTATTGGGTGATTTCACAATTTGAGGGTGAATTCCTTCTAGTAGTTGTTCAATTCACGAGGATTTGAGTCATATTTTAGTTGGTTTCTTTTTATATGTTTTATATATTAGGTGTTTTCTTTTATTTTGGCCCAAAGGAGGTAGTTAGAAAACCATGGTAATTATCTGTTGGGTTTTTCATTATATCGGATTTTTAACTTCTCTAAAATTTAATAATAATTGAAAGAAAAAGAAGGATAACATTACGCAATCAGCGTGCAGGCAATACTCTCCTACATTGTGGACTTGTGATAGGCTTTCTTAAATCTGTCATAGAATCGATTTATTAAAAAAACTAAGTTTTATACTACACTCCAACATGTCCGTCCCGCAAACGCCTTTGAGAATTCGAACTTGAATGTTCGCATAAGTTCATACGGCAACATAATAATTCAATTTGAAAGATACTAAGATTCAAAGTTAAAATTTCTTGATCCAAACAACTCCAATTTCTTTTACATTGGAGAAAGTTAAATATTTATTTCAATTCAGTTGGAAAACTAAATGGTCTCTTCAAATTGGTCTTTCTAAGGGCAAAGATGTCTAAAGGGGTAATGTTACCTACATCTAAATCTTTTCATATTATACGTAAGTGGGATCTACACATAGAAGTTGTTGTTATTGTTCAGTTATTAAACTGAATGTTTTTTTTGGGGTTGGGGGGGGGGGACCTGGACGAAGCTACAAAGTTTAGTATACATTGACAGACAAAAATTAAAAGAAACTTGCCTAGGGCAGTTAAAAAATATGACATGTCCAAAACTTGACCATCAGTAACCATTCAACCTGAAAACTCCATCAAGTTGTTTTGATCTAATCCGAAATTTACACAACTCAAAGTCTCAAACCATATCTGAACAACTCATGTACTAGGTGTAATCCCTAATGAAAAACTACAGGGAAAAGAAAAGGGAGATGTAAAAACTAATGAAAATTGAAGGCATCAGAGTTTTAGACATTTGCATATCAGGACTCCTGAAAATCAATGACCTGCTTATTTTCACAACATGTCAGAGGCTCTGATCCTGGAACCTTCACTGCATTGTACCCAAATGCTTCACTCACAGACCCAAATTCAGCTTCATCATCATCGCTGTCGATTCCCTTTGGAGTCACACGATTCTGATAACTTCTTCGGTTAATGAGGAAGACATTGTAATAGTAGCTAACTAAGTCTGTCCATGTCTTCCTGGGGAAAAATGATTTGCCCAACAATGGCTTATTTAACCTGACGACCTGTTTGAATCTCTTTTCTTCTTCAACTGACCAAGAAAGTGATACTTCCTCACCCATTCTGTCAAACTTCCAATGGTAGAACACCAAACCAAGTTCCTGCCTTAATTTCATCCGCTGTTCTGCGATGTGAAATCTGTAGCATTCTACAGATCCCGGAAATCGGCAGCTGCAGGAATCTGATCTTCCTTGACCGACAAATTCCATTTCAGAACAGGAATTCTCAGGGGACCATACTTGGGTTCCCAGCCATTTGGGATCACTCCGAGAAACAAAACCAGTCCAAACAGGGACTTCAGCTTGAAACTGAAGTCCTACCAACACCTGCTTCTCAATAGGCAGGTCATCATTCAATTGCCCTATTGTCCTTTCAGTGCCTAGTAAATCTAACTTTTCATCTTCTTGCTCTTTTAAGCAGTTTTCTGGTGGGGGCCGGCATGGACTTACCACTTTATTTCGGTGATCTGAGCGTGGCTTGCAGCAAGGACAAGAAGCTTTCACTACAGACAAAAGCCGTTCACTACTTCTGAGACCTCCAGCAGAACGGTGACTTGGGACAGTATCATCTTCATATAGGGAAGGATGCATCTTCTGCTTCTTCTGCAAATTTAGAGCCAGTTCAGTACTCTAGCGACAAATTGATCATATGCGCAAGTCCTAGTCAAACCATTCACATAACCATATTCAGAGTTCAAACACACTCGATGTAACGACGTTGACGATTTGAGAGCAAAGCAACTAAAAGATTATCGTGCCAGGCATAAAAGATAATACATATCCATTTATGATAGCATTCAAGGGGAGAATTAGCCAGAAAAGCAATAAGTTATTACAACATCTATTCTGCTTACTTCCTTCCCATTTTTTATTTTTACCTACTTGTGGGATGTAGGGAAGAGGGTTCTTTGCACTCTTTAGCGCTCCCATGGCCTTTCCCTGTTGTCTTATAAGCTCTAAACTCTGAAGCACCAATGTAAATTTGTGTGAGGCTTACAACAAGTAGTATGACATCAACCAAAAGAAACAAAACCAGCAACTGTCCTGTGTAGGTTACTGGGCTCTATCTTGACATTCCGTTTCTTTCCTTTAAATTTTCCAACTTTTATGACTCAACAGGTTAATTAAAAGTTATTTCTCATTCCATACAGTTCTTTGAAGCTAACTGATGCTTGTAGTTCTTCTGAAATTTGAGAAGCACTAGTGTCTGACCACCCATCATGATTCCAACTTCCAGATGTAACCTCCAGTGATGAAAATGCCCCAGATGATATTTCTCATGCAAATGGATAACTTACTAAAGCTCTTTGCAGACTGTTTTGTGGGGCTTTGTTGTTTTTGCATACACATTTCAGACATCAGAAATCATCTTTTCCCATAACTGATGATGGGACTTTTAGGAAATCTAGTCAAAGTCACTCGATAGGATGAACTCTCCTTGTTATAAATCAAATTGAAAATGATGATGTAATATGGGATACCTAAATCAGGGATTTCCTCACAAGAATCCAATCCAGCATGCACATGCGTTTCTAACCATCATAAATCAGTGTCCTCCCCCTGCATATTAACTTCAAATGAAAGGGCACTTAACGACAAGTTACATTTGTGGAGTATCATACATTATCCAAAAACCAATTGCAAGGTCTAGATCAGATCTACAACACTTTTACATACATACAGTTCATCATATATGACCTATTTGCAAGATGGCATAGATTTTTTTTTGTATAGAACTAAGCTAGAACCCCATCAGAGCAACAAGTTGCATGTGACATATGAAATCTAGCCAGAATGAGCTGTTCAACCATCTCAATCAACTGCGAGATCGGAAAGCACATTAGACAAAAAACAGATCAATTATACCTGACGGGCAGGTGATTGTTCATCATTTGAATCAACGTATCGTCTTCGTAACCTTGTTTCTCGCACCATAAGTGACATTGACCAGAAATCCTTGCCCTCCTTTTCCTTCCACTTGGAGCAACCTGGTATCATTCCAATAGATGGATGGCAAGGGTTTTTTGCTGCCTTGATCATCCAACCCAGCATTCCGGCAAAAACATCACGTTTTCTCTTGCGAGAAGTATTATCTTTGTTGACAGCAGATTGATTTGCTTTGCTATAAACTTCCTCATTGTCACACAATTTATCGTCATCATCAACAACACTGTAATGCAATGTCCCTCCATTTTCACCGTTCGGAGGATGCAAAGTCTGCTTGAGAGCCACATCAATGTGCTCACAAAGTTCATCATATCCAATATTCTCATTCCTATTTACCCGTTCCTCTCCATGTGTTGAGAAATCCCTAAACCTTTTCTCTAACTCTAATGACAACAAACCCAAATTCCCTCCACAATCATAACTTCCATTTGCCAAAATCCTATCTCTAGTAATTCTATTCAACCATCTATCCAATTCATCCAGGTACTTGAAATAGATCAACTTGAGTGACGCACTTATTCTATAATCAAACCCAAACTTTTCAGCAACCAGCCCCCACAATTTTTCCCTTGAAACTGAACTGAAACCACCCCTATCTCTCACTAAACAGAACAGCTTGAACAAATCCACAGATTCACCACTCCCCAACAATGCCGGAATCGGCCTAATTCCATTCTTAGCATATACACCCCTCAACAAAACCATAAGAACTTGATCAAACAAGCATCTAAACTTGCCATCACAATCTTCCCATTTCACATCATTATCACTGTCTGATGAACACCCATTGTTAAATTCATCACTCTCACGATTTTCAGTGCAATTCAACTGATACCCATCTTTTAAAATCGACCATCCTGCCATCAGTTTACCGCCTTCCCTCAATCAATTAAATCAATATTGCTCAATGAAGCAGAATAGAGAGAAAGACTTGAATTTGATGGCAACCCTCTCTCACGTCCTCCTCTTTCTCCCTAAGCCGGAGTGAAAAATGTGTAGAATTAAGAAAATTGAAATGGGCAACAAAGATCAAGTATTGAAGTCAATACCTTGACATTTCAGGACAGGCAAGCGATTTCCCCCCTGTATAACACACGGTTTGTGCAGAATTCGTCTGGGATTAGATGCTCAATAACAGGGGTCTCACAAGTCAAAGATGCAGTATCAATGTTGGGCAGCTAAGAATTAAGCACAAATGGGGTTTGCCAATTAATCATTTGCATAAAATAAGATGATCTATCTGATTACCTCAAATCCCCTTTCTTTTTTAATTTTGGACAGGCTTGCATGGAAATTTGGGGAATATAAGAGACGAATATCTATGGAAATATTTGATATAATCACATGGGAAAAGCTAAAATTCAGAACAAATTGGGAAAATTTAAGAAATTACCACTACCATATTATATGGCTGAGATTTTAGGTCGCAAGCTTGCTTGGAGAATGAAGAGCCTACCACGATGTGCTTGAACAATGAACAAAAACCCTAACAATTTTTACTTTTTTTCCCCCCTTAGGGTTAACAATTTTATTTTCTTTGATACAACCAACGTGAATTGTGTGCCTTTCAAAGGGCATAGAGGCATGGTGCCCACGAAAAAGATTGTTTTTCTTTTTCTTTTTACCCTTTTTTAATTATCTAAAAGTGGGTCTGAGTTTATGTAATGTCATACATTTCTTAATTTACTAAAGTGTTTGACCAATATTATTACTATATTGTTGAAAATTATAATAGGTTATCTTAAATAAATATATGAGTTCTAATCTATAATCTCTCTCTCTCTCTCGGATCTCCCCCCCAATCTTCACAACACAATACTATTATCATCGTCACCACTAGATGCTTGAAGGTGAGTTGGAGATTAGCGAGTAGCAATTCTCCATCTACTTTTCTTCCTTCTGCTTACCTCTTCCTCTTTCTTTCTTCCCCCATCAAGGCCTTGTTCTTTTCGATAGAAGAATGGAGGGAGTGAGATTTTTCTGAATGGAGTGAGAAGGAATAAAATTTTTTAGACCTCCCTAGATCTCGCGAAATTAAATGCCCTGTATTTTGGAGGGGAGACAGGTACGTATTCCTGATTAGGTCATCTATATTCGCTGCTTCTCTCATTGTTTCCCTCCTCCTCCGTCCCATTATATACATACTAGCATTTTTTGGTATACAAAGAAGGCCACAATTGTATCTACTAGTGGTTCTTCAGATAATCATAGATTCTCAGCCCCATCTAGCTTCCAGTCTAGTTGGCCTCCCTCCTTTCCATCCTCCCACGAAAATATAGGCACATCCAATCTAGCACTTCATAGTTTGGTATTTTTGATTAGTCATGTTTTGTTTAACTTCGACTCTCGAGTTTTTAACTTTCTGCAGGATTTGGCCTATGTGGTTCGGTAGATTCCCACATGTTACCTACTGGTTCGATTGCCTGGTGAAACTCTAGTCGTAGATTTGAATGCTTCTCGCCCTCGCCTCTAGGTGTTGCGTTCTTGTCTTCTCTACATCTCTATTGTGAACTATTTGCTGTAGGGAATACATAATTTAATAGAGAAAAGTGGCTCAATTCTGTTTATTCTTTCATTCCTGATTACTTGAAAGATAATTATTGAAAAGTCTATAAAGTTAGAATGCAATCTCACCTTAACATTTCTTTTTGAAGGCAAAACCCCCCCCCCCCCCCCCCCCCCCAAAAAAAAGGAAAAAACAACTCTTTCACGATAATAAAAAAGTACTATGAAACAATCACAAGACATGAGAAATATCTTCCAAGTCATCCCATAGTAAATTTCAATAGCCTAAGAAAAACAATCTCCATCATTCTTTGAATCTCAGTCTGATTAATTGGGGCTGAAGTTGGTGATTTTAGCAACCACTAGGCTAGTTCTTATGCTTTAGACTTTGATAGTAACAACATTATGGGCGAGAATTTTGAGGCTAATCCATGAACCAAAATCATTGTGGGCGAGAATTTTGAAGCATAAATACTGCAGGGGGCAAATGGAAATTCAAGTTATCGAGCTTGGACCAAGGCCTTCCAATGTGTGGAAGGGCATTAATGAGAGTAAGTTGATTTTGCAGAAAGGACTTACACACTTTGTCGGGGATGGGAAGCAAACTTTCTTCTGGACCCATAGATGGGCGGCAGGACGGCCATCAGTCGAGGTGGCCACCAGGCCGGTACCCATGCAGGAGCAACAGAAAATGGTAGCGGACTATTGGGAGCGGGACTCGGGTTGAAAGTGGGAAGACTTCGTCAATCTAATTCCAGAGGAGGTGCATGCTTAAATTGAAGCACCCCAAGTTTATCCCAACACAGGGATACATGATAAACCTTTTTGGGGAGAGACAGGCTCGGGGATATTCTCCATAAAGTTTGCCATAAATTTAATTCAAGGGGACATGGTCCCTGTGCATCAAGATATATGGTCGATTATTTGGTAGATCAGGTCCCCACAACAAATGAAGATGTTCCTATGGTTGGTCCTTCATGGAGTTGTGATGACGAATGCGAATAGAGTGAGGAGGGGTTTTGCTTCCAATGTCAATTGTGTTACCTGCCCAGACACGGTGGAGGACATTTCTCATGTGTTATGATCATGCAAGTTTGCCCGGGAAGTTTGGGGCTACTTTGAGCAAGCTGACCAAGGAGTGCACGATCCGAGGCTAGAATTGGTAGAGTGGATCAAACAAAATTTAGGCCACAAGGCCCCGGACGTGCATTGGCCTATGAAATTCACGATTACTATTTGGTGGCTGTGGCATTGGCGAAATATGCATTGCTTTAGGGACCTAGCGACATTTCCTACTGATAGAATTCAATTCTTACTGATGAAGAACGAGAAGACTATTAAGGCATTGACCAAGGAGATCATTGGTTTGAGGTGATGCGACTCTGCAGGCAAGGAGATTTGGGTAGGTTGGGAACCACCCCCGGCCGATTGGGTATTGTTGAACACAGACGGCACCTCATGACAAAACCCGGGTATGCCGGGTGGAGGAGGTGTATTTTGAGATTGGAGAGGCGCGTGCTGGGGGGGTTTTGCGGACAGAATGGGAGTATGCTCGTCGATTAGAGCGGAGTTACGAGCAGTACTCCGTGGGCTTGTAATAGCCAAGGAAAAGAGGTTTCGGAAACTCATTATCAATGTGGACTTTGGTGTGGTAGTGGATATGCTACGAGGCAACGTACTATGTAATGCTAGGTATGAAGCAATTGTCCAGAGATGTAGGATCCTTATTGGGTCCTTAAACTGGGAGGTGGTGGTCTCGCATTGCTACTGGGAGGTCAACCGGGTTGCGAACGCTCTGGCAAATATAGGCATTGAGCTAACCGTTGACCTTATTTTCTTTGTGCACCCTCCTAAGATAGTATCTACCTTACTGTATGCAGAAAGAGTAGGGGCCAAGTCCCCGAGGTTGGTTGTGAATCAATAAAAGCTTTTTCCCCGGGGCTAAGTCCCCTCTTCTGCACCAAACAAATTTGCTCATGTATTATATACCAAATGACTAAGTTAGAGTTGAGGCTGATGACGATAACATGGTGGATCCTCAAATTTTCTAGTATAGATTGGGAATGAGCATAAGCTCATAGCCCATGCTTAAAATTCAAAGTTCACAATCCGCAGCAAAATTACAAGATTTCAGATGCAGCTCTAATTTTTTTGGGGAAACTTTGAACTGTTCAATATAGGCTTCAGATGCAACAGTAGGTACCTGCATCACATGATTCTTACTTTCTTTGTCCCCCCCCCCCAAAAAAAAATCTGGATGCACTATAATAAATCCTTAGCAAGAATAGCAGTATAGTTCGAATTCGATGGAAATTCGATCTGATCCAAGGCATAATTATCCGATTTAAATCTGATAAAAAATAATCCGATTTGGAGAAGGATCCATCCGATCCGATATCTTTTTAACAAACACCTTTTTTTTGAAGACAGAAAAATCATAATATCATAACCCCAAAAACAATCGGCATAAAATCTACACTATATGTGCAATACATCCTTCTTTGTTAACTAATTTCCTCTTCTCTCGGGATTTTCTTCTCGATCTCTCATCTTTGACAATCAAAATTGTATTTCTCCCATTTTGTTCCAGCAGTTGTATTGTTCATCTCATTCCCTCTAAAGTGAATTTACAATCTATTTTCCAACACTTCGTATTTTAACATATTGAAATGTTTCATATGAAAAGTTATTGGACATTAAAAAAGTGTTTAGCCACATTTAGAAGTAAGCAAAAACATAGTTAAATATTAAAAATTATGCAAATATTAAATAAAAATGTATAATCTAATTTTATCGCATTATATTTGAACTTAATCAAATTCACATCTGATTTAAGATCACATCCAACGGAGTCGAATTTTTATTGGATTTTCAAATCCAATTATTAACAGAATTGGATATATGGTTGTCTATACATGTGATCGCAAATTCGAGTCATTGCCGTCCCTAGCCAGAAACACTTACATGAATTCCAAGTCTACAGGGAGTATCAATCAAAAAACAACCTAATTCGCCCTTTGCTTCTGCGTTGTTTTCCCCAAATTGGAGATAATTCAGAGTGCACAAGGCTCACAAGGACCAAAGCTATGTACAATCACCCAATATTAGCCACCAATGGACACGAGATAAACACACAACTGCCACAAGAGGCCAATCCATAAGGGGGAGGGGCTGCTACTCTGCTCAAAGACATATACATGTATGAGTGTATGTATATGTGCGCGTTCATATGTGCTGAAGAAACAATGACAGAGAAAACAAAACAGACCTGGTGTCCCAGAGGATTGGGGTACGTGTATCCAGTAGTATGCAATACAATGCAATCGATGATAACAAATTTAACATACATCAAATCTAAAATCCTATTGCATTGTGTTGCATACTACCAAACATTCATATTTTTTTAAAAAAGAATAATGTATGAGGCACATGACCAAAAATATGGTTCCAGACCGAACTCCATGGATCGACTTAACAAACAAGGAGGCAAACACCACCCAAATATTACTCCCAAGTGCTTTTCCCATTCGCCCCCAGTTCCTCCTCCCCTCTGTCCCCACCAGGATATAGTAGTTCGACCAACACCTTCAGATAGCAGATTGCTCTCATGAAAGCGGATAAGCTTCCATCTCTGACTCCAGCTAACTTGTAATATCAGAACAGGTGATTCTAAACTAGCCATGGCTATCGACTGCCACTTAAATACAAAACATCTGAGCAAGCATCTTGCTAACTATTGAAGCTCTTCGTCAATCACCAGTTCCTGCACAAGGCCAGACTCATCAAATAAACAAGGTCTTCAAGTGCCCACATGTTCTTCATCTCAATTAGGGCTGGCAATGACTGACAGTCTTAAGACAACATCACCACAGATTTCAGAAATGAAGTAGAGAAGAACGGAACCAGTAAGTACCAACATGATGAATTTGAACAGAAACTGACACATATTATGTACAACTCAAAGATGACCACATGCTATGTATAGCTCAAAGATGACTCAATAATTACATGACCGAACCTGACCTGATTACCAGCCTACAAACATAACCAAATATGAAGGTGACAGGGTACTGACCTGACCACACACAGGACAACTATCACTTCTTTCCAGCCATTCCAGAATACAGCAAAGATGAAAATGATGCTCACATTTAGTAACCATCTTTGGGTTTTCCTCCGCGTACTCTGGATCAACACCAGAAACAGCTGCCTTATTAGTTTCAATATATTACACCCGAAAAAAAGGGTATACCACAGAAGTTAAAAGACACCAAAATAGCTGACACACTGGCAATGGGAAACTGATGCAAATTTAAACAGCATGCATTCAATCATTACCTTCAAGACATATTGGACAATCTTCTTCTTCTATAGTCATAACAATTGGATCAACGGTCCTCTTAAGATCATCTTCGGAATCTTTTGATGGGGTGAGTTCCAAAATAGACTGTTCTTTGCCGTCTATTTCCTTGTCTAGATTTTGAGGGGAATCAACAGAGTTAAGTACCTCCGTCGTCCCAGCATCAGTCCTCTCAGCTGCTATTTCACCCTTGGAAACATAATTTATTCCACCTCCAGGTGAATGCCCTGATTGAGGATGTCCTGAATTGACGTCATAGGGAACAGGTGGAGGTGGTGGAGCGTACGTGTCTGGAACTGATGTATCTAGATTGGTATCAACCAGAAGTCCTGCTGATGATCCAGAGGGACCATCACGATGAGCTGACAAGGGCTGACGCTCCTCTGAGGTTCTTGGGCACTGCAGAAAATCCAAAGAAGAAACAAACCCAAAAAGACATACAGTTCAGTACTTCAACGCGAGCCAAAAGTGTCCGCACAACCCCCCCCCCCAAAAAAAAAGCCAGCTTGTCAACAAATGCCAACATCATTGGACACCTATTGTATAACATCCAGAACACATAAAGAAATAGAAAGTACAGTCAATCAAAGTAACAAAATTTTGTCACACTTCAAATATTCAGTATATTATATGGTTGAGATAGCTAATGTTAGCTTGGGGAGTGAATGCAGAGTATGGGAGGGACATCAATGAACTTTTGCGACTCAAGTGACTTCAAACTCATAGTCTCACGACAGATCTCCATGCCACAGCTTGATAGATCCGTTCAGTGTAACTATCACATTTCAAGTCATTACGAACTTTGTAAGCCTCATAACCCCATTTTCTGGACTGGATGCTGCAAACCCGGGTCAGCTACCATAGGCACTTCGCCTCATTGGACCTTAATGTCATCCTACCTCCTAGAAGCAAAATGGTCTCAATATATGGGCACTGATCATGATCTTTTTTGAATCTTCCACAGCAGATGTGTGCACTACACCAGAAGCATTGCAATATAACTAGAAACCTTCAGTCCTTCCCACACGAATCTCTGCATTTTGAATCGCAATGGTCCTTCCCCCCTCCCCCCAAAAGAGAGAGAGAGAGAGAGAGAGAGAGAGAGAGAGCAAAGAAAAGAAGGCGGGCTGGAAGAGTTGGGTTAGCAGCCACAGTCAGCACTTAGCACTTGTATGACCATTGTGTTGTCTCCTTCAATAACTAAATGCTTAAATCCTGCTTTTATTGCCTCATGTAACCGATCACGCATTGCTCGCGCTTCAGCCACTCGGCTTGAGGAGTCTCCATAGGGTGCTGCGCCCGCCTTAAGTAAATTACCCGCCCAATCTCTGATGATGAACCTACCTGCCCCAGAGTTGTGCATGCGAGATCCGTCAAAATTAAGTTTGCCGAATCCCCAAGGGGGGGCATTCCACCTCACAACAAAGCTTGAAGAGGAATGTGGAAGAAACACCCCCTTGAAAGCGGAACCCTCCAACATGCAAGTTCGGATTTCCCATTCGGCAAAAGATGAGATTATGAGCAACATGGAATAAAGAAAAATCCTCCGACATGCAAGTCCGGATTTCCCATTCGGCAAAAGATGAGATTATGAGCTACATGGAATAAAGAAAAATCAGCTTTCACTATATTGCAGTATTACCGTATGCATTGTTGACATGCTCTCCCCTAACTCTCACTTCAGAAATGGACCACAAGTTGATTTCATTGTTCACCAGACCTAACAAATAATTAAGCAGTATTGCAGATGATTTGTTAGAGTGCATGAGGATTCTCACATAATAGTAAGCCGGCGCTCTAACTGGTTCAGATCTCCTAGAAGAGAAGCAGCAGCAGCAACCTCCCATGTCTTGTCACATACACTTAGTTATCCACCTGATATTGGCATTCAGCATATTTTCCAGTCCTGTAGCACAAATGACGTCTTTTCGCACATATCCGAAGAGTATTTATTATAAACATACACCCAAAAAAGGGATAGAGGACAAGAACTTAAAGAAATCCATAAGTCATGCTTCAGGTAAAAACAAACAAGCAGATAACAAGGATTAACAATCAGTGATACCCAGGATACAAAAAGAAAACTCCACAGTAAAATAAAAAATAAAAAATAAAAACTATAGGATGAATGATTTTGAAACGAAATAACGGTGTGGGGGTTGTGGCAATATCACCTTTAAACAGTATATTTCAAATCCTAGGAACACATTCAAACAGCTACTTATTCATCAACCACAACCTCTATCGCGCCTCAGTCACTTTGCACCACGTAGAAAATCTAGATTTTATGCAACTACATTACAATTATAATACTATGCAAGCGCCTTCAACAAGGCTTCCACCAATGCAAGGAGTCAAATAGCAAATGTAACCTGACAAATAATATATAACACCCCCAAACAAAACCAAAGCACCACTCCCTCTCTCTATCTCTCTCTCTCTGTTCGTCCCTCTCAGCTAACCACCTCCCAGGCTGAAAACAACCAATTTACTTTGGTAATCTAGTTTCAAGTTCAATCAATTCTTATCTTCAATATACATGCCACACTGCTTTTGTGAATGATGCATATCTTCCTCTTGTTCTCAAAAACTAAAAAACAAAAAAGTAACATTCCTCCTCTGACGATAACGATATTGTTCACCAATACATTCTCGATTGGAAAACTCATTGACTAACATTTAGGTAACTCACAAAGAATAAGGCACAAAAGACCGTCACTGAGGCTATTGATTCGATCTGTTGTGACCTCTGCAAATTCAGTGATATCCACTTATTCCACCCTATAGCTTGGCAAGCCTCATCTCATGAACAGGCCAAGGGCATACAGTATTCATAAGTCGCATGAAAACAAAGCCAAATACATGAATCCTGAATATTAAGATCACATTGATAAGCTTTCCCAATGCCAAATCCTAAGAAAGGCCGGGCAAACCTGGTCAAACTTACCGCTTTCAACCCAGTCATACTTATATATTCCATGCTCCTTCACAATACAGATTAGGACATTCAGTAGTGCAATGTTAACATCAAGTCGTCAACCAGCCATGTGCCACCCAGCCCACCACACATCCCTGTGCAAGAGATAGGTAGGGGCAGCGGCTTATACAGCGAAGTTGAAGAAGACATGACCAAAATATTAAAGAAAACTTCAGCAATGTTCTCCTCCTCTTAGTTCAAACCAGCTGCACTTATCTTATCTCAACTTCTAACTTATTTAAGCTAAAGTTATAAACTTATATGAACTAATTCATCTAAACTTATCTCGCCTATACTAATTTGAACTTATTGGGCAATTTGAATGTCTAGAAAGACACTTCATCCATCAGAAGTTGATTCCACATCTGCAGGAACTAAAACATTAACATCATAGAAGGAGTAAAAGAATTTCATGGGCGCCCATGCTCTTAGGTAATCACGCCCAAGAGTTGAAAGAACAATCCTCTCCCTTGGAAATAGGCAGCATAGATACAAAAATCACCGTAAATGTCCCACAGCCACAGTACAGAACCATTTTCATCCAAGAATATTAAGAGATGATTGTATTGCTATCTGCATTTGTTTACACGAAACAGCCATATCTCTAAACATTATCTATGCCATTAAGTTTTGCCCCCATTGAACATCCACAAGTTCCACCTAAATTACCTGTTCGATCAGTTATCCATAGTTGTTAGAAACGACCCAATATGGCAACAGATAATGGATTTACTCCATCCTTGGAACTCTTAGATTCGCACAAGCATCCAACTTGCAAAAAACCAAAGTTTCTAACCCCTCATTCTAGCAGCTCTATGATCATAGTTATGCCAAAACCCATCATGGCAGAGCATGATTAGATACAGCTGAACTAACCCTTGCAGTAAGAGATCAAGTCGAAGTGAATGACACCAACAACAAAAAACTCAAACCTCTCCCTCCAGCTGACATCAACACACACACACACACACACACACACACACACAAAGATTTTTGCTATCAAACAAAACAAAGCTTGAACCAACAAAAAAGAGGTTCTTTTTTCCCCTCTTTTTAATAAGCAAGATTTCATACAATCTTCCAATATCCAACTCGCAAACAATCAAATTCACAGAACCTTCAAACAGAAACGTAGTCGCTCAGAAGTAATACCGATATATTGATCATCGTGAAGCATGAATGCAAACAAACCAACTCAATAAAAACAGATGAACAATGACTTGGAGCAAGAAAAACAACAAAAGATACACAAATCGTGAAACTGAAGCTAAAACATGATCAAAAACAACCATTAAACCCTAACAAAAAGTCGCTTACACGCACAAAATCAAAATCAACTACACGCCTCAAAAACAACTACTACAAAAGCAAATTCAGCACAATCAATCAAAGAAAATCAGGAAACCACAAAGAATTAAGCCGGTTGAATACCTGATCGCAGCAAATTCTTCGGAATTTCAACGCCAACAGAAATTTAGAGAGAGAAAGTGAGTGGAATTATCCTTATCAACGCACTAAACTAATTAGCTGACGACTCTGCTTAGCGTAGCCGGTAGCCCTCTCGTCTTCGCAACTTTAACGCTTGGGGAAGAGAGAGAAAGACACTTGACAAAAAAAAGAAAAGATAAATACGCTCAAAATTCGGGTATATAGGGAAGGTTTTCCAAGTCCACGCGCTATGGTATGAATGTACGTCTCACGCGCATCTGCTGATGCCGGATGCGTCAAACTAGGAGCTACGTGGAAAAATATATTGCGGAGTACAACTTTTCCTTTTGGTAGGCGCCTTGAATAATCGGCCGGTCAAATTTTGGTAAAACTAAAATTGAACCAAAAGAAATTTCAAAATTAATTTTGATTTCCCTCTTTACATTCATGAAGCTCAAAATATTTGTCATACAGGCAATCTCATAATATAATAAATAATAAATATGAGAATGTCTCGCTTAAAATTTTGTGTTTTTATAAATTGAAACGTTATTTTGAATTTTTAAAATTCATTTTGATAAAAATTTTAGTTCATTGACATGTAGAGCAGCCTTAAATAAGTTATGGGATATTCATATTTTATATGTGAAGTTAATGATTTGAATTGCACCATTAAACGTAGTTAATCAGTTGAGTTGCATTAATTTAGTTGACTTATTAGCAAATTGGACTCAGATGATCAATTAGGACAATCAATTAACCTTGTAAAATATAAAGTACTGAAATGATTCGGTTAGGCAGCAAAAACTATTGTGAAGTTATGCAAAGAATCTTCCTGTTATGAACATTGTTATATAATAATATATGTTGATTCAAGTGGTTTGAAATTGATTCTCCTTAGGTTCTTGTCGTCGGAAAAAAATCTATGATGAAGAGGTTATATCTAATATGCCAACAGTGGTTCAATTCTAATAAAACAGGAGCCATAGACCCAAAAAAAATTAAGTTAAGTAAATACTGTCATATGAACTATCTGTTGCAGTTCTAGTAAAGTTTGATTTAGAAAGCGTTATAGACAAGTTAGAAAATATATCAATCAACCTAATCGAACTCAATTGAACTATCTAATATCTATTCTTTATTGGTCGATACTTAAAAGGCACACTTTCCAGTTTATCCTAACCTCCTTTAGCTCCTTTTAATGTATTTGAATTATTTCTAACTTTCTTTAACTACTTCTAAGTTACACCTTCTTCGAACTCATTTCAATTTCTAGGTTATAACTTTCTAGCAAATTTTATGAAATTTTATTTTAATTTCTTCTAACTTTTTCCAACTTCGTCCAATTACTTTCAACTTTCAACTCTTTTCCTGCTCATCCTTCTACTTTTAGCTCCAAAGTACAAATATTTACCAATTCTGAAGAATAAGGTAAGTAACTACTACTCATACGGTGTACATTTATGCTAAGAAAGGTTGTTTTGTCCCCACCCCCCAAAAAAAAACAAGTTAAGCAAAGGATTTTTACTTAGGAACCAAACCTGGTACCTCGTCAAAGTGGCTAGAGGCCATTTGTGCTCCCTCTCTGTCACAACTTGGGGGGGGGGGGAAAGACTAATCTATAAAGTAACAGTTAAAAGGCAAAGAAACTCCCCAAGACTATGGCTACAACCATTATACTCACTAGTAACATCCAAAACTCTTATTTTCGTTCCATGATGCATGTTTTCAAAAGGCATCGATATATGTCTCCTCTTTCGCATCAATATCACTCTACAAAGGAGACGCCATTTTCTACGTTTGCGCTAAAACTTTTTTCAGCACACCAATGTAGACCATTTTTCTTTATTGTGAAAAACAAACCGCACTTAAAAACCCTTATTCAGCATTATGTTAGTATTCAAGGCATTCACAGTAATTTTCATAATAGCATTTGACAAATCCTTAAAGCAAATTGATCCCTTATAGCCATCAGAAATCAAAGAGGTTGCATTGTTTCTTAAAAGATTTTTTTTTTTTAAAAAAAAAGGAAGAACACGAAGAATCAACATTCTTGTTTTTTGGGGGGGGGGGGGAGCATCAGTCACCAGTCAAAGTCATCATTTGGATTTTGTTTTTTCATTTTTTATTGCTCCAATTTTTCTTATAAAAAATAAAATTAGCCATTAACACGCACCATGACATCATGCCAGAGCTCTCATTTTCGCGAATTAATGAAAAATGTTGAGTCATGTTGAGCATATGGATTGGCCACCAATTTTCAATGGATAAGCTCATCTTAATATTATCGTATGATGTAATTACTTTGATAGAGGGTTATGATACAGATAAAATTTACAACTGTGATACAGATAAACGCGTAAATATTTTTCTCTCTACTTTATTTCATCATATTTGGTCTAGAAATCATAGTTGTACTTAGATTGTAATTTTTGTACTATAGATGCAACTCAGTTAGCTTGTCCAAATAGGTGCCAACAAAGTTATATTTGTAGCATAGAAATTACATACCAATGGTCAGAAAAACAAATTGCTTAACTTCATTAAATGGAGAGAAGATTTATTAGAAATAGAAAAAAAAAGGAACAAATACCTTATAACTAAATAAGACTTCAAGAAACATAAAAACTAAAACTTGCTACTCATAATAGTAACTGATAACAATCCTTATTAAAGTAGACGAAGTTAAGATTTTTTGCGGGAAAGTCTTAACTTTCTTTATCTTTCATCCATATCATAAAGTTTTTTTTATATTTTTTATATTTTTATATTTTTTATTTTTTTTGAGTTGGGCGCTAGGCACCAAAGGTCAAGGGTAGGCAATAAGAATTTTGAAACTCAAAAAGAGACTTATTATTATTATTATTATTATTATTGAAATTAAAAAAAAGAAATTTTAGGGGAGTGGAGCCCACAACCATATATTATGGGCAAGGGGGCTATTTGCACTATCTCATTGGCCCCCCTCAAATTCAAAGCATAGTATTGTGTCAGCAAATATTGACAGCCTGGCCTTACCTCTTTTTGCTGCTACCCATCCCAAACTTTTTTGATGCGAAAATAAAAAATAAAAAAGGATGAATTAGACATCTATAATCATACTGAAATTAGGGAAATATTCAAAGGCTTACTGCACTTTTATACCCAAAAAAAAAAAAAATACAAATCATCTGCTAGCAAATCCAAATTTATGTGAATCTAAAATATCTTTCAATCAAGAAAAACAAACAAAGGCATTTCGAAATATAATAGTAAAGATATTAAATTTATAACATAATATATTCGGTATCCCAATATTAATCACAAAATCATAACTTCGACTGGTGAATCGTGCCTTGGTTAGCATATCAACGGTCCAACCAAAGGCGCCTGTAAGTGTCTCACAGTCATAGAGGACGCGCAATTTGGGCCACAGGGAATTTAGAGTAATTCAAAGTTAACCCAACTCGATATATATCCAAACCAATTCATAATCGATCAAAAATTGACCCAAATCTTGAACCGAAACCCATTCAGACCGAAGTTGACCCCACATGCATACAAACCTTAATCAGAACCGAACATGTCCCCAACCCAAACCCAAAAGCAGGTTAACCCCCAAACTCAAATGACCCAAATGACCTGTTTGCTAGCACCACGTAAGACCATTTTGAATGTATACAACTTTACTCCGAAAGCCGAAAATATATTCTCAATAACCTCACCCCACAAAAGAACTTAGGTGACGGAAGTACAAGATCAAAACCCCACAACCTAGCAAAACATGCATCATGATTCAAGAGAAAGATGAGCATATATATAACAGCGAAATTAGGCTATCCATGCCACATTACAAGGTTAGAATCCGGTGGCCGAGTGGGTTCAAAGCCAGCTGGGTAAACGAACCCTCGTCTCTAGTAGCAGGTCTATCAGTTAGATTCCAATCTAAAGAGTTAAGAGGCTAAGATTCATGTATACTTATATAACATAATTACATACAGCAAGCAGTTTTCAACATCCATAATTTCACTCCCGAATTCTGCTATTGTTCCTCAGTCTCTTAGCAGCACGGACAAATTCAGCAATCACTTGCACCTCATCGACTTGCTGCCATGTCGAAATTAATACAAAGGTCAGCAAATTCATCTGCCTTCATTTACGAAAGCATTGGCATCATTGAGAGAAGGGTGGGAGGGGGGAGAAAAGACCTGTGCAGCAAAGTGGCGCTGCACAATATTAGCCATGTGCTCCCTTGACGAATTAGGATTCACACTACCCTGAAAGATTAATGATCGTAAATTAAGGAAGATAAGAAGATGCTCCGAATTCTGGAAATGATAAGTACAAACAATGGAGAAGGTTATGTAGGAAGGTATGAGACTAACAAGATGAAAGCGGCTCAAGTATCTCCACAGTGAATCGCTTCCCAGCTTAGCAAAGTTCAGTTTCTGTAATATTCAGGTGAATGAAGACATTTTAGGACCATTTATGCAGAGACACTGGCTTATGCCAAATTGGATCAGATATTAGGTGGTAATACAAAATCCACATCTAAGTCGAACCTTCCAAAGCATTTCCAAAATCTTCAACCATGATGAAGATCGAATAGTGTCATAGCACAGGATTACTACTCACAATGATAGGCAATGACAAACATTGCTCAAACTCAGCCCTACCGACTTTGGAATGTTGAGCATCCTGCACAACTCTAGGTACCAAATCGCATTTTTCAAAGGACTGGTCCAGAATGATTAATAGAGGGTTTAGAGTCCATTAAATGTTGGGTGCGGTTGAGTGCCTAACACAGGTACTTGAATGAAAATGATGGAGGGGAATATCATATGGTAAGGACCAAAACTTGATGTGTTCCCCAAAGCCAAAATCTATCTTGCAACTATGCAACCCATCATGTTAAAAGTGAAAGGTACAGGACTAGACACAAAAAGGACATCAAAATTGTGTCATTGATTATTCCTCCACTTAATTTATTTTCAAGAACTTGAAAAAGCAATGATGTATCTCCTTTGCGAAAAGCAAGCACTATCAACCCCCTCCTCGACACCATAATAAGATTAAAGGACTCCCAAAATGCCAAAGCAGCCTACTACCTGAATAGTAGTTGACCCAAGAAATATATAGTCCAAAGAAAAGAACCCATAATGTTCACAACTTTTGGAGAACAGGCGGTAAAATGCAATCAAATGTAATTTGATATACAATTGCGTGAAGTCGTGAACTCAAATTTTTCTGGGAAAAAAAAAAATCTGATGCTTTTTCTTTTAATATATAAGGGCCATGATTATCCAAATATGCTACTTACACAGTGAGGCGTATGAACGTTCGTCTGGAAATCCTTAAAACAATTCCGGTTGTTCAACTTTGCTGATGGAGCCCATGGTCTAGTATGACGAACTCTTGGCTTGCTCACTTTGTGGAACTCCATGCTACTCGCTGCCACAGGGAAAAGAACAAACAAGAATAAGATATGGTCCTCGGCTTATTTGTTGGATTATGGAATTACAGAATTCCATTACTCAATTAGTCTTGAAATTTGTAGCTTACCAAAATCATGATCCTTTTCGCCCAGATCAGAGCTGCTGCTAGAGTGATCAAGCTCGTCATCTTCTTCATTTCCTGTAGGTGCTTCCAGGACACTCAAAGCATTTCTTTGCAGCTTAACTTCAATCCCATTCTTAAGAACCTTCGAATACAAAACATCATTAATGAATCACAAATGCCCAAGATGCAAAACAGACAAACACATTGCTCCTCTATCATCTCCATCACCCAGAAACAAGATCAGTGTGAAAAGAGAACATATCTTTTCAACAGCGCAAATGCAGATAATGAAAATGTACTTAGAAAACATGACAATTGACAACTGGGCCTCCATCTTTAACTTTCATCACTACCCTTTCTTTGTACTGTCAATTTTTCGTGCTTTCTTAAGTGTGTTTCCCCCTTTCTTAAGTGTGAACACAATATTGGGCATACTAATTACATATTATAATCCCCCCCCGGGGCCACATACCAGTGCCCTCAAAAACGAGAACATTACTGAGAGTACATGCAACATTTCATTAAACAAACAATGGCAGTTGCTAATCATGTTATGCTTAATAAACGACAACCGCGAACAGGCAGCTTTTCGACATTTCTTTTAATCAGGTAGAAAATCTACTCACTACAATCCACATCACCGAGGAATAAAACACCTAATTACTCCGTACAGACAACAAAGGATCTTAAATATCAAACAATACATCCTCCCTCCAAACATTATGAATATTAAAGCTCATTAGCAATTAGAAATTCGATCAACACGACAAACAATTTAAAATAATCCGAATCGTAACTGTGACAAAAGGGCATATTATAATTTTCGAATTCTTATCCAGAAACATCCACATTCAGCACAAATGCATAAACTAAACACAATATGGCTACTGATAACTGAAGAATCTAGCTTGAATATTTAAAGTTGAGTAAGTAAGAAAAGGAAAATAAGGGCAATACCAGCCAATGCCAACCACCAAGCCCAACAGCCTTCTTCACAACACCTTGCAAACCCACCAAGACGGATTTGGTTCGATTGTTTCCGGTGACAACAACCTTAGTGTGCCTCGGCAAAACAGAAAGCTCCTCATCACCACTCTCTTCCCTAAATGGTGACATGACCCTACTTGCACATAGCTCTGATTCAATCATTCTCAAATCACTAATTAACCAAAAACCCAATTCACTAGATCTCCCCCAAAACCCCTTTCCTCTTTCTATCCTAAAAATGGAATCCACCCCACTTGATCAGGCAATACTCAATGCACAATCTAACCCTAATTTCCTTCAAAAAGTAGCTTCGACTTTCAATCACCAAATTGACTTCCAAAATAAGGGCACCCCAATTTCAAACCCATCAACTTCAAGATCAGAAGCTCTCATAATATATCCCCAAATTGAGCATTGTTGATATATTTTTTTGCCCTGAACCAACAAAAATTAACCACTAATGGCAAATACCAGACCCAGATGGAGAGGATTTCTGAAGGCCTCTTCAAATTCCTGAAATGAATGCAGTAACAAATATATCAGATTAATACATCAAATTATATACTAAACATCATCACATTACTGAAAATATAAACCAAGGAAAGCATGACTTGGGTCTGACCTGAACTCATAAATTTGAAGCTCAAACTCTGTGACAGGGGAATTATTGAGAAACACTGTTCATTTTCAATGAAGGGGATTTCAGAGAATCAGAGCTCACGGGCTGAGAGTTGAGACAATAAATGAACTTCAACAACTGCATGCACCCAAACCCATCAATCAATATCAAGTATTTAACAGGAGACAGATTAAGAATTTAAGCTAATGATATAATGAGAAAATGAGAATGGTAAAGCGTGACCCCAAAAAAAAAAAAAAATCGCACAGAGAACAAGAAGACTGTTCACAAACATCAAATTCCAAGGTATCAAAAAGAAGCGAAGTAAAGCAAACAATGCCCATTAAATTTCCTTCCTTTTTTTTTCTTCTTAATAACAGCACGAACCCAACTCAAGTAGTCAAATTCTAGGTGCATAGAACCCAAACCAAATGCATGCAAGAAAAACTCAGAAACCCAAAAACCCAGAAATTAAATCATCATTATCATTATTATACCTTGAAAATTTCAAAAAAAATTAAGCATAGAAGAGGGAATGCAGCAAGTAACGGATCTATCTAGAGCAAGATTGAAATGGAGGGAGCAGTTACTCATAATTTCTCTCTCCAAAATAAGGCAATATTTTGATTTTTGAGAGTGAAAAAGAGGAGAGAGAAACACGCACTAAATGCTTACCAACTGCCATGGAAACGACCTGCAATAATCGTACGGCTGGCTTCTTCTCCATGGATTTATAACCGGCTATTGCCCGTTACTTTTATTTTGATTTCGGCTTGGCTTTTTTTTTCTGAGCCGGTTTTTTTCTTCTTGGGAAAAGAATGAAAATATATTTGATAAAACACATTTTCTCAAATAATACTGTTTCATATAAAAGTTACTGTAAAATAGAGTTGAATTTTTTAAACTTTTGTGATAACTAATAATGCATTTTAAAAAAATTCTTTTTAAATTCAATGAGTATTGTAATTTTTATTATAGTCATATCTAAATATAGTATTAGTTATCTTAATTGTGATTGACCGTCAATATAAATGGATCATTCAATTCAATTTTGACAATTTAACTTTGATTTGAGTCATACCGAGTCAATCAATAAGATTCAGTTTATTCAGTTCCGATCTTGAGCTGGATCATTAATTTTAGTTTCAGATTTGAATTATTCTTTTTATTTGGATTGATTTAGTCTTACAAAGTATGAGCTCTTTTTTAAATTATTTTAAAGGGGAGAGAGGATTTGAAGTTTGAATTATTGAGTTGTCCTTTTGTCCAAGGTGTATGTGGTTAGGTTTTGTAGTCAAGGCTAGGGTCATTAGAGTATTGATTTTTGATTTGATTTACTGTTTCTCGAATTTCATTGGAAATTCATTTTCCTTTTTTCTTTGAGGGTAAGGGAGGTTAGTACAAGCTGCATTATCTGTTGTTAATTTGTAAAAATACATTTTTTTAATCCAATTACCTTATTCGACAAAAATTTAAAACTCGAGCGTTCAAATTTCTTAATAGTTTTATTTTTGTCAATTAAGATGAAATTTAATATGGTAACAAAATACAGACGGTAATAAGAATGGATGTAATATGTAACATATTTAAGATAATTTAACCCATATGAGTTATAGGTTGTGGATTTTTTTTGTTTTTGGGCCTCCTTGCATTATTGTAATTGGAAGCATTGTCAAAGTACAAAATGGCACCCCAAAACATGATCTGTCTTTGCCCTTTATTTCAATTATCAAACAATGTGAATCATAGTCAAAATGTACATGGGGTGTGATGTACCAAACACATCCATGTGTGTAAATAGAAAGGGTAATCTATCACATATGGATAATTATGCATGGCAATGTATACTAAGGTACCAACTAATCATATGACAAAAACTATTTCTACCATTTGGTTTATGTAAGGATAATTAACTATTAAACTTTCTAATTTGTTGGGTCACATTGCATAGTTGGATTAGGTTTTCCGAAAGCAAATGATGAATACGTTAATTGAAAAGTCAGATATTATATAGAGGAGGGACGACACATTTGGATGAATACAATATAATTAAAAATCACAAATAACCTAATTGCTACACTTCATAAAACTCTTTTTAAAGCTACTCGTTATCTTACATGTGCTATACTTCACAAGTAGACCCATAAATTTCAGTTATACACTTATACTTGAAGAGGTATCACCTTTAGCATAACCTCCCAACACAATCAAGTAAAATTCAGTCTGAATCAATTTGATTTAATAAAAAACTAAATCGATTACAAAACTTCAAATATAAGAGACGCTGTCATCTATCAAGTGACGGTGCAAATTTACCCATTCAAAAAAAAAAAAAGAGACAAATCAATGGTACCGAACATATTGCGAGAGACAAATATGACGGAAATATAAGGTATTGTTGTTATCAAAGAGCCAATAATAAAATATACAACTGCAACAGAGTCCTGTGTTTTTACCTTTTAACATAGGAATGAAAGAAGAGTAAAGCAACCATTTCACACACAATTCTTGGCATTAATTAGAATTTATAAAGGTGAAAAGTACAGAGAAGGATTATGTAGTCAAATCAGTTTGTTAGCGTCTGATTAACAATTTCGTGTTGTAAAGTAAGTATAAGATTCCCAAGTCGTCGTCTTATTTTGTTACATTTCAAATAGTACCAAAGTGTTACATCAAAAATAGTTGCCGTCATATAAGTTTGTCACTAGTCAAAGTATCTTGATATGCTAAAAAACGCACATCAAAATAGCGCATATGTCCATTATTGACAATCTCTTAAGTCTTAACCATATATAGGGGATAATCAAATACTTACATATCTTCATTGGAATCTCAAGTCCACCTCCAAGAGGTAATGAAAATTGATTATTTTTATTGTAAAACTACAATGATTAGTCTAAATTGTTAGTTGTTGTTTTTTTAGCCGAAAAAAGGGAGGAGTTTCATTAAGTAATTGGTCATACGGTACCCACAAAACATATCGAACGCAGACAAATATAAATTCTAATATCAAAAATGCAATCTACATCCCAAGAAGACTAATTTTATGTATATAGATCACTCGTCTCCCACAAACGTTGTTTCTTTATATAACTTTGATAAGAGATCTACAAATCTTGTGCAATGGCTTCTTCGAAATAGATCTGCTGATCTGGTGTGGTATTCTGAAGGAAGATATTCTTCTTACCAACGAGATCTCATTTGAAGTGTCAAAAGTTATTGAAGTGTCAAAATTCTCAGTTGATTTGATTCATTGATCATGCTATTATGATAAATAAACATAGTATCACACAATAAACTCAACCCAATATTTGAAAAAAACAATCACCGCTTTCCATAAATTAGGTTTACAATCTACTTCAACGTTGCTTAAAGGGATAAGACTGCTTGCATTTACATTCAGTCATTCTCCTAAAACTTGTAAAAGCAAAAGCCAGATAATAAATTGTTGATGTTGTGTTATATGATATGGTTGAACGTAATATAACAATGATCATGGTTAATCTGTTTTCACTCCGAGAAAAAAGTATGATAAGGGCATTGGCAGTTAGAGGACCGCATGTCATTGTCAAGTCCCGCATAGGACACTTGTCGCTTCCAGCCACTGACACGCGTGGCGTTAAACAAGGGGCGGAACTCGCTACAATTCCGTCCCGCGAGGCTTTTTTTTGTCGTTTCTGGATTCAAAGCGCAGCGTTTCGTGCTGCCCTTATGAATTGAGCAACGCATTTAACTATGGCCTGGGCAAAAAAAAAAAAAAAACGGGGGGGGAACTATCCATTGGGCCTAAGATTATGTGCATGTTGGGCCTGGACAATCAATGGCGTCGCCATGTGTGCTGAATTTTTTTTTGAATGATTTTTTTGTTTGTGTATAAATATGAAGTGTTTGCAAAAAATCAAATGTTATGAAAATTAAAACACAAATACAACATAAAAATAATAATTAATAAATTATGAACTCTATGACAATTAATTATTCTAAAATGAGTTTCAGTAGCTGAAAAAATAAAGAAAATATAAGTGAAACTCCTACTAACGTAGCAGACATGAGTTTCAAAAAATAAAATTTTGACTAAAAATACCCTAAGATTCAGATATAAACGAGCTCAACTTTAAATGCATGAAAGTCCATAAATAACTAATTGGATAGTAAAGAGTAGGCCCTACAACTACAAGATGTATATTGGGCACAAGCTGGCGCCAACAGTGCTAACATACCCTTTCACATCCGACACCGTAATCAACGGCCATGATCGACTCCCGCCTTTTTATGCATCCCATCGATGTCCCCCTCCATTTCCTAGGTGCAGTTTCGTCATTACATCTCGAATCCGCGAACCGGCTCGGCTTAAAAAGGGTAACCGGTTCGAATCCCAAGGAAGGACGAAGGAATGACAGACGCACACGTGTCAGAGGACAAGCTGTCGGATCTTATCCTAGCAGAAGGACACTTCGTTTGAAATATCCGATGAGATCCTTCTAAAAAAAAAAGGAAAAAGAGTTGAAAAATTATAATACTTGGTTTCTTTTTTATGAAGTTAAATTTGAATTTTGATTTGGAGTCCGCTCTTTTCTTTTTTCTTTTTCCTTTTTCTTTTTTGGCGGGTCTTTCTCTCTCTCTCTCTCTCTCTCTCTTTCCCTCCCCTCTCCCTTTTTTTTATTTTCTCTTTTTTTTTCGGTGGCAGCTGGATCGCACCAAAAAGCCTGCACATGCGGTCCACATTCTCTCTCCTCCTCTCTCTGTGATGAGTCATGTCACAATTCGTATCCCATTTCTGAACAAAATCATCCAAATTTCATGAGCTTTAATTGCCATCCAAATTTCATTTTGTGATTTCATTTTACTGATTTGGGTTTTTTATTTTTCTAATGTTACTTACATATAGAAGCTGATATTGACTTTAGTTTTGACATTTAAATCTTTCATCTTAGTCATTCTCATAAAAAAAAAGAACTTGAAATTGGGTTGCGATTAATAGGAACTCACGTTGTATTGTACGAGTAATTGAACATCAACAACTTTCAGTATAAATTTCTCTTGTGCAAAAGTACCATGCTTTAAACACGATTACATATGTTGAGTTGATTGACATCTACACAACAAATACATTGCTCGTTTTTTAAACATCTGTTTCTTATAAAATGAGACTACTAGGAGCGCACGAGTCCATTTGAATATTCAGATGCATATAGATATGACAATGTGAATATGTATCATAACACCTTAGTACAAGAAGAATTTACGAACAAAAATTCTTATAAAATTAGATGTGACAACTATCACAAAGATATTTGATTCTCGAATGCAAATATAACTCTCAATATAAATCTCGTTATAAATTTAAATTTAGACAACTCTATTAATACAAGCACTCGTACATTGAAATATTTTTCATTTTCATAGTCACAGGTTTTCTTTAGAGATAAAGGTTTAATGGCACTGGGAGATGATGGTACATAGTGGGCCCACTCAGAGGGGGCCCAAATTAGGAAGAAAGTGGTGGAAAAATCAACCCAAAGTTGTCCGGCTGGATAAATATGGGTTTTTACCGTCCACCTATCAAAAGTTACATTGAACTACTGATTTTTTTTTTTTTAAAAAAAAAAAGACTGAATTAAGCCTCATTCTCATTGACTTGAGTTTCGACCCCTTTAAAAGTTTAAAGTTTGAAGTAGGCCACAACAATGAGGAGACAACTTAATCAATAAACGTAACAATTAAATCAGGCTTGTTACTGTTCCATTAGTTATACATATCATTCATTCACACATAAAAAAAAAAAAAAATCTAAAATCAATCAATGTATTTGTAGGAGTAAAGTTGTTGTCTGTCTACATATGGAACTTCTCATATGCCTTTGGAAGATCCATATTACGAGTTGGAATTCGTGGGAAACACTAATCATTAGATTAAGAGATTGTCATCAAAATTAAAAAAATCTGTATCTATAAAAGTAGAACTATCAATATGTAGAGCGTGTCATAACCATTAGAGAGGTTCATATTTAAAGTTGTTCATTTTTAACTTATTGAACCTATTGTTTACTCCAGCGTGCTCCTACATATTCTCATCTGCTCCAATCATATGTCAAAACTGCTCTCAATATGCCCTACTCCAATCCACTGTAATATTGTTTAACCCACTGATTTTTCCTTTAAAATGCTAAAAACGACATACCCTTAACCCTATGAGTTAGACCTCTCTTTTTCCTTGTTTTGGGGGGGGGGGGGGGGGGGGGGAGTGTACATAAAGAGAGTGTGGGTTGGAAAAAAAAAGTGAGGTATGATTGGAGGGGTAGTCATGATCACTCAAAATGAATCATCACTTCCTTCTCCATTGTACCAAATTTGTCGGTCATTGGATTCTCTGTCCCTTGTATTATAGACCCAAACATGGCCCATTGCTCCCCAACGACAAAAGGAAAACCAACCTCACTTGCATGGTTCTAAAGCAATTAATCACTGTTTGATTGAGAAATGAATTATCCCAAAAAATCAACAAAAATGGAGCTTACTTTAAGAAAAGCAAAGGAGGCAATTTCATGTAGAGAATGAATGAAGCATCAGGCTATGTAGGATTACTTTCACCTCCCACAAAAAGGACAGGTAGTATGCCTTTCCATGCCTCAAAGAGGGACAAGTCACTGGGAGTAACCATCTTTGTCCTTCCCCACTACTAACAAAGCTTCTTCTGCCTTTAGTAAAAATCGATCCCTGCCGTCTGTGTGTAATGAGATCAAACAATCATCCAATTAAAACGGAAAAAACCCACATTTTTGTGCCTAACTGTGTCGAGATTACAAGGGCTAACACATAAATTCGGCTCCTTCGAATTGACGATTTCAACATGACAGGATACCAGAGTAACTCCTAAGAAGTAAGAACTCTATTCTGAGGCATATAAGAAACAAACAGAAATGTGCACATCAAAGTTTTACAACACAAACCACGACAGTCAGAGTTAGCAACCACAGGTGAAAATAGGTTATCAAATGCAGCAGGGATCTGGGCTAAGACCACTCCCAATGGTGAGTCTGTTTTTTGGCTCACCAGTAGGGGCCTACCACTGCCACATCAACCATCTCTTCAACTTTTTGCCTCCCTTTCTCTCTCCTCTCAGGTAGGCACTGTGATTTGCAGACAAGGATCACTCCTCTATGCCCTCCGGTATGAGGCGGAGTACTCATCTGGCCTCCTTCGATATGGAGAGCGCGACCTCCCTCGCCCATCCCGGGGATATGGGTCTCTATCATAATGGCCCCTGTCATACCTTCGTCGAGGTGAGTAGCTGCGAGACTGTCTCCGACCTCGTCCTGCACAATTTAGATTTGAATTGCCCAGATCAGCAAGGCATATGAGCATACAGCCATGAGAATTTCAAAGAACTAGTGTGACATACAAGCACAACTCCAAGATCAGAAAGGACAAGATGTGGAAAAAAATTACATGGACCAAAACCATAACAGTGTACTATGGATCAAATAAATCTGCAAACATGCAATTGTATCAAGCATAATCCACAAGTTTAACCATACAAAGAAGGGCATAAGCTCAGGCCCCATGAGATTATGAATCTTAGGACTAAACAACAATGCATAATAAGTTACAATCTCATAAAGCTGCAGGATGCAAGGCCAGTAGGCCACGCTCAATGAAAAGGGGATGAAGCACTGCTAAAAACCTGGAGAGCCATTGCTACATGCCTACAAACCCCCCCCCCCCCCAAAAAAAAAACCTGATTCTTTCCCAGCAGCAATTACAGAATCAAGCATCCGTCTATCTTCCACTTCAAATGTATAGATACAAGCAACATAGTTTATTCTTACATGCAAAGATGGACACAAAGATTAATTACGCTGAACACAAACCTCCTCTCTTTTCCCTCTGACCCTGATATCGACCAGGAGTTGGTGTCCTCCCACGAGACCTTTTTGCCTGCTCATGCAAATGCAAGAAGGAAATCTTAATATCGAACAATGCAGAAAATGGCAATACAGTATAGCTAGTTTTCGGATACCATATTCATACGGAGTAAATATGAGATCACAGGAATGAAATGGGCAGAGAGAGTTGCAGCATGGAACTACTGTAAGTGCAGAAGATGCTAGTATGCAAAGTGCCAAGCTGTCTAACCATGCCCCAGAGTAGCAGTTCAGTTAGACGATTCCTCCCCCCCCCCCCCCCCCAAAAAAAAAATGGGCGCTTGCCGCAATTCACCGCAGTTCAGTTCGACGATCCCCCCCCCCCCCAAAGTAGCAATTCACCGCAGTTCAGTTTGATATTCACCCACATCATCCACGCAATTCCAAGAGTGGATAGAAGTAGGAAAGCACAATCAATTGAGTAGCCCTAAACCTTTATTAAAAAAGAGAAGAAAAGAACATGTACCTCCGACTAAAAGTACGATATCATAAAAGCAATGCTACTAGATTGTTTACCATTTTCATTGTTTTTGAAAATAAAAGTATGAATAACATCGATGACGATCCTATATCTGATGATGAAAGGGTATTGCGGGCATACACCCATGGCGATTAGTTGATTTGGATTGATGAGCAACGTCGATGCAGAGCTCAAGTCGAGAAGGGGATACGGCAACTGTTAGAGCATAGATTGAATTCGATGGAGATACAATGACACAACCTGCTGCCAAAACTTATTAAAAAAATTCTGTGTGGGGTAAAAGGTACAAGCCTCAAAATGATTATCATCAGAATCCCACCAAAACAAACCTTTTCCACTGTGACCAATCGGCCTTCAAGTACAGTGCGATTCAGATACTTAATACAACGATCGGCATCCTCAGTGGTCTCCATAGTAACAAAGCCAAAGCCACGAGATTCCTTGGTGTGAGGATCAGTTACTAGACTGCACTGAACAACCTGGAAGAAAAGCAACATATGGTCATTGAGAGTGAGAGACAATGATAGAAAAAGACAGAGAAAAGCCACATTCCAATGCTATATCATGCCCAAGAAAATGAGTATAAAAGTGGACATGGATAAACGATATAGGAAAATGGAAAGTTTCTAAGGTTGACGAGCCACACGTTGATGTTCTTAGCAGGTGGAATCTGCTCCAGCCCTTTTCCACGTCATAATCATAGACAAAAAGAAAGAACTGATTCCTCAACAGTCAACACATCAGGCTCGGATCATATCAACTTTCCATTATGTGCTTAAAGTATCAATGGTCGACGGAAATAAAATGAACAGAATAGAATGCCAAAGACCAGGATCAAACATCTACTTTAAGAAAAGAATAGGCATCAGGAATTACCATAAAGCACATTCTAAGACACAAAACAAACTGAAATTCAGTGCACACCCAGACATCATGCAAGCATTGTTACATCTTATGAGTTGTATTCTCTTGGGAGGGGCAGGGGGCTGGAGAGGAAAGAGGAGAAGAACGGGCGAATGGAAAAGGGAAGAAAAGTAGGCAGGGGGGCTAAAACCAATTAAACTCCATAAACAACAACCGATGAATCACATTCAGTAACATAAAAGCCAGCATGCTTAACAAAAACAGTAATCTAATGACAGTCCAAAATTAAGTGTGATGTTGCACATCATAAATACATGATTCAACACCATAACGTTCCATACCTTTCCTTCTTTGCTGAAAAACTTCTCAAGATCACTCACAGTAACCCTTGTCGACAAGCCAGTTACATACAGATTGTTTCCCGGATTAGACACATCCTCGGGACTCCTAGTGCAACATAATCAACAAAGCCATAGCAATAAGAAAGTCAACAACTAAATGGCCCAAAGATCTTAACCAGCAAAACCCATCAATCTCATTCATAAACAAATCCTGCATATCTGATATATCCGAGGATGGCTTGGAAAGATCATCTGCAAAAAATACCTAGAACGACTACGTCTGGAAGCTCTAGGAGGTGACCTCGACCTTGATCTTGACCTTGATCGATGTCTTCTATCATCAGGCGAAGCAGAAACATTCGGCGAAGGTGATCTGAACAGGTTAAGCAAAGGCAAAGAACAAAAAGTTGAATAGCTGCTCAAAGATGCAAGGAAAACAAAATGTTTTTGGCAAATAAAACTGACCTTTCATCCCTTGAGTGCGACATCTAATAAGATAAAACAAGGAAACACAACAGATTATTAAGTTTCCTCCATCATCACTACAATATGCTCTATATCTACAATCCACATTCACTATTTCGTTCCTGTTTGTCAAAATACCCATATTTCTCCACTATTTGATGCCTAACTTTTAATAATCACACAAAACCCCCAAATCTTACGAAATACGAAGTAAAATGCATCTTCAGAGTGAGAAATGACCCACTTATGATCTTTTCCGATGAAGTATCAACAACGAAATTGAAAGGAAGTTCAAACCATATCCATATACAATCCCCTAAATCAAGTTTTCTGAATGAGTATGCACACAGACTCTGCTCACGAAGAATTCCGCGAAATTGACCACAAAAAAGGAAGAAATTGCTAACCCTAGCTTGCTTGATAAACTTCAATGCTATCCCGTGAATGATTAAAGGGGGAAAACGACGACAAGGCTAAGAAGAAGAATCGGAGTAAATACTAGCAGGAAGAGAGAGAGAGAGATCATTACCTTGATCTTAGGCTGCAGAAACAAAATCGACTGATGAACCCTAAAAATTCGATTGAAGAAGAATCGGAATTTGAACCTGGTTCTTCACTTCTCCTACACTGACGTATTGACTCTCTTGAACCACATGCTGGCACGCACTTCCCTCCTTTTGTAATTTTTACTCAACCCCTCATAAACAGGTAATATGTGCTACCCTCCAGATTCGAACCTGGGTTGAAGATGTGAAAAGTAAATCCTCGCCTGTCTGGCTCGGATATCTTCAATGTATAAACACATACGAATGTCAAATAGTTTAACGAGTGAAGTTTTTTAAGATCAATAATTAACAAAGAGACAGTTCAAATCTCCAAATCCGACCTATATTAATTTTTCTATCTCTTCATAAATTTTAAAAAAAAGACAATATAAATATGTACATAGTATTAACACTTATTTATATGAAAAAAAAAAACACGTGAATAAACAGTGCATGTGAGTATGTGACTTATAAAAGTAGATACTTTCAATTATATAGGTTAGTGGTATAATTTTGAGGGGTTCATTTCCATCGTGAATATTTTGGGATGGTAAACTTATGTGATACTTTGGAAGGATTTAGGTCATAGGCACCTTTTATTCACATGTGTTTACCGCATAAATAAATTTTAATGCATGAAACTTTTTTTCTTTTTTTTTTTTTTTTGCAGAAGAGCTGAAGAAGTAAACGTTACACTACTTAGGGCATGTTCTTTTCATAGGTAAATTGAAGTGGATCAAATGGTGAAGTAGGTTGAAATAAGTTGAATTTTTTTCATGTGATAAATTGAACTTGATTAAAATAATAAAAATTTATTGAAGTAAATTAAAATAAGTTAAGGTTGGTATTTTAGATCTACAAAAAAAAACCGAGACTTAATCACGAAACTTATTTTTATGTTTTTTTTTGGAAAGCAAATCACGAAAACCATGACATCAAGTTCGAAAACCAGGCATACCCAAACTTTTGTTGCTTGGGGGTTCCCTCTAATTCTACAAAATTACGTTCTCCGGCATCCCCTTTACAATATGACGGACATCACTGTGTACATTTTGTTGAATTCTCTTGTTTCTACCTGTCCAACTAGTACATCTATCACATACTAGTAGCAATTTTTGAAAAACCCTACAATGTTGCAACAAAAATGATTTGAGGGACTTATGGCAATCTCAACTATAACAATTATTTAAGTATTAGATCCAAACTGTTGATTTTAAAGTTAAAATATTCTTCTATTTTATTTTAAAAATCCTTTAATTCTATATATACACGATAAAAGATATATGATAATTCAATTATCTAGGGAAAAAACAAGGCTGTTATATTTACTCATTAAATCTAAAACGTAAATGTTAAAGTTAAAAAAAAAAATATGGCTTAGCCAAGTGAAATATCCATTTATTTTTATTTTTTTACTACACTAATAACAATCTTTGAAAAAGCCTCGAATGCTGCACGGAAGTGATTTCCAAGATTTGGTGTAACAGCAACCATAAAAATTACTTATGTATTAGATCTCAATCATTGATTTTAAAGTTAGGATATTATTTTATTATTTTTTAAGGAATCCCTCATGATTTGGGATGTACATGATAAAAGATACATGATAATTCAATTATCTAAGGAAAAAGCTAGTCAATTATATTTATTCATTAAATCTAAACTCTATGTTTTAAAGTTAAAAAAACCTACGTTGTCCAATTAAAATGCTCGTTCATTTATATTTTTTACTATACTCATAGCAATCTATGAAAAACCCTAGAATGTTGCAGCAAGCATGCATTAGATATAAACCGTCTATTCTAAAGTTAACATATCCTTTTGTTTTTATTTTTAAAAATCTCACATGATTTCAGATATACGTGATAAAAGACAGCTGATAATCTACTTATCTAGGTGGAAAAAAGTAGGTTGTTATATTATTCATTAAGTCTAAATAATAGATTTTAAAGTTAAAAAAAAATCTACCTCATCGAAGTAAAATATCCATTATTTCTATTTTTTAAAAAATGTCTCATAGTTTTGGTACTATGTGATAAAGGAGATATGATAACCTATCATCTTTAAAAAAATCCAAGTAGTTAAAAAAACCTTTTCAGTGATTTGCAATTTTTGGTGTAATCTCAGCCATAAAAATTAGTGATCTATTAAATCTATGCCTTCTATGTCTTAAAGAAAGGTATCTTCTCCAAATAAACATGTCTTTATTTATTTTTCATAAAATACTCATAATTTTAGTTATCTATGTGATAAATGATATATGATAATTCTACTACATAAAAGGGTAGCCATCTATTAAATCTGAGCCATTTATTCTATATCTTTAAAAAAAAGTACCTTCTCCAAATAAAATATCTTTTTATTGTTCTTTTTTAAAAATACTCATTATTTTAGTTATACATGTGACAAATAATAGATGATAATCATATCTAAGGGGAGGAAAAAAATACATAATCATGCATAATTCAGTTTGTTTTTTATTTGACTTTATTTATTTTAGGTTTTTAGTTAGATATCAATTACTTCTCCATGATAATTAATTGGTCATTTTCTATTCTTACAAATTTCGAATTTAGAAGAAAGAATCTCAATATGAGCTTAACTAGACAGTTCGTATGAGATTTTTGGATTTCCTATTTCTAATAGGATTCTGCTAGTCTACCGTTCAATTTTTGAATAATCTTATGACTTGGTATATTTTTTTCTTTAATAGAATTGTTACTTGGTAAAATCAATAGTCCTATTGTTGTATTCCAAGCAATATGGAGATTGAGGTCCTATATGTAGATCTTCCTAAGTGGATGAAATTGTTCTCTTAGTTGCTTAGGGTAGGCCGTATGGGAAGAGATAGTTCATAAAGATACATCCATATTTTATGGAAAAGTTTTTTATAAAAAATATATCTATAATATATTACAAATAAATAAATAAAAGCTTACAATTTCATTGCAGCTACACTATGTCCATGTCCCCCATTGAGACACAATAACTACATCAATAATTTCACCGCTCTCACCAATGTGCACCTTTTTGCTCTCTACTCTTCTTGCATAGTAAGATGTGCAATAGCCTCCTTCATTAGTCCTCCTTCCATCAAAAATATACAATTGTAAAACAAGGTAAAATCTTGCAGGTCACACTAGTATTTCAATCTACCAAGTACATCATCTTAAGATTGATAAATCAATAACTATGCATGTGTATTCTGCGTGTTTGACATAAATTTTTGCTAAAATCATGCGCACAACATAGATTCAAGGTTTAAGCACCTTAATCTTAGATAAATAATTACACAACTCCATATCTCACTCTGCTGGCCTCTACAATCCAGAAGAAACTTGATTATTGTACACATGTACAACTTAGTCTGAAAACTTAGCAAAGAAATCTTATATAAAAATAAAATTGCAGACTCAAATATTTTATTAAACAATTAATATGCATACGAACACAACCTTCCTATCCAAAACCTTCATTAATGCCAGATTTTTCTAACATAAATAATCAAATTGTTTCTTCAATGAAATACTTAACATGAATTACTATAACTCCAAGCAGTCAACATGAACACATAAATACTCCAAAACGATTGTTGAATGATAAAGTTCATTTTGACAGCCAAAATATGGAATTAGTTCATAAAGATCGTTTAACAAGAATACAAATTAAATTTTATGGAAAAACTTACTAATTAAATTGCTACCATCAAATCACGCTGGTATAGTGGTATGGGGTAGAAATAAAAAGAAAATGAGATCAATTTTTGTGAAGAACACTTTTGAGCAAAACTAAGATGAAATACAAGGTGGGTAAGAACAACAAATGCGTCGGACATTAATTAAACTTGATGAGAAATTGTATGATTCAATCAATACAAAGCGAAAGATGAAGAAGCGAGATGGAGACCTGCCACTGCGAGGGGGGGTCTCATTTGGAGCCTAGGGTTACCATGCCTGCTATATACTATGCGTGAAATGGGCGGCAATGCTATTTTCAATTAGTGTTTCAATAATTTTAACCTTATTACTACCCTGTAATTATTTGATTTATTTCCATTTACAGGAAATTTTTTCATGAACTGTTTAATTTGTTTTAACGGCAATATTGACCAAATCGTAAAAATTATAATGATCTCTTTTATATTTCGTCGTCTAAATATGATTTTATAATGAAATTAAATGACAACAAATAGTTTTCAATGGAATGTTTATGGTATTATTTACAAGCTTATTTCAACTTATGGGCACATCTTCATAGTTCTCTTGAGAAATCATACAGGCTATAGAACATTTATTGCCTTCATGAGGTTACACGAGTTCTTCTGCATACAATCACGACAAAATTGGATGCATATGTAGCATTGGTACTATACTTCCATCACTTCTTATATACCATTTGTTGTTTGATTCCAAAGTACTACTAGTTTTATATCTGTATTTTTTCCATTCATATGGTGACCAATCACTATGCAGTATTTTAGATGCTTACTTAGAGAAATCATGAGTATTTACCATTGAGCCTCCATGCGACTGTGAAAAAAAGTGTCTATCATTTTTATTATGCCGGTTGACACTAGGAGGTAGAAGTTTTCCACTTGAAGAATACCAAATCCAAGTGCACCAACAAAACACGATACACGCACATCAACTTCGTTTATAATAATGTTAGCAATCAAATGAATAGTAAAAAAAATTATTTTCCTACATAGGTACAAGAAGAGGAAAAGGAGTTCTTGTCATTATTCTACTTCACTCATTAACTTATCATCATGTCATTTACCATGATCTTTATCTCCATATATATTACCGTACATCATGTGTTTTCTACGTTATTAATCTCAATTGCCATGTGTGAAGTTGACAACTTTTAATTTTTCTAGTAGCTTCTTATCGTTTTATCATTTCTAAATAATAATATCAATTATGTATGTCATGGTGTTTTTTTATTTTTCAATAACATATATATTCTAAATATTTATTTCATCATGCATCATGCGTAGTATGAGTCTACACTAGTAATTAATTAAGTAAATGATATATATCTTACTACAAGATACTTCTTAAGTGTCTTATATTTTGTGTTAAAAAATTATAGTATGAGTGCAATTATAGGATGAGAAAAAATACAATAATTAGTACAGTGATTAATTATCTATGAAGTAATTAAGTAAACATTCCAATAAAGGGATGGTCAAATATGAATCTTGGAATCATTTTTTTTTTTTTTAGTTGAGATGCTTCTATTCCATTTTATTATCAATTCTTTTGGTTTTGCACTCCCTGTTCAGGCTAATTGTTGGAGCTAAGACTTATCATAAGTGTTGTGGTAATTATGTTGTGCAATATTATGCTTAGTCAAAAGAGAGTGTAACTTTGAAAAAAGGGGAGCCAAAAAAAAAAAAAAAAGGTGTAATAGGTTAGTGAGCCTTGAGTCGGATGTCACGTATATTAAGGGTTAATTTGGATTTCTTGTTCTTTTTAAATTATAATTGCACTCTATTTTATTTTTTTTGGGGCTTATCACATTGAATGTTTGCTATCCATTTTTTTTGAATTTTAATTAAATGAATTTTTTTAGAATTAGAAAATATTAATAAGAACAAAAAAAAATTAAACAAGGTAATGTTTGGTTTTCATCAAATTAATCACCACCTAGAATAAAGCTTTAAAAATATACATACATATATATATATATATATATATATATATATATATATATATATATATATATATATATATATATATATATATATATATATATAATATATTGTTGGGGAAAGGGATTCATATCAACTTTGTGGTACCGGATATGTCAACGAGTCGTGAACGACATCACTTTCCGTAAGACTTATTTATTGTGTACCACAAATAATCTTCGGGATAAAACGCTGATGGACAAATGTATATATTCATGTTTTCTCGAGTTCAAACTATGAGAAAGTGATTCATAGGAATGTGTTTTTGCACACCTTATTCCCATCTTGTTATCATATCCTATATGTATCTGTCTCTCTCCTTATTCATGACTTTTATAACATGTCAAAAGGTACCATGCCAAAAGGCACCACAAAGGATAGGATAGGCCAAAAGGCACCATGCCAAAAGGCACCATAAAGGATAGGATAGGATAAGGAGGGTTAAACTTGAAGAGGTACCTTACTTATTCACCTTTTCACGAAATGGATTGGATAAGGCGGGCAAACTTGAAGAGGCACCATGCTTATCCACCTTTTCGGATAAGCACTAGAAAATTTGCCACTTTTATTTTATTCTTGGAAAATTCCAATAATCCCCCGCCTTTTTCAAGATATAGCACAAACTCTCGCCATTCCAGCAAATACACAATCACAACCGAGAACACAAAGAGATTTATGCATCATGAAAGTATCTTGCGATTTGAACTTTCACTTAGTGGACATAATTTCAATTAGTCTGAATGTAATAGTAGACAAGTCTTTGAACTATACATCCTTTTTGACTAATTGGATATATCTCACACATAAACCTCAAAATACACTTAGAATTTTGACACAATTTAGGGCCATGTGTCCATATCCTTAGTGAGTGTACCAAGCCATGCCCCATTTGGCTCTCGAAGCGGCCACACTTCACACTCACATAGGTAGACTCTTTATACTCTTTCAAGCACATACCCCCGTATATTATGGCATACCAACTTTACCGTTGAAGAGTCTATTAAGAGCTTTCGCTCACCCTTTTCCTTACATACGGATAATTTCAAGCACTTAAACTTTGGGATGGAAGATAAACATAATAGTGCTTGCAACCATCCATATGATAAGCTCGACCGCATTGAACTCAAAACTTGACATCTCATATGGTGACCAATCACTATGCACTATTTTAAATGCTTACTTAGAGAAATCATGAGTATTTACCGTTGAGCCTCCATGCGACCATGAAAAAAAAGTGTCTATCATTCTTATTGTGCCCGTTGACACTAGGAGGTAGAAGTTTTCCACTTGAAGAATACCAAATCCAATTACACCAACAAAACACGATACACGCACATCAACTTCATTTATAATAATGTTAGCAATCAAATGAATAGTAAAAAAAATTATTTTCGTACATAGGTACAAGAAGAGGAAAAGGAGTTCTTGTCATTATTCTACTTTACTCATTAACTTATCATCATGTCATTTACCATGATCTTTATCTTCATATATATTACCGTACATCATGTGTTTTCTACGTTATTAGTCTCAATTGCCATGTGTGAAGTTGACAACTTTTAATTTTTCTAGTAGCTACTTATCGTTTTATCGTTTCCAAATAATAATATCAATTGTGTATGTCATGGTGTTTTTTTATTTTTCAATAACATATATATTCTAAATATCTATTTCATCATGCATCATGCGTAGTATGAGTCTACACTAGTAATTAATTAAGTAAGTGATATATATCTTACTATTAACTGTCTTATATTTTGTGTTAAAAAATTATATTATCATTTACTAAATCCCAAAAAAAAAAAATGATTGAATAATAGAAGGATACTATTAAATCAAGTTTGTATTTATAAATTCTTACTATTATAAATTCACACTATGTCTTCATGGTTGAGTATTTTGTTTATTTTATTTTATTTATTTTTTTGACACTGCACTTTCTCTCCTTTTTTTTGGTCCCCATTTTTTTGTTTAATTACTTGTTGGCAATGCAGGTGTTTTTTTTAACCTTGATTTTTTTGTTTAATTATTATTGGCAATGCATTTTTGGGGGGGGGGGGGGTTTCCCCGCCCCCCCCCCCCCCCTCTTAAGAGAATGTGCACTTGTTTTAAATATCATTCTTATCTCCTCGTCTTCATATCTTTCTCCCTAATTGTTATCTTTCATGGTCCGTAGTAATTTACTTATTTTCCCTCTTGTTCTTTGCATGTACTTATATTTTGTCTTGTTCTTTACTTCACAGAATAAGGAAAGTTACTTTTACTTGCCTCTACCTTTAAATTATTAAGTATTTTATTTTCACACCTTTTTTTACCAAAAAACAAAATACTTATATGGACACCAATAAGATCCTTGTCATTATACCAAAATATAAATTGTTACAAATGTCTACATATCCATTAATAGTGTTTGTTTTACACTAGAAATACGCTCGTACAAACACAAAATCAGTACTTATCTTAATATAAAATAAATTCTTCTCTCTCAAAATGACAATTTCACGTTGACTTTGGTAGTGACATCACCTCACTTTAACCAACTTTTTTTTTTTAAAAAAAAAGTACAATCCACATTAAAAATGTTCAGATTAGGAGATTAGGTGAACCCAAAATTTTTGAAAAGTTTAGTATTTGGAGAAGAGAGAAATAATTTTGAAAACTTTAGTAAATTGGAGAAGAGAGAAATGAGTTTGCCATTGGCAAAGACAGAGGGGCAAGATCACCTTTTAATTTTTCAATTTTTGAAGTCACTCATTGTACCATAAAAAAGTATTAACTAGATAAATATCCTCGTGAATGTTAAAAAAATGTTGGTTTGTTATTTTTAGATAAAGATTTTGGATTGTGTCATGTATTTAATTTTTACATGTTGATAAGCATTTATTTGACATATTGATAAATATTTTGGTTGTTTGTACAAAATAATATCGAGAAGTTCAAATAATTAACTAGTTATATAACTAAACAAATGAACAAAAAAAGTACAAATTTTAATTTGTAAAAAACAAAGAAAAAGATCTCGAAAAGATTAAATTAGATTAAAATCATATGAATTTCAATTCATGGCCCAAAAAAAAACCTCAAATGAATAATAAGATAAGGTTTTAGGACATAAGCATCACATGAATACATATAAATTTAAAAGAAATAAGATAAATAATGAATATAAAATATGCAGAATTAGTATGAAAATAAGATTCCAAGCATTGAAGTAATTTTTACATATGACATAAATTTAATTCTTTTTGAAAAGAAAATAAAATGGCTAATGAATAAAAAATCATGGTCAACTAAAGTAATGTAGAGAAAGAGTATAAATGGAATTTTAATAAATAATATTTTCAGAAACATATAATTTTACCAAATATTTTTTTATAGAAACAGATGATTCTAATATCTAATGCAAACAACCAATTCAAACAGCTAACAGCTAGCAGTTAATAGTAACATCCAACAACTAATAACTAATAGCTGATTGCCAAACATGACTTATATGTACTCAAATCCAAACTTAAATCGAATAAATTTAGCTACATTAAAAACCGATTTAAGAATAAGTCAAGTATTTTTTTTATTTTTTAATGAACAAAGCTTATCCGGTCCAGTGGACCTTCACAATGGCCCATTAACTAACTGATATAGTACACTTTGGATTGTGATTGCTTACACACAATACATATTATGTGCACTTAGGAGTTTATGCTCTGAGATCCAACTTAGCAAATATGTTACATGTTGGCATTGGAATTTTTTATTTAAATAAGTGAATGATGATAGAAGTAAATAATGGACACATATAAAATCTAGTAACTTCCTTGCTATTAGACAGTTCATCCATTTCCTTCCTCAACTGCACTTCTCTCTTCTCTCTCTTCTTTCTAAATCATCTTTCTTTCTCTATCCTCTTCATTGTTGCTCATCCATCTTCTCAATTTTTAGAAAATTACACCAAAAAATTCAACAAAATAATATTACAAACTCAAAATTTCACCACTTTCGTCATAATTGTCAGTCACATCTCAGTGATAGTCGATTTCTTTCTTCCATACTTGAATTAAACGGAAGAAGTGTGAATACATTCAGTTGTTCCTGAACAATTGTTGAATATGTTTATTATTGATTTTACTGAATCAAAAGATATTGTACATTGCAACACGAAGATTAATTGATAGTCAGCAATGGTATGTTCATTTTCACCATGGAGATTTCGAGGATGAAGAAATAGGGGAAGACAATTTAAAAGTCAGAGTATTTCAATTAGCAAGCGTGTGCTTGCTCGTGTATTGGAGTTTTAACTATTTTTTCCCCTTTTAAATTCGCTTGCCAGCAAGACATGTAGTTACTGGTTGTTCATCTTGTAGCTATAGGTTATTCATTCATGATCTTAAGTTTGTTCATTATTAAAAAGAAATTTTTGTTCATTTATGATTGTAATGGATTGTTTTTTTTTAAAAAAATTATTGATTGCTACTATATTAAAATTTACTTCAATAATTTTTGTCATATTCATCCTAATCCAAAGAATAGTCGTTCACGTTAAACTTCATTCGATTACTTTACAAATTTAAACCTGTTGGGTTTTATGGCCCAAAATCTCGGGTTTAGGCACGGGGTGACCATGCTGCATGGGCACGGGCGTGCCGCGACACAGAAGACCGAAGAACAGAGCAGACAGAGAAGTGACACGGTGTGCCCGTGCCACATGGCACGGCACGACCGTGCCAGGGGAAATTTTCTGCCGCCTTAAAGTGGCGGCTAGGGTTGCGCTTTGGTGACGGTTTTTGGAAGGCGGCAGCTAGGGTTTTCAAGGGGAAACCCTGCCTCACAGACCCTATATAAAGGGGGTTTAGGGCCTTGTTTCAAAATACTCCAATATAGAAAACACATTGAGAGAGTGAGGTTATTTGTGAGAGAATACAATTGAGAGTATTGTAATTCTGCTCTTAATCACTGAAGTGATTGTGGTGTACTACTCTGCTCATAGTGAAATTTGTCGGTGTGCTGTCGCCGTCCGTGGTTTTTCCCACATTGGGTTTCCACGTAAAATTCCCTGTGTCCTTTATTCTTGTTTCTTTCATTGTTGCGTTGTGTTCTTGGTTGAATTCTGTTGCATTGTCACATCCTATTATCCCCTTTATTTCATAACAAGTAGTATCAGAGCGAGGTTATAGGATGTCTTCAATCATGAAGGTGGACATACAGAAATTCGACGAGGAGATTAGCTTTAATCTCTGGAAGGTGCAGATGAGGGCGGTCCTCATCCAGCACGGGCTGTGGAAGGTCCTGCAGGGGCCTCACGTCAAACCTACAGGCACAACGGATGAAAAGTGGGCTGAGGATCAGCAGAAAAGGCGTGGGAAGTTGACAAATGAGGAATGGGAGGAACTGGAGCTGAAGGCAGTTTCAGCCATACAACTATGTCTGGCACCTCACGTGCTCCGCGAGGTTCTTGATAAGGTAACTGCTGTTGACCTTTGGGCTAGGCTAGAAGAACTATATATGACAAAGAGTCTAGCCAATAAGATCAGGCTAAAAGAAAGGTTGTACACCTGTCGTATGGCTGAAGGTACGCCTGTCCAGAAACATCTGAATGATTTCAATTCAATTCTAGTTGATTTGGAAAGTCTGGATGTAAAAATTGATGATGAGGATAAAGCCATCTTGCTTGTTGTCTCACTACCCCCTTCATATAAATACTTTAAAGAAATCATGCTGTATAGTAACACGGATACTATATCGTTTGAAGATATCAAGGCTAACCTTCTTTCAAAAGAAAAGTTTGACCATGACATTCATGCTGACCAGGGTGAAGGGCTGGCTGTTAGGGGTAGGACAACTGAGAAGGGAAACGGTAATAGGAAGAGCCGTTCTAAATCAAGAAATCCTCATGCTAATAAAACCTGCCACTTTTGCAAAAAATTGGGTCACATAAAGGCTAATTGTTGGAAGCTAAAGAACAAGAATGAGGAAACGGGTAAAACTGCTACTGCTAACTGTGTGGTAGAGTCTGAGTCAGATGGGGATGTTCTGCTTGCTACTTCTTTAGCTACCACCTCTGGGAAAGGGGTGGATAACAATTGGGTCTTGGATTCTGGTTGCACATTCCACATGTGTCCTCATAGGGACTGGTTCGTTACTTATGAGTCTGTGGATTCTGGGGTGGTACTTATGGGCAATGATAGTGAATGCAAGGTTGCAGGGATAGGTACAGTTCAGATCAGAACCCATGATGGCACTATTAGAACATTGTCTAAAGTGCGTCATATTCCTGATATGACTCGTTGCTTGATTTCCTTGGGAACTCTTGAGTCTAATAGTTGCAGAATCGTCATGGAGAATGGAGCTCTAAAGGTGGCTAAAGGAGCCATGGTGATGATGAAGGGACTAAGGCAGGGCAGTCTCTACATCCTGCAGGGAGCCACAGTTACAGGAGTAGCTGCGGTAGGTACAGCAGATGAGACGATGTTATGGCACATAAGGCTGGGCCATATGAGTGAGAAAGGGATGACCATTCTGGGTAAGAAAGGTTGTCTTGGTAACGCTAGTACGGGTAAGTTGGATTTTTGTGATCACTGCGTATTTGGGAAACAGAAAAGGGTAAGTTTCTCAAAGGCTAGTCACCGTACTCAGGGGGTCCTGGACTACATCCATTCTGATTTGTGGGGTCCCTCTAAGGTACCCTCGATGGGAGGTAAGCGTTACATGTTAACATTTGTTGATGATTTCTCACGAAAAGTTTGGGTGTATTTCTTGAGACAGAAAAACGAGATATTCTCAATGTTCAAGAAATTCAAGGCTCTGGTTGAGAACCAGACTGGCAAAAGGATCAAGAAACTCAGGACTGATAATGGCCTGGAGTTTGTTGAATCTGAGTTTGAAGAGTTCTGCACAGCAAACGGCATAGCCAGGCATAAAACCTTGGTCGGGAAACCACAACAGAATGGGGTCGCAGAACGAATTAACAGGACATTGTTAGAGAAAGCACGGTGTTTGCTTTCAACTGCTGGGCTTTGGGATCGCAAAGCGTTTTGGGCTGAGGCCATTTCTACGGCCTGCTACCTGGTGAATCGATCACCACACTCCTCCATCGAGTTTCAGATTCCAGAAGAAGTATGGTCAGGTAATCCTGTTGATTACTCTAATCTCAGGGTATTTGGGTGTCCTGTGTATGCTCATGTAAATGAGGGAAAACTAGCACCTAGAGTAGTTAAATGTATGTTTTTGGGGTATGCTAGTGAATCTAAGGGGTATCGTTTGTGGTGCCCTGATTCTAAGAAAGTAATACAAAGTAGGGATGTTACTTTCAATGAGTCTGATATATTATCTTCTGGAAAGAATGTTGCTGTTCCTTCTACTGGTGCAGGAACTCAGCAAGACACCAGCATGGAGGTGGAGCTGGAGACTGCTACAGCTCAAGGTGGAGCTGTTGAGGAAACTATGAGGGAAGTCCAGGTCACTGAGCCTGGGGCTATCAGCACTAATCAACCTCAGGAGGAGGTTGAGCACTCTATAGCACGTGATCGTCCTCGTAGGGAGATCAGGAGACCGGCCCGGTACAACGATGATGAAGGGCTGATAGCATTTGCACTTTCAGTTGCAGAGGAAGTGTCTGAAGGAACTGAGCCTTCAAATTATACTGAAGCCATCACCTGCCCAAGTTCACCCAACTGGGTTCAGGCTATGCAAGAAGAAATGGAAAGTCTGCAGAAAAACGGGACTTGGGAGTTATGTAACCTGCCTAAAGGCCGACGGGCCTTAACTGCCAAATGGATATACAAGAAGAAAGAGGGCATTCCTGGGGTAGAGGATGCAAGGTGGAAAGCAAGGTTGGTTGTTCGTGGTTGCAACCAACGGGAAGGTATAGACTACAATGAGGTTTTCTCTCCTGTAGTCAGACACACCTCTATTCGATTATTGTTATCCATTGTGACATTGTTTAACTTGGAGTTGGAGCAGCTTGATGTAAAAACAGCCTTCCTGCATGGTGAGCTGGAAGAGGAGATATATATGAAGCAACCTGAAGGGTTTGCTGTTCCTGATAAGGAACACATGGTATGTAAGTTGAAAAAATCCTTGTATGGACTCAAGCAGGCTCCTAGGCAGTGGTATAAACGTTTTGACACGTTTATGATTGATAATGGTTACATACGTAGTAGATATGATAATTGTGTATACTTTAGACAATATGGTGATGGGTCCTTTATATATCTACTACTATATGTTGATGACATGCTAATTGCATCTAAAGATAAAAACCTGATTAGCATGCTAAAATCTCAACTCAGTAAGGAATTCGAAATGAAAGACTTAGGTGCAGCTAAAAGGATACTGGGCATGGAGATTCACAGGGATCGAAAGGAGGGAAAATTATACTTGTCTCAAGAAAAATATCTTGAGAAGGTATTAAGCAAGTTCAATATGAGGGACTGCAAGGCAGTGTCTACCCCTCTTGCTGCACATTTTAGACTATCTGCGGAATGCTGTCCGCAAACAGAAGAGGACATCGGTAGAATGTCCAAAGTACCATACTCTAGCGCTGTAGGGAGTTTGATGTATGCCATGGTCTGTACCAGACCAGACTTATCACATGCTGTGAGTGTGGTAAGTAGATATATGCATAATCCTGGAAAGGACCACTGGGAGGGTGTAAAATGGGTCCTACGGTATGTAAAAGGAACTGTGGGGAAAGGGCTGGTATTTGATAGAAACAAGGCTGCTACATCTGATGTAGTAGGGTATGTTGATTCTGATTATGCTGGTGATTTGGATAGGAGGAGGTCCATATCTGGGTACATCTTTACTATGTGTGGGGGCGCTATCTCTTGGAAAGCGTCTTTACAATCTATTGCAGCTCTGTCTACAACAGAAGCTGAGTATATTGCTGCCACGGAAGGAGTGAAGGAAGCTACCTGGCTAAGGAGACTGGTAATGGAGCTTGGAATACCACAATCTGCTACTGTGGTATATTCTGATAGTCAGAGTGCCATACATCTGACAAAGAATGATGCCTACCACTCGAAGACCAAGCATATCAGCGTCAAATATCATTATGTACGAGACACAGTTGCTGCAGGAGAAATAATGATGAAGAAAGTTCACACCTCAGAGAATCCTGCTGACATGCTTACAAAGCCACTACCTACAGCTAAGTTCGAGCATTGCTTGGACTTAGTGGGAGTTCACAGTCATTGAGAAGCCCTGCGGGGCATAGCCCCATAGGGGGCATCACCCCTTGGGGTGTGACGACGACGACGGTAATTGAAGACTGGAGATTTTGGTCCAAGGTGGAGATTGTTGGGTTTTATGGCCCAAAATCTCGGGTTTAGGCACGGGGTGACCATGCTGCATGGGCACGGGCGTGCCGCGACACAGAAGACCGAAGAACAGAGCAGACAGAGAAGTGACACGGTGTGCCCGTGCCATGTGGCACGGTCGTGCCACATGGCACGGCACGACCGTGCCAGGGGAAATTTTCTGCCGCCTTAAAGTGGCGGCTAGGGTTGCGCTTTGGTGACGGTTTTTGGAAGGCGGCAGCTAGGGTTTTCAAGGGGAAACCTTGCCTCATAGACCCTATATAAAGGGGGTTTAGGGCCTTGTTTCAAAATACTCCAATATAGAAAACACATTGAGAGAGTGAGGTTATTTGTGAGAGAATACAATTGAGAGTATTGTAATTCTGCTCTTAATCACTGGAGTGATTGTGGTGTACTACTCTGCTCATAGTGAAATTTGTCGGTGTGCTGTCGCCGTCCGTGGTTTTTCCCACATTGGGTTTCCACGTAAAATTCCTTATGTCCTTTATTCTTGTTTCTTTCATTGTTGCGTTGTGTTCTTGGTTGAATTCTGTTGCATTGTTACATCCTATTATCCCCTTTATTTCCTAACAAAAGCTTTCTTTAATAACTTGTACAGTGTGTTCATGATGTGTAAATGATATTTGTTAATGTGTATTTATGATTAAAAAGGTTTTTGTTAATGTTAAGTTTTTTAAAATTATTTTCATCTTTAATTTTCTTTAACATACCATTTCTAATCATCATGTAGCAAATGATAACTTACTCTTTATGAATATTTTTGAAAGAATAGATGAACAAACTGGTAACCTCAGTGAATAACCTGGCAATAAATAATGAACAAATCCTACTATCAGCGAACTTCATCCAAACGTCCAATGACCAAGCTAAAGAGGCTCAATGAACAATTCATATTCACATACCCAAGGGTGAACATTATTGAAACAATAATTGAACCATTTGGGTAGTCTCAATGAACAACCTCGCGGTAGATTATAAACAAAATTCCTACCGTTAGCGCACCTTATTAAGACATCTAATGAACAAGTACACGAGATTTGGTGAGCAATTTAGATTGATCATGTATCAATAGGGAACATTATTGAAACAATGAATGAACACATTGGGTGGCCTTAGTGAAAAACCTCACAACATTATATACAAATATATCCTACTATTAGTGAACTTTATTAAGACGTCCAATAAACAAGTTCATGAGGTTTAATAAACAATTAAGATTTATATGCCTGAGGGTGACCAATATTTAAACAATATAGCATCAAATTGGGCAACCTTAGTGAACAACCTCACACTAGAATATGAACAAATATCCTACTATTAGTGAACTTTATCAAGACATCCAGTGAACAAGTTGATTAGAGTTAGTGAACAGTTTAAATTCACATAACCAATCAAACAATGATAATTTTTTAAATTAGAAAAACCTAATATAAATAATGAATATAAATCTGAAAATAAAAAGTGAGAATAATATTTAATTTTATAATTACATTGGGGTTGATTTTATGCTAATCCTATATCATAAATGTTTAAAAAAAAAAATCAGAAGTGATAAAATATAACATATGAGTGTTAATGATAATGAAAATTGGTAATGAATAGAAAGTGACAATATAATAATATAATTCATTAATCATGACGAATCAAACCATCACTTGCTCTAACGCATACGCCATTAACTGCAATCCACTAAAATCTGACGTTTATTCACAAATTAAAAAAAAGCTAACTACAGTGGTTAATAATAATTTTTTAGGAGGATGGATCAATTGAAATCTGACGTTTATTGATAATTTTTTAGGAGGATGGATCAATTGCTTTTATTCAGAATGCATCCAGAACTGTCTAATTGGAGCAACGAAGAAAAAATTGGAGCCCTTTACAAGGCATGATGAGCATTGTATTTTGCTTCAAGCATTAACCCTTAAGTTTTACATTGCACAATGAAAGCAAAAGCTGATATAGTTTCCAGTAGGCGTGGAATAACTATTCAATACAAGGTTGTTTAAGCTAAACCTCCAGAAACTAGAACTGAAATAAGACATTCTGATCATGACTCAAAATGAATTAACTTGTTTGAACCTGAAATTTGTCTGACGAGTATTGATCAGATTTTGTTGATAGACATATTGGGTAAACCAAGCATATACATCGAATTACCCATTTTAAACTACCCTTTTGCCATAGTTGAGTGGCCGATCAATTGCATTTTGCATAACTGTTGAGCCCTCGCAAGTTCATGAGTCCTTCAGACACGGACGTCATTCGCTTTCAATTCGGTTGTTAGAAGCTCTTTGAAACCGATTTATCTGATTTTGAAACGGAATATTTTGGTTTCTAACGGCGAGTTGTTTTGTAGTGCTGTTAGAAATAGAAAATTCCAAAATCTCATGTGAACTGTCTGGTTCAGCTCAAATTGAGGTTCTTTCTTCTAGATTCAAAATTAGTAAGAATAGGAAATGACCCATTAATTATCATGGAAAAATAATTGATATCTAACTAAAAACTGAGAATAAATAAAGTCAAATAAAAAGCGAATTAAATCATGCAGGATTATTTGCTGTTTTCCTCCCCTTAGATAGGATTATCATCTATTATTTCACATATATAACTAAAATAATGGGTATTTTAATAAATAACAATAAGAAGATATTTTATTAGGAGAAGGTACTTTTTCTAAAGATAGAGAATAAATTAGATTTAATAGATGACTACCCTTATATAATAGAATTATCATATGTCCTTTATCATATATATAACTAAAATTATGGGTACTTTATGGGAAACAAAAAATAAAGACATGCTTTATTTGGAGAAGGCACCCTTCTTTTAAGACATGGAAGGATTAGATTTAATGGATCACTAATTTATATGGATGAGATTATACCAAAAACTGCAAATCACCCAAGAGGTTGTTTTTTTAACTACTTCAATTGTTTTTTTTTTTTTAAATTTTAAGATGACAAGATTATATGTATCCTTTATCACAACGAACCAAAATTATGAGATAGTTTTTTAAAAAATAAAAATAATGGATATTTTACTTGGATAAGGTAGGTTTTTAAACTTTAAAATCTATAGTTAGATTTAATGAATAAATATAACAACCTAGTTTTTTCCCCCTAGATAATTAGAGTATCATTTATCTTTGATAATATATATCTGAAATCATGAGGAATTTTTTAAATAAAAATAAAAGAATAGCTTAACTTTAGAATTTACGGCTTAGATCTAATCCATAAATAATTTTTATGGTTGATATTGTACCAAATCTCACAAATTATTCTCGTTGCATCATTTTAGATTTTCTAGATTGCTATTAGTATAGTAAAAATATAAAGCCGTTCTTTATTATCAAGATCCATGCTAAATATTAGTATCATTTTTATAACCCAAATAAAACTATTGGGTGACAAAAGAAGTAATCAAGTGACAAGTCCTTTTAGCAGTAGGCCTGTCAAGCAAAATCACAACAACACTTAAACGCAGGCTTACTGGCTGATTACATTATCTTACAAACGTGACCCTTTAGACGCATTAGTCAACCATCAGCCCACCATTATACCCAGGCCCAAAAAGGTCGGGTTTTCAAGGCCCGCCATCATTTCCTTAAATTATGGGCCCACCAGATCCTGCTGCATTTTTTTTTTTAGTGGCATTATTGTTTCCACTTTCCACTCTTCTTCATGCATGAAAACAGAGATTGTTTACAAATAAGTTTTTAACCAAAAAAAAGCAACCGTAAATCTATTAAATTATTTTTGGCCCCAGAAAGCTAATATGATGTCAACGTAAATATTTGAATTTTTCCCATATGTACAAAAAGATGTGAAAATTAGTGTAGACAAAATTTAAATCAGTGTTATAAATACCATATCGTATCGTCCGGTATTGCCCGAAACGTGCCGCACCCGTCAAAAAACGGTACAAACTAGTGTCCGATATTGTACCAGTCAATACTGCTCTATACCGTCAAATGACGAGCGGTATCGGTATTTTTGGTGAAATACTGTCTGGTACACTAAAATTTCAAATTTTTTTGTACGTTGATTTTTTAATTTTTTTGAAATTTGAAACGGTACGGCCTGGTACAATGATGTATGAATCCGGTATGTCTCATTTCAATGAAAAAACGGTACACTAACCGGTATGATATTTATAACTTTGATTTAAATATCAGATTCTTTCTTCCTTGTCTTTCTTCTTTTTTTTTTTTTTGAGGGAATAAGGTATTCGTTGTAGGTTTTAAAGTGAGCTTTTAAGACTTTACACTTCTTCTTTTCACCCCTTCCTCCTCCTCCTCTTCTTCTTCTGATAAAACGTTCAATCTTAGCTCAAGCAAACTTAAAAGTTCAAATTAGTAAGATCAATATAAAAAAAAAGAAAGTTTAAATAGATTTTATTAACCAAAAATGAATCCAAAGTTTACCAAAAATATTTTTACATAAACTCATCGAGAAAAATAAATTTAATTCGACAAAAATAAATATATATAATTTAACAAAAATAAGTTACAATGGAATAACCACAAAGTTCATTCAATTCTTAACCTTGTAAAAAGCTCAATGCTAAGAAGTGCGTTCTCTTTTATGATTCCTCCTAGGCTGTAGCTGCCTTGCTCAAAAGTTCCTATAATCACTTACCTACTTGAATTCTTTCACATATTTATATGTTAAGGAAAATATTTTAGGAATTTAATAAAAATGTGTGAGCAATGGTGGTCCACGAAAGGATCATAATATTAATATTAAGTATTATTATTATTGTACCATCCGTGCACAAATATGATATTAATCCTTGCAAAATAATTGGAGCAAGAATCAGTATGGAAATCTTCAAGCACAATATGGAACATTTTTTTTTTTCAACTGTCCCATATTCTTATTTATTCAATTATTTTATCATGCAAGGAGAATGCTACAACATTGAGCATCTTTCAGAAAAGGCATGGGATTATCAATTTTTTTAATAATCTCTCCATGATTATTTATTTTGAAATGATCTCTATATGAGTGCAATTATAGGATGAGAAAAAATACAATAATTAGTAAAGTGATTAATTATCTATGAAGTAATTAATTAAACATTCCAATAAAGGGATGGTCAAATATGAATTTTGGAATCATTTTTTTATTTTTTTATTAGTTGAGATGCTTCTATTCCATTTTATTATCAATTCTTTTGGTTTTGCACTCCCTGTTCAGGCTAATTGTTGGAGCTAAGACTTATCATAAGTGTTGTGGTAATTATGTTGTGCAATATTATGCTTAGTCAAAAGAGAAAAAAGGGAGCAAAAAAAAAAGGTGTAATAGGTTAGTGAGCCTTGAGTCGGATGTCACGTATATTAAGGGTTAATTTGGATTTCTTGTTCTTTTTAAATTATAATTGCACTCTATTTTATTTTTTTTGGGCTTATCACATTGAATGTTTGCTATCCATTTTTTTTTTGAATTTTAATTAAATGAATTTTTTTAGAATTAGAAAATATTAATAAGAACAAAAAAAAAATTAAACAAGGTAATGTTTGGTTTTCATCAAATTAATCACCACCTAGAATAAAACTTTAAAATATATATATATATATATATATATATATATAACCTTCAAACATCCTCCTCCTCTTGGTGTTATTCTTTTGGTCTTGTATCCCCCTTTTCACTGGAGTCGAGATACTGTTGATCCAATAAGGAGCAGAGCTCTCCCATCATAGATTTTTTTATATTCACAAGACTCGAACCTGAGATCTTACTTAAAGGAAACAAGTGCCAAATCACTTGAACCAACGTGTGTTAGTTCCCCTTGGTGTTATTCTACCCCCTCCAAACCCACCAACCTTCATTGTTGTTAGACTCATCCTTCACTTTTTTCCAGCAACATACTTCGCGGATCTCAAACTGCCAACCTCATAATCTCATATCTCTGCTCCGTTTTTTCCAATGATATAACTTTCGTGGTTTGTGTAAACTAGTTACAGTCCTTTAAAAAACATCAACTCTATGTTGGGGCACCAACCCTTCCCCAAACCTAAGCAACTTACCATGTAGGGATGGAAATCACATTCGAGTTCGATGCACATCCGATCTGATCCGAAGTAAAATTATCTGATTCGGATTTGAGGAAAAAAAAAATATTCGAGTTCGAGTTAGAAGAAAATAATCCGAATCCGAGTCGAATCTGGAGGGAAAATAACATTTGATCCGATTATTTTGTGCAGTATTAAAAATTCAAATCTAAAATTTTATAAATCCAAAGTCTACCCTTTGGTCTTAATCCCAAGTTCTTAACACCACTTTCACACTTCATTGCTTAGTCAAGTCTCTGTGCGTGTGTGTGTGTGTTCGTCCCAGACTCTTAGTCTCACTCCATAACTGACTAGACTCTCGACGTCATCTTTCTCCTTGTCACTTATCAATCTCCCCTAATTTGACATCAAATATTCAAATATTCGGTTGAAGGGATAAGAAAGTGCATGTTATCGCATCGATAGATAAGCAGAATAAGTTCAGTAAAAAAATATGCAAAATAATTGTCGTAAAAGAAAATTAATTTGAATTGGATTAAATCCGACTCCGAGTCGAATCAAATTCGGAGGTCCTGTTGGATCGGATTCGTATCGGATTCAGAGGTCCAGTTGGATTGGATTCGGATCAGATTTTTAGATTCGAAACTTATTCAGATTTCGATGTTCAATTCCAACATCCGATCTGAATCCGGTCTGTTGTCATCCCCACTACCATGCCATACATTCGACCCAATGCCCGATTGGTGAGATTAAAAAAAAAAAAAAAAGACATTCGCCTTTTACATGAAATTTACTTGCATGTAGAATATCATCTCATTAATTGGATTAGAGTTTCACATGATCTTCACATACTATGAAGATCAAAATTGATAACTTGAATTCTATCTAATTTGTGCTTTGTTCCTTAAATATAATCTAAATTTGAAAGACAATTGCCATGCAAACACACCAAATTTTGAATCAATCAAGTAATAATGAATGATGAAAAGGAGGGGGATTCCAACATGAAAAAAAAAAAAAAAAACAACCAACTTGGGGGTTGCTAATCAAATGAAAAAAAAAAAAAACAATAGATTCCATCTTTAATTGAGAAAAATTCTTCATAGGTGTGTATATGTGTATGTTAAGTTGCCTTCTACTTTTTGCATCACAATGACGTTTTCTGGCATAGTTGGTCTCTTTTCTAAGCATAATTAGACTGTCTATATATATATATATATATATATATATATATATATAGTATATATATATATATATATATATATATATATATATATATATATATATATATATATCTCAGGTGAATATAACACTTTCCTACGCGGAGAAATGTTCATAACTTTTGATAAAGAAAGTTGTCAGTCAATATATATTATGTCAATTTTGAAAGAAAAAGGGGAGGGGGGGGGGGGGAATTCCAAGATGCAAAGCTTGTTAATGATTATGAATTTTGATAAGTTATTGGGAGAATATATGCTCTCTACTTAGAGCAAATATTGTGTAATTTTGATTGATAAATTAGTATTCTTTTTAGTTGCTTTTGTTTTATTAGTTGTACGGGGAGGATGCTCAACTCGATCGAAAGAATTTTTTGTTTCAACATGATTAAAATTTTTGTGGGGAAAAAAAAGCAATATCTTCGACCAATAGAAGGATTAATTTCGATCATGGTGTACAGTAAATTAGGGTTTTTCAAAGATAACAATAAATAAGTTAAAGAAGCAAAAACACTAATGATTTTAAATTTCTAATTACTAATAGAAAAACTTATATGTCCTTTTAAGCGATAATTTTTAAGTAATGTAATCCATATAAGACAAGTCGTCGCTCCTTTGGTTGGATTACTGTGCGGTAACCTATATTAGTACATATCCCACATATGAATTTCATACCCCCACCCGCAAAAAAAAAAAGAAAATACTTTTCTTTCTTTTTGACATGAAAGTTCTACATACTAGTCTGGACCCGTGCTTTGCACGGTGCATGCTACAGTAGACAGTTTGAATACATATATATATACACATACACATACACATATACACACGTGCACACGAATACCCCCCCACACACACTCTCTATCTCAATTAAGAAAAATATTAATTAAATCGCACAACATCTAATAATAATGGAAGAATTAAAATCATATACACATATAGGCATGCAAGCAGATAAAATTAATAGTTTAAAAGTTAGTTAAAAAATACCTTAATTTGTTAGAAAAGAATTAATAATATGAGAGTGTATCTAGGGCATCGATGAAGAGGTATTCCTTATTGTATTTTAATTCCTACAAATTACAAAAATATAAAAAGAAAAATAAGTGCAAGAAAAATATAAACATCCTAGTAAGAAGATGAAATAGGAGACAATACCTTGATGTTTGAAAGCCTAAAATCATCACAAACATGATCAATGTATAATTTATGCATACAAAGAATCCCTAATTACGCCAAACATAACATTCCACTCAAAAATAAGTAACTTAAAGAGCACACATCCTACATCTGCAAAAATTTGTAGAAAAATACAGAATATTATGAGAAATTCATCATAAAATTTTCATAATTTTTTCTTGAGCCAATCATCCACAAAAATTGAAACAGTACCCGAAGATATACATTAGAACAGGGGAGATTTCAATCAAAAATACATAAATCGTAAGATATACGTAAATCATAAGATACGCATAAATCATAAGATACAAATCAAAAATTCATGAAAATTTACAAAAAATAGCCAAGTATCATAGATAATATACAGTAAAATTTCATAATTTTTCTCCAAGCAAATAACTCCTAGAAATTGAAATAGTAGATAAAATGGTACGCTAAATCGAGGCAATTCTAATAAAAAGTTCATAACTCACAAATTAAACATCCAAAATATATAAAAATTTACGGAAAAAATGTTCAAATAACATGTAGATTCCATAGTAAAATTTTCATTATTTTTTCGAATCCAATGACTTACAATAATCAAAACAGTTGGCAAATTGTGCACTAAGCAACAGAGTAGTTTTATTCTAAAATTCATGGCTCATAAAATACACCTCTAAAATTCACTAAAGATTTTCACAAAATTGTAAATCGTAGTAGTAAACCCACAGTAAAATTTTCAAAAGTTTTCTCCACTCTAATAATTCACAGAAATTTGGATAGTAGCAAGCTGTCTGTAAAATTCAAAAACATTTAAGCTTAAGGAAATTATAATCTAGATAAGTTTTTTCCTGATTATTTGGATATATTATAGGAATAATATTTTATGAGATTTCCGGATCAATATTCTTTACAAAGCACTTGCCTAAAACCATTAATATTCTTTTAAAAGCAAAACAAATCAATATACTTTAAGAAGCAAAAACAAATTTTATAAAACTAACAACCCACTATGCAAATGCTAGAGGGTCCAGACTGTGCAATCTTTGGAAGGCCTGAACTCTATCAAATTAGAAAATTTGTTACCCATGCTTGTCACATAAAAAAATAGAACTATTAATTTTCTTTAAAAAGCCCAAAAACCAAAAATCTTTGGAAGTTCTATTTTATGAATAACATAAAATCTAGAAAACAAACAAAAAATTAACAAAGTTGCCTTTTCTAACAAGAAACCACTGAACAAAACAATTGTAATTTAGGAAAATTTGAAATTTATTTAAATAAGCAAAATTGAAGCAACGGTTGAGATCAAGAGAGATATTGCATCTAATGGTCTAAAAACTCTAATTTATGAGAATTTAGAAAAAATCCACGTCATCACAACATTGCTATTATATAATAGTATAGATTAGGCTCTAATTATCTCTATCTCTTAAAATTACTTTATCGTTCCCTTTCTTAAAATTATATTCAACTTTATCAAAAAATATATATATATATATATATATTCAACAAAACATCGTTTGATTTTCCTACGGTTTCCTAATATTTCACTAATCTTCGCGCCTAATATGGCCTTTTATACATAAACAAAACTTCCAAGCAACTTGTGGCCCTGTGGAGCAACCCTATAAACTAACAATGCTTCGTAATATTTGACTATACCACTTGGTCAAGCACGTTGTGATTTGATGGGGGAAAACCTATATATATATATATATATATATATATATAGATATATATATATATATATATATATATATATATATATATATATCACAATAGTTTTTCTTTTTTTTAAAAAAATTAAATATATCATTGAAAAAATATATATAGTTTTGAGAGGTCATTATATATACATTTTCAAGACTTCAAAGGAAATCTAGTTTGCATGTGAGGGCCGAGGGGTCATGTTGTAGACATTGTATGCAAGATGTACACTAATATATCTAATTAGGGATTCTTATAGTGGGTGTCACTGAATTTAATCGTTAAAGTCTCTTCAAATTGTTATCAAATACTTGCAGTTTAATTCCACTTATATCGATGTTTGTATTTTCCGTTGCATCAGGAAAAAAAAGGTTTTACATTCCATGATTTTCATCTTATTAGAAATTTTAAATTGGAAATTTTCAAGATTTTTTTCTTAGTTGAGACTACTGACAAGGTGCAAGGGTCAGTATACAATCGAGTGCAATAATAGGAAGAAAAACCAAATTTGTGGTCTAATGCACTTGAAGTTTTAATGTTAACCACTAAGATCACAACATTCCTTTCTACAAATATCATAATTTTTGGGTTTATTAGAAATCTTAGATTGAAAATTTTTGGACTAGCTAAAGATGTTAGAGTCACTAATTCAATTATGCCTTTTTTTACTTTCCTAAAACAAAAGCTACCTCTGTTTAGATATCACGGGTCAATTAAATATTTAAATGAAGATTTTCAAGCATATATCCCGAATTCAAATAAGGTTTAAGGGCATATATTAATACATTTGAAGTTCGATTTTAATTAACCACTAAAATAAGTTCTTATTTTCAACTTTTGGTATATGAGATAAAGAAAAGTATGTACTAAGCCATAAATCTATAATTGTAATATTATGAGACTATGATATTACATTAATTGCTCACCTAAAATTGCAAAATCTCATAATTACAACATAAAATACAACAAATCCCCATTTATAGGTGCAATTAGTAGTCTTCTAAACATATTTTACTCATTGGAGCTGTATGCTCTCCTACTTTCCATATCTGACTGCCCCTTGAATATTTCATTAAGGCAATAGAAAAAAAAAAAAAACTTTGCTTGAGTACTAATTACCCTTTTTAATTATTATTTGAAGTGTTTTAAATAGGACATTAAAGGTTGAAAGAACCCTCATCATTGTCCTCCTCCCACCACTTGAAAAGGTAATTAAGCATAAAGTGACTGGTCATGGTCAATCAAGCTTGGTCTACTAATCTACTATCATCAGTTGCAGTAACTAGTTCACTAGTTGGGAATATTAACCAGCTGGGAAGTCAATTTGCTGCTATTATATTTTATGAACTAATACAGAATAATAATTAATCAATGGAAGGTAGGACTCTTTTAAGCTTATATGCATAACTCTTTGTTAATGGTCCAATTAATATAAAAAAATTTAACATGGTATCAGAGTGGGTTGCTTAATCTTGATTTGCCACCGTCCCAGTTTGATTAAAATTGTATGCACATGTTGAGCCTTATTAGTAGCCCACACATGAGGGGGCATGTTGGAGTATGAAAGTAGATATTGTCTCACATTGATAAAATACAAAAAATATAAAAGTGGGTGTTGTCCAACATTCATAAAATTAAAGGGCTTGAACTTGTATATAAACTTGTGAGTTACTTCACCCATCGTCAATTGGTGTTGGGTTGGAACCTCATTTGAACTTATATGCATGATTTTTTGTTTATAGCCCAATTGATATTAAAATTTTAATAGTATGGGATTAAGGTCTTATGTCAAAGAGAGATGGCCTTGTAGATGTCATTCGATTGCAGTATGGTAGGTTTGGTTGTGGGATTTTTTTTTTTAATATGTCGTGTTGGCATGCAAGTAGTACATATAGCTGAAAGAAGTGTAAAGGTTAATTAGGTGAAATGGAGATTCAAGTTTTGATACAAACAACTTCTTTCAGTGTAGGTATTACTTTTGCAGAGTATGCGATCCAAGTTTTGTTAATAAATTTACACATTTTATTACTTTAGTTAATTGACATCCAATGGCAGATTATACAAGTATATGTCACTATAATTTTTTTTTTGGTACCAATGAGGCGCAAGGACCGGTTAATGCAGGTGGGATTTAAACTCAGATCTCTGATAAATTTCAATTATCAAAAAAACAGTACTACTCTTTTAAGGAGTTCTCTTTTTAACCTTTTGGATGCTCTATGCTCTTTTCCTTATTACTAAAATCCCAATTATTGAAAGAATTAAAATAATAATTGGCCAATAATTAATCTAAAGGAATTAAACAGTAATCTTTCTTCTCATAAAAACTATAGCCACAATATCACTACTCACTAGACTATCTTAAAGGAATGGTGATTTAATTTTACTTACTTAAACTATCAACTTAAACTATCAATTTGGTTTTTGTTGGCTAAATTAAATGAATTGAATCGATCTGCCAAAGGAAACGAAAAGAGAACAGAACAATGAAGTGCTTTTGATAGTTATTCTTGCGATTTGTAACCCAAATTGGAGGTGGAATATCCAAATTTGGAAGGGGAAAAAAATTCTTTTTGGGCTGAGCGTATATTAAACTAAATCAAAACATCATTATCACTGACCAAAACACCAGCTATACTTTAAGCATTCCCCCCCCCCCCTCCTTTTTAGATAGTCATTGTTCAAATGATTAGGAATTTTTGTTTCCCCTCAAAATTTGTCCAAATGATTAGGTTTTTTTGTTCATTATCCTCATTCCAATCATGTACATCTCTATCAAGAGCATTTTTCTAAGGGATACCTTTCTTTTTTCTCCAATTGTAAGTAGTTATTACAATGGAAAAAAATAGTAGAATTTTTTAAAAAATATAGTTTGAAGAAAGTGAAATTTTATTTTGAAATAATTGGAAGGAAATACAAAAAATTATGGCTTTGTTTGGTCCTTAAAAAATTTGATAGAAATAAAGGTTGAAGAAAAAAAAATAGGGAGAAAGTAAGTTTTTTTCTCTTGTTTGGATTAAGGAAAAAATACAGGAATTTGGATAAGAAATTTTGATGATGTTTGATTAAGAAAATGAGATGCAATCAAATAGTATATGATCACAGTTTGAGGAGAGTCAAATGTGGCTATGCACCCTTACTGGACCTCATTCTTTCCATTAAATCATCTTTCTCTTACATCAGTCCCCTTCAACCTCTTATATAGCAAGCAAAGTGTAAAAATATCTTGTAACAGACTAACAGTTTTGTAACAAACTGTGCACAGCTGGCCTTATTGCCTAACTACCATTTCCTCTGTATTTCCCTTCAGCGACAGCTCTCTTCTACACTGCCCCTCAAGTTGGGAGGTGAAGATATTATGAACCCCCAACTTGGACAGAAGATTAGAGTGCGGAGCCACAGGCACAATGTTGGTAAACACGTCAGCTAGCTGAGCTTTGGTAGACACATGTGTGGGCTGAATTATCCCGACTTTCATCTTGTCCCTAATGAAATGGCAATCCACCTCAATATGTTTTGTTCGCTCATGGAACACGGGTTGGTGGCAATGTATGAAGCTGCTTGGTTATCACACTTTAGTGTAACAGGTGCTAAACCCGAGAGACCAAGGTCTTGGAACAATTGGAGAACCAAATTACTTCACATGTGGTTGTGGCAATCGCTCTATATTCAACCTCAGCTATATAACAAGCCACCACTGACTGCTTCTTGGACCTCCATGGGACAGGAGAGTCACCCAATAGGACACAATAGCTAGTCACAGACTTTCTAGAATCAGCACACCTTCCCCAAGCACTATCACAGTATGCTGTCAAGGTAGGGGCTGACTTGGAGGAAAGCAAAATGCCTTGACCAGGAGACTGTTCTAGGTATCCCAACACTCTCACAGCAGTAGTGAAATGTGCTTCAGTAGGTGATTGCATATGCTGACTTAGCACTTGGACAATATAAGCAATATCCAACCTTCTAATGGTGAGATATATCAATTTACCAATCAATCTTCTGTACTTGTCTGGTTCAGACAGTAAGATACCTTCTTGAGTCATGGAAGTGTTGGGATCCATAGATAGATACACTAATTTGGAGGTCAGCATACCAGCTTCTTTGAGAAGATCCATGACATATTTCCTTTGTGAGAGGAAAATATCTTGATTGAACCGGGCCACTTCAATGCCTAAAAAATATCTGAGTTCACCAAGATCTTTCACGTGGAACCATTTACGCAAGTGATCTTTTACCTTCTGGATGAGAGGCATAGAGCTGCTTGTGATAAGCACATCATCTACACAGACTAACACTAGTAGATGACCTTCATTTGTCTTCCCGGTAAAAGGACTGTAATCTGCCTTAGATTGGTAAAATTCAAATTATAACAAGCTAGCTATAAGTTTACTAAACCACTACCTAGGAGCTTGCCTTAACCCATATAGAGACTTGCGAAGCGTGCAAACTATGTTTGAGGGAACCGATCTTGCTAGGTTTGGTTCTGAACTACACTGAATAGGCTCCTTGTCGTCGATATCCTTGTGGAAGTTTCATTTAAACATCTTCTTCCAAGTCACTATGTAAGAATGCATTTGGTAACATCCATTTGACAGACCTGCCAGCCTCTTATAGATGCAACAGCAGGAACAGATCGAACTATGGTCATCTTTGCTACAAGAGCAAAAGTTTTTTCATAGTCAATCCCCTTTTGTTGTTTACATCCTTGAATAACAATTCGTGCCTTATACCTTTCAATAGTACCATCCGATCTATACTTTGTTTTAAATAGCCACTTGTAGCCTATAGCCTTTTTCCCAACAGGAAGCTTAGATAGACTCCAGGTTCCATTCCTTTCCAATGCTTGCAGTTCTATAGTCATAGCATCACACCAGACTTGATTTTGGATAGCTTCTGCAAAGGAGCTAGGATTTTGCTGTTTGTCAATAGCAGACAAGAAGGCCTGGTATGTAGGAGTAAGATGTGTAGCAACCACTTGATTAGCTACAGGGTGCAAGACCTTTTGCCGAGTTGTGACTGCAGCAGTCACATAGTCTGACAGCCATTGAGGCTTCTTTAATTGCCTAGCAGTTCTTCGTGTACCTCGCATGGACGTGAAGGATACAGATAACGCCCCCAAAATGCTAATGACATGAGTTATGCAAAACTGCAGCAGAAGACTTAGTGATAGAAGGCGCTACCATCGTCCTGATAAGGACAAGGCTCACTGAAACCATTTAATCTTACGACTCATGTTCACAATCACAACATTTATTAAACTGAAACACTCGAAGACCAAAGTTTACAATAGTTTAACTTCAATATAATCGATTTAATCATACCATATGCTAACTCGCACTCCATACTGCACAAGTATATTGAATATAGACCCAACTTGACCCTGAGGTCAATCCAAACATTCATGCTATGTTGAATCCACTATGAGCATCTGATGACTTCGAAAAGGGTTTGCTAAATGGAGAAATATGTGATACTTCATCACATAAAATGAAAAACATGAAAACAATTCGAAAATGTGAGCTAAAACTCAGTACATCCATTTTTGTATTGTAAAATAAGTGTAGAAATACTGTTAATGGGTACCCGCTTTTGCAATTCATTTAGTTCACAATAACAATGAAAATGAAAGTAATATGAAACTGAATTACTCATTATTATCTGGATGTGAACTCCTTGCAATGATATGATCTATACATAGGTGTACATCTGTCAATCCGATCAAGAGTTGGCCTGAAGCCACGCAGGTAAATGATGGGCTGGTGCCCTATAGATATAACTGATGGGGTCATAAGTTAAATGTCAAATTGTTGTATAAACTGATCCATTGAAACTCATTAAGAGTTGTGATTTGATAAATATTGTCTACTTTCTAAAGATACAGGCAATGGAGGTACCATGAGTCTTTAAAAAAAAATCATCTGACTTGATAAATGTCATCTGTTTCATAAATGTCATCTGACTTGATAAATATATTCTGACTTGATAACAGTTATGCATCACGGGGAACGATAACTAGGCCTCGACTCTATTTTATAAATGTCATTGTAAGTATGTGTAGTATGTAAATAATCTTTACTCACATAATTGAGTAAGTAAAAATATGTGTAACAGAAGTTGAGTAATTAAATGGTATACATAACTAGAGTATTTCAATATAATTTCAAAACTGAATTAATGAAAGTAATTAAATCCGCTATAAAAAAGTAAATGAAAGTAAAATAGACCACAATAAGATAAATGAGATTACAAAGGAAAAGGTCTTGATTGTAACAAATGGGAGAGTGATTTTGACCTTTTCTGAGATAGATTGCTAATACGGGTTTAAAACTCACTGATGTATGACTTGGTTCAAGATAACAGCGAGTACACTAGATTGGCTTGGTAAATACATTTAATACGTTATGAATTGATAAGTAATAGAGGTTTGAGGTCAAGAGAGATATATCTTAATTCAAAATAGTATAAACTGCAATAATTTGGTCTGATAAATATGATTTCTGAGTCACAACTCTCCCCACTTCTCATGTTTCATTCATAAATTCATTAGACATAGAATTCCACCCCAAATGAGTCATTGAACTCAATAGAAACTATTAAGCTTACTAAACTTGATATTTTCTTTGTAAAATTCATAATTGATTTAAAGCTCGTAAACAAACTCCCAAATTGTAAATTTGTCTTCTTTTTTCTCATTAATCAAGCTAAAAGCTCTATGAAAGTCTATGAATATTCATTTCACCCTTAAATGACCTTACTTGACCCAAAATATACAAAATAAGTGCATGATCAGTCTCACTCAATCTTTATTATTACTCTTTACACAATTACTCAAAATACTTTCAAAAATCACCAAACTCAAAATACTCAACCAAAATTTATGAAATCTTATATAAAATTCAAAAATAATATGCAAAACTTATAGTAAAATTTTCAGAATTTTTCTCCCAGTATATGCTGCACAGAAATTGTAATAACAGTTTAATTTATACCAAAGCAAGTCAGTTCACTTCAAAAATTCATAACTTTCACCCTTGATCTCAAATGGAGAACTAAAATGGCAATATAAAAAGATTAAGAAGTCCCGAAAAACTTTTATTATAACACAAAATATGATTTCCAAAATAGGATTTCCAAAATGGGGTTAAAACACAAGTGTGTCAGTTTTTGGTTGAACCTGCACAGTTTTAACAAAACAAGCATAACTTTTTTCACACGACTCAAAATGAAGTGATTCAAAATGCATTTGAAAGATAATTCAATGATCTATCTACCCACCAAAAGTAATAATTTTTAGTTTGGCCGATCATTACCACTTTATTGGCAAAGTGACCCATATTTTCTGCTAGTTCATAGCCACACTGCTTTTGCTTTTCCATTTCTTTTCACATAAATCCCTATCTAAAATCATTCCTTAATATCATGTGATAAAGCTTGTCCCTTCATCATCACTTTACAAATCCATTTTCTCTCAAAATACTCCATAATTATTTTTACATATATCCTTCAATTCCTCTCTTTACAAAATCACTCCAAACACACCCATAATCACCCCCTAAACCCCTGCATGCTTCAAGCTTATCCAATCAATTAAAACATCAAAATAATACTTGTTTATATCAAGATAACATGATCCATGATCAAATTCAACATAAAAATCCAAAATTAAACAAGGTTAGAATTGGGATTTACCTCACTTAAGATCAAGTATAGAGAGATGGAGATGGTGTTTGGTGTTTGTGAGAGTTATGGTTGGTGGCTGGTGGCTGATGGGGTGGTGGTTGGTGGCTGATGGCGGTAGCAAGTGGTGGTGGTGGCGGCAGCAGGGGGCTGGCTGCGGGGTGGATAGAGATGAAGAAGAAGAAACCTTGGTATTTTTACTTGGTTGAGAATGATTCCAAGCGATATCAAATTACTTGGCTGAGTTTTATCCCTCCCCTAGATATCTTTTTGCTAATTAAAATTAGGTACAAATGATGGTAATTAATTTAATTTAATCACACCAAAATTTTCGGGGTAAAATTTGAACCCAAAATGAATCGGACCGCAAATCGGGCCCAAATGAATTGGGCCAAACTTAATGAATTTGGGCCCAAATTTTTTTGTATGGTTAAAAATTAAATTTTTGTGACATTATGAAAAATAATTTAATCACCTAATCATATTTACCGGGAACTAATATCGATTCACCTAAAATTTAATCAATCAACGAAACTTGAATTAACAATCAATGAAACTTGAATTACAAAGTAGGACCCAAATGAAATATCCCGTATCTAGGATGATTAAATATGATACATGAAAGTCAAAAATTTAGATGACATAAGGTAATTAGGTAAATGTATAAATTGAGAGTAATTGAATTAATAAACATGATTTGTTTAAAACAATAACCATGAGTGATTAAATCAATAAATATAATTAATTAAATAAATAAATATGATTTAAATAAATAAATAAGGGTTAGGGTCGGGTTATTACAGCCTTCCTCCTTAAAGAGTTTATTCCTCAAAACTTATGATTTTGATCATGTATGCAATGTCGCCTCAAGTGTAGATAGTTAGTTTTCACTACTTCCTTTCAAAAATGTATGATTAGCCCAAAGTGCATAGCTGCTTAATCCTGCGGTCGAGTATCTAGATTCTCAGTGACTTTACTGGCTTGATTACTTTAGTTCAAAATTAATATTCTCTTGTTACTACAAAGGAGGTACTCTACTCTACTAGTTCTCTGTCTTGACTACTAATAAATATGAAAACTATTGCATTTCCTAATAAGTACTCTGATACTGACTTATAAAGTCTAATGTAACGAGGACTCAAAAATCTTTGATGTCTAATCTCTTGACACCCTTGACTAGAGAAGCCATTTGGAATACTTTATATCTTATTTGAACTTTTATTGTCTCCTTCTTTGATCAAAATAATCATATGACTCTTGTGTAGTCCTTGTGTCACCTTAGCGTGTACTTGAACTGTCTCATTATTCTCGATACTTCTCCTAACTTACTCTAATATCGCTAGACATTATTTGAGATTATGCCCTTATCAAAAAGTCCTCATCTTATGCTCTTAACGCATCACATGATCTTTCCTCATCAGACTAGTCTAAGACCGGCTCTAAGTTCGAATTAGGCGCTAGAATAAACATGGTTAGGGATGAAAATGATGGAATTGATAATCAACTGAGTCATTAGGAACAAAGGAAAACAATGAGACTAAAAAAGATTTATAAAGGAGGGATTAATATGGGGTGGATAGAATGAAAATAACCATAAGTGTATTATGAATTCTGAAATATAATGCCATAAGAATTGTGATTTATAAGTATGGATCATAAAGGGTCTAATAAATAATCAACCAAGGAGAAAGATGGCCCGGTTATACTCGAATATAACTGATGAATTGGAAACAAGATGACCAGTAACGGAGCTTCAACTAGGTGACTTTATAGCCACAAGCAACAAGATAAGTGCAATAGATAGACAAATAGATTAGACAAGCAAAGTGTAATGGATAGATAAATAGAGTGGACGAGCAAAGTGCCAATGGATAGATAAATAGATTGAGTAAGCTACAATAGAAACATGTCTTTACTCATATGAAGCCAATTCGAGTACAATAATAAAATTAAATAGAGAATATGGAAGTTTATTTATCCGAATATAAGATATATATGTAGGAGTTGAAATTCAAAATAGAGAGAGTAAGGAGATTATGATAATCGCAATTACCTACACCAATGAAAGTTGAATTACATTATGAATTCAGAATAAGTTATACGAGCTTATCATCATGAATAAATGAGATGTCAGGTAGATATGTGATCGGCTCTCAACGGAATGAACTACAACTCATGATCATGAAATAAAGATGGTGAAGGTCGAGAGCACTAGAATATTGACAACCATATAAGGTCAAATAAAAATGTATTTAACAATGGGTTTGCAAAGACATGGAAGATCATACTAATAGGAAATATCTGGTTGAAATGCAAGGGAGATTAAATAATATTGGGTAGTATTAAGTTTTGGAGATAAGACAAGCAAACAATTTCAAGAATTACTATAAAAGGCCATTCTTGCAAAAGATAAACTGTGGTTGCATGGTTTAGGTGTGATATTCGGACCTCAAATCATTCTTGAAAAAGACTTCTGTTATTGGCAATTAATCCCATAAATCATTTATTCAAGATATAGGACACTTGTTTTTGATAGCAAATCTTGTTCAACTCTCTGTACGCAGTACACAACCATAAGGTTTTGTCTTCCTTCTTCACACATATAAAACTAGGGTTTCCCATAGTGACACACTTGGTCAAATAACTCCCTTTTATAACAACTCATCTTACTAAATTTTTAATTCTTTGAACTCTACTGTGGGTCATATGATAGGGGCTCTGAAAATAGATTCAGTAGAACTAGGTTGATCTGAAAATTAATGTTTCTAAGGGAAAAATAGTTCTAAAAATCCTTAGATGAAACATCTCTAAATTCACAAATTGTAATTATGAATATATATATACTGAGTGTGGTTGGCATATCACTAATATTTAATGCATTACTGACATGATAACTCACTTGCTCGCATAGTATAATTAGGGCAGAAGTAGGATTTTTCTTCCCTCGGTCCATAGAAACACACGTCTAGTCTTTCCTCATTTCTCAAACTAACCTTAAGATCCTTACAAGTCATCTTCTATAAGTACATGATCAGTTCATCCCCATAATGATAACAAGGTCTGTCAATCAAATTGGATTAAATATCCAATAAATATGGTTCCAGCAATACTAATAGAGGCATATTTATAAAAGATAACACATTCTACTGCTTCCTAATCTCAGCAAATTTAAAAGATAAGGGGACGATATAATGTGTAAAGAGATGTAACAACACCATGAACTCTTACAAAGATATTTCTTTATTGGTTATAAAGGGTCAGCATGTAAACTGAATCAATAAAAGGATGAAGATTCGTAATGAAAGAGGTAAGGCGTATAAATGACCTGTATATACAAGACATATAGTTTATTCGTGATAGCCATAATAGTAAAGTAAATGAACGATGTTATGAAATTGAGAGGGAGTATTGAGTACTGAAGGTGAAGAAATCTAACAGATTACCAAAAAGGCATTTGAAAAGTCATACGTTACTCATATGTGAGTAAAGTAGTGAAGATGAGGGTCAACACCACCAGAAGGGAAATTTTATTCATCTGGTGTTTGGAAGGCCAATACGTTAAGATGAAGGAGTTAGTCTTATGATTGAATATGATGGCATCTATCAATAAAATATTCTGTAGTAAATGGAAGTCTTGAGTATGCATATAAATTCCAAAACTGCTGGCAGATGAAAATAGCACAAATCGTCATTTATTATTGATAAGATAGGCTGTACTAGTAAAGAAATGATTGCTAAAAATAGCTTAAGTAACGACATGCAATCACAGCCATAGAGTAGTATGTCAACATAACATTGTGGTGGTATAGAAATACGAACAATATGGATCCATTTAATTGCTGAAAGGGCACTCAATGACTGGGTCTGAAGCAACCAAAGGCTTTGCAAGTAATAAATGAATAGTAGCTAAATAGAAGCAAGGAGTTAAAGTAGGTAACAGTAAAAATATGAGCATAGTGATGACTGAGCTGTAAGTAGAATGGGTCAAATATGCTTAGGAAGAACTGCAAATCAAACAGTAACGCATATCGAGGATCATTATAAGCTCTATTATGAAAATAGAGAATTAAACGATTATGATTGTTAGGGTTTGAATCGCCTATAAGAAAGGCTGCTCTGATGTGTTTAAAGGACTCTCCACAGACCACATATGAGATTTTTTATAAACACTCAATTACAAATCAAGAGAGTGTTAGTGGCAAAGAAATGATGTCTCTGAACAATTCAAGGTAACTAGGGCAGAAATAAAAGGTAACTAGGGCAGAAATAAGTCAATAATAGGAGGTAATAGGAGCATTGCTGACGTAAGGTCCGAACGTCAAGAATGATAGCTTAATCTTACCTGTACCACCTATATAGTGCCAAGTAGCACACCACAAGCTACTGAACCACCAGTCACATGATTTCCTATAGTAATGCCATCTGATACTGATTCAACCCAAAGATATACCAAGTTGCAAATGGCATTTAGGCAATAGGTTTTAAACATCATTATACTCAATATCATGTATGTTAATACACCTTAATGAAACTCTCAAATTCTAGAGCGAAACGGACAGAGTTCTGCCTAAAAACTGGCTAAAATTTAGGCTTAAAGTCATATAATAGATACCTGAAATGGAGAGAAATAATTCAATAGCTCAACGGCCACACGCTGGAGGTCATAACTCAACGGGTCACACACCTGGAGTGTACGATTACAAAAATTTAAACAAATGAGAGAAATGAAACATACAATACAAGTCCTAGATAAATGAGAGCATGCTTCACTAACAGGTGACCCAAATGGTTTCACACTCCGCTTTACTAATGCTTGAATATCAGGGTATTACTAAATAATTGAGTCACCCAAATGGAAATGGTTCCTCTATATATGCCCATACATACAAACTTATAGTCAATAGCTCATTTAACTGGTCCAACATAACTTATACACACCTTGATAGCTAACTCATAAATACTTGACAGCTCACAGTGACCCTTAAAACCTTAGCTCTGATACCAAATATATCGCCCCCAAAATGCTAATGACATGATTTATAAAAAACTATAGTGGAAGACTTAATGATAGAAGGCGTTACCGCCGTCCTGATAAAGACAAGGCTCACCAAAACCATTTAATCTTACGACTCATGTTCATAATCATAATATCTATTCAACTGAAACACTCCAAAATCAAAGTCTATAATAGTTCAATTTTAATACAATCAATTTAATCATATCATGTGCTAACTCGCACTCCACACTACACAAGTATATTGAATATAGATCCAACTTGACCCTGAAGTCGATCCCAACATTCATGCTATGTTGAATCTACTGTGAGCATTTGATGACTTCGAAAATGGCTTGCTAAATGGAAAAACATGTGATACTTCATCACCTAAAATGGAAAATATGAAAACAATTCGAAAATGTGAGCTAAAACTCAGTGCATCAATTCCTGTATTGTAAAACGAGCGTAGAAATACTGTTGATAGATGACTGCTTTTGCAATTCATTTAGTTCGCAATAACAATGAAAATGAAAGTAATATGAAACTGAATTATTCATTATTATTTGGATGTGAACCCCTTGCAATGATATGATCTATACATAGGTGTACACCTGCCAATCCGATCAAGAGTTGGCCTGAAGTCACGCGGATAAATAATGGGCTGACGCCCTGTAGATGATACCTGACGGGGTTACAAGTTAAATGACAAATTGCTGTATAAATTGATTCATTAATAAACTCATCAAGAGTTGTGACTTGATAAATATTGTCTGCTTTCTGAAGACACAAGCAATGGATGTATCTTGAAACCTTAAAAAAAAATGTCGTTTCACTTGATAAATATCATCTGTTTCATAAATATCATTTAACTTGATAAATATGTTCTGACTTGATAACACTTATGCATGACAGGGAACGATAACCAGGTCTCGACTCTATTTCATAAATGTCATTTTAAGTATGTGTAGTCAGTAAATGATCCTTACTCACATAATTGAGTAAGTAAAAGTATGTGTAACAGAAATTGAGTAATTAAATGGTATACATAACTAGGGTATTTCAATATAACCTCAAAACTGAGTTAATAAAAGTAATTAAATCTGATATAAAGTAAATGAAAGTAAAATAGACCACAGTGAGATAAATGAGATTACAAAGGAAAAGGCCTTGGTGGTGACAAATGAGAGAGTAGTTTTGACCTTTTCTGAGATAGGTTGCTGATACGGATTTAAGGCTCGCTGATGTGTAGTTTTGTTCAAGATAACAGCGAGTACACTAGATTGTCTTGATAAATACATTTGATAGATTCTCAATTGAATAAGTAATAGAGGTTTGAGGCCAAGAGAGATATATCTTGGTTCAAAATATCATAAACTGCAGTAATTTGGTCAGATAAATATGGTTTCTGAGTCACAATTCTCCCCACTTCTCATATTTCATTCATAAATCCATTAGACATAGAATTCCACTCCAAATGAGTCATTGAACTTGATATTTTTTTTGTAAAATCCATAATTGATTCAAAGCTCATAAATAAGCTCCCAAATTGTATAATTATCTTCAGCTTTTCCATTAATCAAGCTAAAAGCTCCATGAAAGTCTATGAATATTTATTTCCTCCTTAAATGACCCTATTTGGCCCAAAATATACAAATGAGCGTATGATCAATCTCACTCAATCTTTATTATTGCTCTTTACACAATTACTCAAAATGCTTCCAAAAATACCAAACTTAAAATACTTAACCAAAATTCATGAAATCCTATAGTAAATTTGAAAATAATATGAAAAATCTACAGTAAAATTTTCAGAATTTTTCTAAGTATACGCTGCATATAAATTGTAATAACAGTCCAATTTGCACCAAAGCAGGTTCGTTCATTTCAAAAATTTATAACTTACACCCTTAGCCTCAAATGAAGACCTAAAACTCTATTATGAAAAGATTAAGAAGTCCCAAAAAACTGTCATTTACAATACAAAATATGATTCCCACAATAGGGTTCTCAAAATGGAGCTAAAACACAAGTGTGTCAGTTTTTGGTTGAACCTGCGCAGTTCTAGCAAAACAAGCATAACTTTTTCCACATGATTCATAATGAAGTGATTCAAAATGCATTTGAAAGATAACTCAATGATCTATCTACCCACCAAAAATAATAATTTTTAGCTAGGCCGATCATTACCACTTTATTGGCAAAGTGATCCTTATTTTATGTCAGTTCACAGCCACACTGCTGTTGCCTTTCCATTTCTTTTCACATAAATCCCTATCTAAAAGCATTCTTTAAAATCATGTAATAAAGCTTGTCTCTTCATCATCACCTTACAAATCCATTTTCCCTCAAAATACTCCATAATTATCTTTACATATGTCCTTCAATTCCTCTCTTTACCAAATCACTGCAAATACACCCATAATCACCTTTGCTTGCATAAATGAGCAAATGAATCACTTTTAAATCAATTAGGCAATTTCCATAATTCACCCATTTATGCAAAAATCCCATCAAATCCACCATCATCATCATCAATAGGTTTAAAGAACACCAAATTAAAGATAAAATAATCAAAATCCAACACTTTAACTTAAACTTGCATGATCTTGGACACCTCTAAACCCTAGCATGCTTCGAACTTATCCATTCAATTAAAACATCAAGATAACACTTGTTTATATCAAGATAACATGATCCATGATCAAATCCAATATAAAAACCCAAAATTAAACAAGGTTAGAATTAGGATTTATCTTACTTGAGATCAAGTATAGAGAGATGGTGTTTGTGAGAGTTGTGGTTAGTGGCTGGTCGCTGATAGGGTGGTAGCTGGTGGCTGATGGCGATTGGCGGCAGCAGGCAGTGGTGGTAGCAGCAGGGGGCTGGCTGTGGGGTGGAGAGAGAAGAAGAAGAAGAAAACTTGGTATTTTTACTTGGTTGAAAATGATTCCAAGCTATATCAAATTACTTGGCTGAGTTTTATCCCTCCCCAAAATATCTTTTTGCTAATTAAAATTAGATACAAATGATGATAATTAACTTAATTTAATTATATCAAAATTTTCGGGCCAAAATTTGAACCTAAAATGAATCGAACAGCAAATCAGACTCAAATGAATCAGGCCAAACTTAATGAATTTGGGCCAAAAATTTTTTTGCATGGTTAAAAATTAAATTTTTGTAACATTATAAAAAATAATTTAATCATCTAATCATATTTACCAGGACCTAATATCAATTCACCCGAAATTTAATCAATCAATGAAACTTGAATTAACAATCAATGAAACTTGAATTGCAAAGTGAGACCCAAATGAAATTAAATATCCTCCGGCTGGGACGATTAAATACCATATATGAAAGTGAAAAATTTAGATGACATAAGGTAATTCAGTAAATATATAAATTGAGTGTAATTGAATTAATAAACATAATTTGGTTAAACTAATAACATGAGTTACTAAATTAATAAACATGATTAATTAAATAAATAAATATGATTTAAATAAATAAATATGGGTTATGGTCGGGTTATTACAATACAAGATGAGACTCATGGTTTGAATTTTCTTGTCCAAAAGCTACATTCTCAACACCATGATTGGCTGAGATGTCAGATGCTGGTGGCATATTTTGAGCATGATCTGCTGAATCTGTTGGTGGTAGATCAATATAAGAGTCGTCAAAATACGCTCTGGGTGTCATGTTGATTGGTGTTGGTTGCATGTATGCTTTGGCACTATCTTTGTGAAAGGGAAAAATGTGTCCTCAAATTGTACATCTCTGGGCACCATGACTTTATTTATGTGTAAATCCAACAGTTTGCATCCCTTTTGAGTGGCTGAGTAACCTAAGAACACACAAGGAAGACCTCTTGCCTAAAATTTGTCTTTTTTTTTGTATGCAGGTGCAGCAAACACCAAACATCCAAATACTTTCATACGCACATAGGTAGGAGGATGCCCAAACAACATCTCATAAAGTGTTTTGTTGTTAAGCATGGGAGTTGGTAGTCTATTAATGGTATATGCTACTATTAAAGCACAATTTCCCAAGAATCTAAGAGGTAGATGTGCTTGAAATCTCAGTGCTCTAGATATCTCTAAGAGATGTCTATGTTTTCTCTAGTTTAGTCTAATTCCCCCCTTTTCCCATCAAAAGAAAAAGGAAAAAAAAAACGTATGAAGGATAAGTAAGGAAAAAAACGTTGGCCAGTGATTTTATTTGCATTTATGTCGATTGCGTTTTGCCTTGCGCAATTGAAGCTAAGAGTTAGGCGCTTATAATATACTAGTGTTATATCTCTTGCTGTGCAAGAACTTGAGTTAATTTTGTTATTAAACAATAATTAAAATATATTGATTTATTAAAATAAGTTAAATTTTGTATGATAGAATAACTATTATGCTATCGTAATTGTTCATAGAAACATAGGTTTTCTCTTGTTTTCAATTAAATCACTTAAAATTATATTTTTTAATATTAAAATTATTTATTTAATTAGATTAAGTTTTAACCTTTAATATGCAAGTCATAATCTTGTCATTTGATGCATTATATATTTTTTTCAATATGATTTAGTTAAGAATATGTTACTATTCTACTAATTATTGCATAAATTATTCATTAAGTGGTTTCATTAAGTGGTCAATTCTTTTAATTTAATGTAGCATTGTGTTAAATTAGCTTTACTCTTGTGTGGCTATTCAAATGCCTATGTAGTTAGATTTTGAAAAATTAAATTTCATTCGCAAAGTAATAACATATATAATAACATATAATGAATCCTAGTCTTTTTTTTTTCTTTTGAAGGTTAATAAATCCTAGTTAATAACAGTAATGTTAATTAATATGAGTCAACTAATATCCACCAATTACAACTTGCCAATTCATTGTTTTATGCCACATCAGCTTGCCACATGTCATTCATACATGATTTGTATCCAACTTTTAATATATATATATATGATTTGGTCCATCGATATTCCCTTGTCTCTCTCCTCTATAATGAGAAATTATATTTACATTGACAAAAGGTACATCAATAAATTATGATTAGTTGGCTCAATTTTATTTTTATTATTAGAATTCCTATTTTCATGATGTTCTTTTTAATCTAATTATGTTACATCATGTAAGTGTAAGTTCGGTATCTATTTTATTATTGTATTTGGAATTGCTGCTCTGTAATCCCACCAAAACTCTAATGAAGCGATATAAAGATGCATTAAGGTGGGCAAGCAATCGAATATCAACCTTATTATTCTCTAAGACTCTAACCATACTTCTGCAGAATCTCAAGTTTTATCAGATAATGGTTGATATCTCAACTGTTTTTCCGGTGGATTACCTTTTACTGATTCTTATAGTATTGTCGATACTGATAAGTAAGTTCTGACTAGTAAATTTTAATTTTCAATTTATACTTTTATTAAAATAATATTGTAAAGAATGAGATATCGATCCACGAAGAACAGTTGATCATCACAAGAAAGTCATCAATATCCAAAGGGCTCTTTCTCAGCTTAGTTAAACTCTCACAAAACAAGTTAAGTAATTGTGATTCGAATGCACATCTACAGTACACATTTAAACAGGCTATGGTAGACCTATTTAGTTGTTTTTGAATAATTTTTCTAATAATTTAACCTCGACTCATCAAGTGTGGAATCTTGTATATTTAACCCTAGCTCATATGCTACGTACAAGCAAAGATAATCAGTCTTCAGCAATGTCAATGCATGGGTGCAACATGTTTGCTCTGATCAAAACTGTGAACACACATATGCCTATGGTGGTGGAGCATACAGCATTGGCTTTCTTGTTACTGACACTCTTTATCCTCAGTAATTTCACCTCAGGCAGTGAAAAACTAGACTTGGATCTTAGCCCTAGGTGGTGGCCTACTTCCCTTGGTTTCTCAAATTGGTTATTTCCTTGGTGGCATTAAATTTTCACAATGTTTGGTCCCTTTCCACGCCAACCCCTCCATCTCAATTAAGCTTATACTTGGGAAAGTTTGAATCGACATGCTGAATCCGACCTGAAATTATTGAGAGAAACACGAATCTGATATAAACCCAATCGATTTCAACTTAAAGTTAGAGATGGCAGTAGGGCGGGGCCCCGTCCCGCATTGGGGAAAAATCCCCGTCCCCAATGGAGATGGGGACGAGGATGGGGGTATAAATAAATTCCTGAGCGGGGATGGGGATGGAGCTGGGGCGAAAATTTACCCCATTCTTATCCCCGCTTTTTCGTTCGGGGAAATATCCCTGTTCCTATCCCCATTTTTCCGTCCGCGGTTGGTAAAAAATTCTCATCTACGTCCTCGCATATTAATTTAAAATTATATATGAGTCATTTATTTGTGAACATAATACTAAGATTATATCGGTAAATCAAGTTGGAAAAACTTTAAATTGTTTGGACTTATTTTGCGTAATTTGTGCATTGTTATACTTATATTGTATGGACTTGTTAAACTTTAATTTAGGTTAGATTAAACTTTAATAAATTTTGTTAGACTTATGTTGCATGTTACATACAAGAGCTTATTGTATAATTAATTGAAGTTAGGGTTTATGGATGGTAAGTTGAACTTTTATCCAAGACTTATAATATAGTTATCACGAAGAAGGGAAAAAATCGTAGGTAAAAATTTCCATTGAGGCCCGGTTGAAGATTAGATCCCCACTTGGGACGGGGACCGGGAGAATTTTTTTCCCCGCAACAGGAACGGGACGGGATCTTAGCGGGGACGGGGAATATATCCCCGTCCCCAACTCGTCCCGTTACCATCCCTATTTAAAATTGACATGATTGAACTGTTTAATGTAAAAATATACTATTTTTCAATTTTGAACAACTCTAAACCATATTCAAATCTAACACAAAATAGATGTGTTTATCAAATAGGTCGATTTGAACAGACCTATTTCCTAGCTCTCATCGATGTCAATGTTGGAGGTAAAAGTGTCATTTCAGCCACCCCTTGGGTCCCCACGGAGGACAGGCCCCACTGTGAGTTGTCACCTTGGAAGGAGTCAGTGTTGACTAGAAGTGTATTCCCTTTAATGCCCCTGATGGGACTCTTCAGAAAGGCAACATGTTGGTGATTGTCTCAGGGACACCCCCTGTAATTTTGCTCGCAGACATGTATAGCAGGGTGGAGATGGAACTCATGGGCCAAATTACCTTAAAAACAGCCCAGAAATGAGGGCCCAGCTGTGTTACCACCGTAAAACTGAGGTTAATGCCCCAGCTTGAACGTGGGGCCAATGCGGGGTTAGTCCCCACAAACACTTTTATCCCAGTTAAAAAGCATTTTGCTTTGTTGGAAAGGCTTATTGTTTACTTTTGTGGATGCCATTTGCTTTTTTTTTTTTTTGAATTAATTGATTACAATTCTTCAAGTGTTTTTCTATGGGTTATGCCATGGATTAAGTCGAAATATGTGAGGTATCTTAACATTTAAATACGGAGTTGATTTATAAATAACTTGCTGAAAACACGTGAATATGTATCTCTTTTTAATTCATAATTATTTTAATGTACTATCATATATTAATCATCACAAATTTGTCCGAAATTTCATTTTGAAAATGCCTCCACTTGCCAAAAACGTGTTACATAGTGAGTGTCCAAGTCTACAAATCAGAAATAATGGTCCATATCATATTTCATGCTATGACATAGTTCAATACTGTGTGAACGTCGGATGTAACAAATACATAGTATTTATTCTCATATGTTTACAAAGATATTCCCGATAGAAAAGTACATTAACATAGTAAAATAAATACACTATCAATTTATGCTAGTGATATTTTGCTAGTTGGATTGATTAATGAGAAAAATAGTCTTCTTCACATATTTATCATGTCATAAATACAGATCGTATGATGAGTACACATTCCATAAAAGATTTGGAGTGACTTTTAATCATTAATTCACAGCAGTAACACTTCTCAGTGTGTCCCACTTTCGCAGAATCTAGGATTAATCATTAATTCATGATTTTATTAATAAAAAGGACCAATCTTGTTTGCTTAAATGGATCTTGGGAAAAAATATGCTTAAAAAAATGTCATCTCAACAGTATAATCAAACTTAGGCATCTTTAAAAGCATTTCAAGGGGGGAAAAAAAAAAGACAAAGAAAGTACAGTGCGTCGGTCAACATTATTAGTCCCCATACCTAAAATCTATATATCCAAGCATTATTATATTATGGCGGCATGGGGAATGAGAATCGCACTGTAACTTTGCTTTGGGAATATTGACGTCACATCTTTATTTATTTAATTCTTTCTTTTTTTTTGGATGAATATTGTTTAATTTCATTGGGGCACCCATTGAATCTTTGTTCACTAATATGCGCAAGCTCGAAGATGTTTCTCATGGACGATTTTTCCATATCCAATTTTAACAGAGGAGGAAATCAATTTTGTAATATATTTCTAGGAGTATGTACTCTCGCAAATTACATAATTAATTTTAAATTTACATGAATTGAAATTTGAAAGTGTTGCACCCGATCGAAAAATCAACATATTATCTACGCATATGCAAGTAGAAGTGGTGGCCAATGAGCTAATATTTGATTCAGTTGAGTTGGTTATCGAATATTTGGTATACTCAAATTAACCTAATAGACATTACGTAGGTCTGGTTTGATTTAGCTTAACTCCTTACAATTAAGCGTTGTGTATGGAGTCATCATATGTTAGAATATGAGATCGTTCCATCAGTTACTTAAGCTTAATTCAACTTAATCGACGACAAAGCTTAAACTTTGTGTTATTAAAATAAGTAGAGGCTTAGAAAATTTTTGAGGTTTTCTTTTTTCACTCTTAGAATATATTCTTCCTTTCTTTAATTTCTTTGTAAAGTACGAAATGCCCTAAACCAAAAACTTACAATAGAAATCATTACAACCCAGACAGTATGTATGTGTGATTCACAAAGTAGCCAAGGAGTCTAGTTTAGCTTGCCCTAAATTTAGGGCGATATTGACTTTATTCGAGCTAACTTAATTAGTCAGTTATTTTTTTATGAATTGAATTGAGTTCCAACTTTAACAAATTCTCTCACTAGTAAAATTTATCATTGTAAAGTGCCATTATAGTGACTTTTGATCTATCTTCTTTTCACATATTGACTGTATGTCATGTTTGGTATTCGATTCTCCATTTCATTTACTGGAGCCAAGTAATTAGCCCAATAAGGGGTGGAGTCATTCTATCACAAATTTTATCCGATCACAAGACTTAAACCTGAGACTTTACATAGAAAAAACAAGTGTCCAATCATTTGAATCAAACATTTTGTTGGTAATTGTATCTCATGTTGGACAAGAATAACTTACCTTTGATCCATTAGGTATACGTTCATAAAGGACGATTTTATGTTCACGTCAATTACCTAACTAGTAAAGTTTTTGAGAATTGTTATCAAAAACCTGGATTTGAATCCCACTTACAACGATATTTACGCCTCATTCCCCCCCCAAAAAAATCCCAAAACAGTAAAGAAAAAGAAGTGACAATGAAGTTTTCCATCCATTAATCATGGGAAGGGGGAATCTCACAGGAATACTAGTCAATTTAAGCCTGTTTATGCCAACTTGAGCTAACCAATACTTCCTCAACATAATCAATTTGCATTGAAAGCTACAGACACCTGCAAATTGAACTTGTTCTACGTCTTTCTTTCAAAAAAGAGAACTAATAATTACAAAAAATATATGCTAAGAGTTTATAATCAATTAAAAGCAATCCATGCCCTTGCCAACCTTAAATTACTTTTTGATATGCTCAAGGAAAATCTTTTTTTTTTTCTTTTTTCCTTTTGCACATAACAGAGAAAAAGAATTAACATTATTGTTGTTGTTGTTATTATACATGGTTAATTTACAACCCAAAAAAAAAATTTAGAATTCATCTAATAAACATACGATGGAGACCAATTTTGGTTTTTAAGAAAAACAGATATATCCTCTTGTTCATTAATCATTACGATGGTGTTATGTCAAGGGGCTAAATCGTTGGATCTAATTCTGCAATCTTACTTAAGGCAATTGATTATATTGGCCCAATTAGACTAATCAAATCAACCAAAATCATATATATATAGAGAGAGGCCCGATTAGACCAATTAATAATTAATTAATTATGTCATAGATGCGCCATAATTTATTGTCTAGTTGGGTCCTTCTAGGGTCAAGATGAGACATAATTTGGTCAACCACGATAAATCTCTTTCTCACAGACACAAGGGAAACACACCAGGTTAGGAAATGAAATGAAATGATTACTTGTGCCGGAAAAAAAATACAAAATCGGGGGCGTAACTGCAACCATCAGTGGCGTACGATTCTAAGAGCATTCTCAGTGAAAGTTCCAGTTTTTAAAACTTTAGTCTGTCACATTAATAAAAGTTTTATAATTTTAAAATTTATATTTCATCACTTCTCCAACCTATGAAACTTAATTTTAATCATCTAATAAAAATATTTATCATGGACCCACCTCATAACACACAACCTATTTTTTAAATTATTTAAAAATTATAAATTAACTCAAAAAAACAAAAACAAATAATAAAAAATTCCCAAAGTTACACGCATGGAGGAATGCCCACAGGTTTGATGTATCCTCAAGGAAAACCCAAGAGGATAGGAACAAGGGTAGGATGAAAGCAATGGGAGGTAACAACAAGGCAACTTTGAATTCACAAACTCACCTTGAGCTGGGAAGGATAGAACCGGAACTAACACCTACCTTGGATACAGAAACACCACCAAGGTTTGATGTTAGGGCCCTTAACAACCTCTTGGATACAGAAACACCACCAAGAAGGAAGTTAAGACTCTTACTAGATCACCACTCAACTTGGCCAAAAGATGAGATAAGCTAGAAGAGAGTTTGAGGATTCAAAGGAGCAAAGCTCAACTTTCATTCAATAAACAAGCTTGAGTGTGGCCGGCCAAGCCTTGGGGGTTATTAATACAAGCTTTTCAAGTACAAGCATAGGCCTTAGGTTGCACTACAGGCTAAACTAGGCAAAATTACAAGGATCAAATCAAAGCATAAATGGGTAGATGCATCCTCCACTTGACAACTCTTCAATGCTCATCTTGAGGATGATGTGTCGACTTTAGGGACTAAAAGGAAGCCTCCATTCAGCTGATGCACCTTATGCTAAGCTAGTTTAGGAGCTAAACTAGGTAGAAATCACAAAATCCAAACAACACAAAACCGGTTAGATTGAACCCGGGCATGACACCTCATCTTTGCTGATCTTGAGGCTTAGGTGTCGACTTAGGGGCCTTTGGAAGCTTCACTCAGCAGATTGGTACTCCTTAGGACAGCTCTTGCAAGTGGCTAAGCATGGATTAGAGCAAAAATCACCTCAATCATCTCTCCTTGTACCGGCTGGCCATGTACCGGGTAAAGGGGTGTTTTGTGCAATGTTTTGGTGGATAATAGCTCTATATGTGTGTAATTTGGCTGAGTTTTTTTATGGCCATTTGATAATATTTTTAAGGTACTTTCAAGCCATGAAAGTTTCAAACCAAATAGAGGAGAAAAAGTCCACCAACACAGTCCTTAAATTCGGACAGTCCAGTTTCTGGCAGAATGTAGTGTTTGACTTGGCTTGAGGTTTTGAGGTACCAAATGATCTCCAAATGACTTGCAAGAGGTCTTGATGGAAAGAGCACTTCTTGAACTTAAACTTAGGCTTCCTGCAACCCCATTTCAGCCTTGGGAAGGTTAGGAAATTAGGTGCACAAAACCGGGTTTGTGCACGCCTGAAATTCCAGTTTTGACAAAAAGGTTCTCTTGTGTTCCTAGGCTGATTTCTTGCACTTTGGACATGGAACTTGGACTCTTTGAGCTTCCTTGTGGGCCATGGATCATGCTAGGGGATGGACCTCCACCATCCTCCCCTTGTTGAAGAGAATTTGCCCTCAAATTGATAAGATGATCATCCTCCTCATAAGGGCTAAGGTCGGCTACATTGAAGGTGGCCGACACTCCATATTCACCGGGCAAATTGATCTTGTAGGCATTGTCGTTGATGCGCTCTAACACTTCAAAGGGACCATCGGCTCTTGGCATCAACTTGCTCTTCCTTTTAGAAGGAAACCTTTCCTTTCTCAAGTGAACCCATACCAAATCACCGGGGTGAAACACCATCTTCTTCCTATGCTTGTTGGCACGGTCCTTGTAGGAGGCATTGGCCTTCTCTATCTTTGCCCTCACGGTCTCATGGAGCTTTTGGATCTCTTCAACTCGCTTGCTAGCCTCCATGTGAGGCTTCTCATTCATCTCCCTTGGAACAAGATCAAGGGGACTCAAAGGATCCAAACCATAAACTACCTTGAATGGGGACATACCCGTGGCCTTGCTAGGTGTTTTGTTGAAAGCGAACTCGGCATGAGGCAAGGCTAAGTCCCAAGCTTTGAGGTTGGACTTTACTAGCACTCTTAGAAGGCTTCCCAAAGTCCGGTTGGTGACTTCGGTTTGCCCATCCGTTTGAGGGTGGCATGAAGTGCTATACTTGAGCTTGGTTCCCATCTTCTTCCAAAGTGTCACCCAAAAATGGCTAAGGAACTTGGTATCCCTATCCGAAACAATGGATCTAGGGATGCCATGCAACCTCATTACTTCCTTGAAGTATAGATCGGCAATGTGGGTGGCATCGTTGGTCTTGGCACAAGGTATGAAATGGGCCATCTTCGAAAAACGATCAACAACCACGAAAATGGAGTCCTTACCCCTTTGTGTTCTTGGGAGGCCAAGAACAAAATCCATGCTTACATCCTCCCAAGGATGATTGGGAGTAGGTAAGGGAGTGTATAAGCCGTGGGGTAGGAGGTGGCTTTTGGCAACTTGGCAAGTGGCACATCTCTTTAACACATCTTGGACATCTTTGCTCATACTTGGCCAATAATAACGTTCCCTTAACATCATAAGGGTCTTGTTCTCTCCAAAGTGACCGGCAAGAGATCCTCCATGGACCTCACGTATGAGCAACTCTCTTGTGCCACACTTAGGCACACACAATCTCGATCCCTTGAACAAAAATCCATCTTGGACAAGGAAGTCACCTTTGGGATGCCGAAGGCACTCCTTGTAGAGCTCTCCCAAATCTTCATCATTCTCATAGAGAGACTTCAAATGCTCAAACCCAAGAATGCAAGCATCAAGTTGGAATAGCAATAAGTGCCTCCTTGACAAGGCATCGGCTCCTTGGTTGAGCTTTCCGGACTTATGCTTGATGGTGAAGTTGAAAGATTGGAGGAACTCCACCCACTTGGCATGCCGTGAGTTAAGTTTATGTTGCCCTTGAATGTATTTCAAGGCTTCATGATCGGAGTGCAAGATGAACTCACTAGCCACCAAGTAATGATTCCAATGCTCAAGGCACCTCACTATTGCATAGAACTCCTTATCATAAGTGGAGTACTTCCTCCTTGAGTCACAAAGCTTCTCACTAAAGAAGGCTAAGGGCCGCCCTTCTTGAGTGAGGACTCCTCCAATGCCAACTCCCGACGCATCACACTCTACCTCAAACACTTTGTCAAAGCATGGCAAGGTAAGAACCGGTGCTTGGGTGAGTTTGGACTTGATGGTTTCAAAGGCTTCTTGAGCCTTGGGAGTCCACTTGAATGATGTGCCTTTGATAACCTCGGTCATAGGGGCCATAATGGTACTAAAGTTTCTAATGAACCGCCTATAGAATGAGGCAAGCCCATGGAAACTTCGCACATCATGAATACTCTTGGGGGTTGGCCAAGACCGAATTGCTTCCACTTTACTCTCATCAACCTTGATGCCTTCACTTGTGACAATGTAACCAAGGAAGGTGACCTCATGAGTGAAAAATGCACACTTCTTGAGGTTACCGTAGAGCTTTTCCTTCTCTAGAACCTTCATGACTTGTGTGAGGTGTTGAAGGTGCTCTTCTTCATTCTTGCTATAGATGAGGATGTCATCAAAATACACCACAACGAATTTTCCAATGAAGGGCCGGAACACTTGGTTCATGAGCCGCATGAAGGTACTTGGAGCATTTGACAATCCGAATGGCATGACTAGCCACTCATACAAGCCTCCTTTGGTTTTGAAGGCCGTCTTCCATTCATCTCCCTCTCTAATGCGGATTTGGTAGTAACCACTTCTCAAATCCACCTTAGAGAACACACTAGAACCATATAACTCATCAAGCATATCCTCAAGGCGGGGAATAGGATATCTATACTTGATGGTTATCTTGTTGATTGCCCGACTATCAACACACATACGCATGCTCCCATCTTTCTTTGGCACAAGGAGGGCCGGAACCGCACAAGGGCTCAAGCTCTCTCTAATCAACCCCTTATCCATAAGCTCATCAACTTGCCTTTGGATTTCCATGGTTTCTTTGGGGTTTGTCCGGTAAGCCGGTTTGTTTGGGAGAATGGAACCGGGTATGAGATCAATATGGTGTTGGATGGTTCTTTGTGGTGGTAAGCCGGGGGTATTTCTTCGGGGAAGACATGGCTAAAATGTTCAAGGAGGGAAATGGCTAGAGGATGTGATGGTGTGGGAGTTTCGGCTTCTTCAAGAGAGGCTAGGATCCACTCCTTAAAGGCCTTGAATTCATGGTGAGAAGCCTTAAGGAGAGGCTCACTCACGGCTAGAAGCATGTCCGAATGGTCATGGCTTGGTTGGGGCTTACTTTTGTGGAGTTGGGAAGGGCTTAATGGGGCAAGGGTGATCTTCTTCCCATCTTTGTGGAAGGTGTAGGTGTTTAGATAGCCATCATGTATGACCTTCCGATCAAACAACCAAGGTCTCCCCAACAAAAGGTGACATGCATCCATGGGGATGATATCACACCACAATTCATCATGATAGTGCTTCCCAATTGAAAATGAAATCAAGCACCTTGAATTAACTTGCAACCCCTTACCTTGATTTAGCCATTGAATGTTGTAGGGGTGAGGATGAGCCGAAGCTTGAAGGCCAAGCTTTTCCACCATAGTCACGGAAGCCACATTTGCACAACTCCCTCCATCAATGATGAGGGAACACACTTTGTTTTGAATAGTACATCTTGTATGAAAGATGTTCTCCCTTTGTTCTTCAAGTTCTCCTTTTTTTGTGCTCAAAGCTCTCCTCAACACAAGCAACTCTCCCTCATCGGCCTCTTCAATCACTTCCTCTTGTTCCTCCATATAATACACAACTTCTCTCTCTTCCTCCTCTACTCCCTCTTCTTCCCTCTTCTCATCCCACTCGGCCAAGGTAATAATCCTCCTATTTGGACACTCCGAAGTAATGTGTCCAAGACCTTGACATTTGAAACATCTCCTTTGGTCATTTGGCTTAGGGTTGGGACGGTTTTGGGGTGGTGGACTTTTTTGTGGAGCTTGGTTCTTTTGTGGAGGTGAGGGTGTAGTAACCGTGGGTTTGGGAGGTGGGTAAGAGCTCCCCTTGTTGAAAGGTTGGCTCTTGGGAAAGGGTTTGGGAGGTTTTCTTTTGTGGAGCTTGGATTTCCTTTGTTGTTCAACTTTGTGAGCTAATACACACACCTCATCAAAAGTGGTGTATTGTTGCAACTCTACTACATGAGCATACCTAGGATCTAACCCACCCAAATACCTCACTATGGTTTGCTCTTCGGGCTCCCTCAAATCACACTTGATTATCAACTTCTCAAATTCCCTAGTGTACTCCTCAACACTCAAGTTCCCTTGGGTAAGATTGTGAAGTTGGGAGTAGTTGTCTTGTAGGTAAGATGGGGGTAAGAAACGGGCCTTGAGTTTGGCTTTCATTTTCTCCCATGTCCTAATCTTTCCCTTCCCTTGCCTAACTCTCTTAGCACAAAGGTTGGACCACCAAAGAGAAGCGTATTTACGAAGTTTAAGGGCCACAAGTTTTACCTTATTTCCCTCGGATATCTCTTTGTAGTCGAAGATCCTCTCGACAGTTTGCAACCATTCTAGGAACTCATCGGGGTCTAGCTTCCCTTCAAACTCCGGAATTTCCACTCGGATGTCTCCTTGGTGAGAGGTTGTTCGCCTTCCTCTTCTTGATCTTCCGTAAGCCTCCTCTTCACTTGATGAACTCAAGGGTGGGGCCTCTCTTACTTCCGGCTCGGAGTTAGAAGATCGGGAACTTCTAATCTCCTTGCGCTTTTGTGTCAAAGAGTCTCCAAGTTGTCGCCTCAAATACTCGTTCTGACCTTTGATCTCCTCATTTTGAAGCCTCAAGGCCTCATAATTTCTCATAAGAGCCTCAAACTTTTCTTCCATGGTCATGCTAGTAGTGCTCACGTTGAAACCAGGAGGAACCTCACGGCTGGGATGCGGCACGGGCGTGCGGTGAGGCACGGTGTGACCGTGCTCTGGCTCTGGACGGGGGTGAAATTGAGATGTTGCCGGAATAGGGGTGGCACGGTCGTGCGACATGGCACGGTGTGGGCGTGCTGAAGTACTGGCTTGTGGGTGAAAAGCAAGTGTAGCTGGATTGTGAAGGTGGCACGGTCGTGCTCTTTGGCACGGGCTGACCGTGCCGCTTTTCTGGGCAGTGGAAAACCGTGGAGCACGGTTTGGTGTTTTTGAGGGGGAATGTGTTTGGGGTGTTTGGAAGGGTGTTGGGCAGCAAGCTTAGGCCTAGGAAGCCTTAGCTCTGATACCAAATATGATGTATCCTCTAGGGAAAGTCAAAGAGGATGGGAAAGATGTAAGCAAAGTGCAAGAAGTTCAAGGCAACTTTGAAACCACAAACTCACCTTAGACTTGGATAAGCAACCGGAACTAACACCAACCTTGGATACAGAAACACCACCAAGGAAAGATGTTAGGGCCCTTAACCACCCCTTGGATACAGAAACACCACCAAGAAGGAGTTAAGACTCTTGCTAGATCACCACTCAACCCGGCCAAAGGAAGAGATAAGCTAGAAGAGAGTTTGGGAGTTCAAAGGAGCAAAGCTCAACTTCATTTCATACAAATGCTTGAGTGAGTGGCCGGCCAAGCCTTGGGGGGTATTAATACAAGCTTTTCAAGTACAAGCATAGGCCTTAGGTTGCACTACAAGCTAAACTAGGCAAAATTACAAGGATCAAATCAAAGCATAAATGGGTAGATGCATCCTCCACTTGACAACTCTTCAATGCTCATCTTGAGGATGATGTGTCGACTTTAGGGACTAAAGGAAGCCTCCATTCAGCTGATGCACCTTATGCTAAGCTAGTTTAGGAGCTAAACTAGGTAGAAATCACAAAATCCAAACAACACAAAACCGGTTAGATTGAACCCGGGCATGACACCTCATCTTTGCTGATCTTGAGGCTTAGGTGTCGACTTAGGGGCCTTTGGAAGCTTCACTCAGCAGATTGGTACTGCTTAGGATAGCTCTTGCAAGTGGCTAAGCATGGATTAGAGCAAAAATCACCTCAATCATCTCTCCTTCTACCGGCTGGCCATGTACCGGGTAAAGGGGTGTTTTGTGCAATGTTTTGGTGGATAATAGCTCTATATGTGTGTAATTTGGCTGAGTTTTTTTATGGCCATTTGATAATATTTTTAAGGTACTTTCAAGCCATGAAAGTTTCAAACCAAATAGAGGAGAAAAAGTCCACCAACACAGTCCTTAAATTCGGACAGTCCAGTTTCTGGCCAGAATGTAGTGTTTGATTTGGCTTGAGGTTTTGAGGTACCAAATGATTTCCAAATGACTTGCAAGAGGTCTTGATGGAAAGAGCACTTCTTGAACTTAAATTTAGGCTTCCTGCAACCCCATTTCAGCCTTGGGAAGGTTAGGAAATTAGGTGCACAAAACCGGGTTTGTGCACGCCTGAAATTTCAGTTTTGACAAAAAGGTTCTCTTGTGTTCCTAGGCTGATTTCTTGCACTTTGGACATGGAACTTGGACTCTTTGGGCTTCCTTGTGGGCCATGGATCATGCTAGGGGATGGACCTCCATCAAGGTTCCTCCATGCGTGCCCCCCCAAAATTCTCCCATGGCTGCCGGAGAGCATTTACCATGCGTGGGAAACGCGGGCCCCCCATCTCCCACGCGTTTCTTCCGCTGACAGTGCTCTAACAAACAAACCGTCCATGCGCGTTACTCCCACCACTCTGTTCCTTGAGAAGTCGGCTGCTCCATTTTGTTTTATGATCTTTTGGCTTATGGATCTTATTCATAAGGTGCTTCTTTACAACTTATCATAAGAAAATTGTCCTAAATTAGCATTCATTTGTGACTATAAGTACTAATCAAGTCGACGGTAACTTACATCGATGAACTATTTCTTTTCATTTTAGCATGAGTGTTTATTATCAACATTAACATTGATTAGCACCAATCGGCACTCATCAATACATAAAATTAAAACAATAAAATATAAGTGTTGATAAGTGTTAATCAGTACTGTAGAGTGCTGATGATAAGTGTTGATGATAAGTTAAAAAGAACAAACCCATTGTGTTAACTTTGAAGAAATAATATAGCTAACAACTAAAATTTTTAGACACATATATTATATTATAAAGTGAAAATAGAGACTGCTCTCCAACATAAGTAATATTCGCCCTTTCTATCCATTGTAGGTGGTCACTTGATTGTCCTCTTTGAAAATTTTCAACGGTTATTCTCTCACATCTTGTATAATAACATCAATATGTCATGGAACAAGATTCATGCCTCAATATACATGATTTAAATTAAACCTTGAGGAGATATAAATAGACAATAACATCACCATTTGTATGTTCAGCTGACCTCCTTGATATTTTCTGGGAACATTATTGCCCATTTGAATACGCAACATTCAAACATCAACATCGAGAGATCTTTTCCAAATTTAAGAATTGACTCATCAGAAACATAAATAAAACGAGCACATAAAGTCTGTTCTTTCGTCGGTAAATTGAGGTTGATAACAGGACGAAATTGATTAAAATAAGTTGTTCTTTTCATTCGTAAATTGAAGTTGGTAAAAGGATAAAATTGATTGAGATAGGTTGAGGTGGATTGAAGTTATGGTTAAAGTTGGTATTTTTTGTTACAATGGATTAAAGGAAGTTGAAATGGGTTGAAGTTCATCTATTTTTTAAAGTTGGTTAAAATAGCGAGAATAAAATTTTGAAGGAGGTGGGTTAAATTAGGTTGAAATTAGTTGAAATGAATTGAAGTACATTGAAGTTGGTATTTTTTATTAGAATGGATTGAAATTGATTTAAATGGGTGGAAATTAGTAAATTAAAAAAATTAACATAAAGAATAGGCCTATCATTGCTGAAATAGACACCCAAATTAAATATAAAATGAGGAAATAATTAAAGAAATTTTGACCGAGTATTTTATTGCTGGAAAACCCTTCGTTTATGTACAGATTTGTCAGACAATTAAAACCCAAAAAATAAATAAAAAGATGGCACATTTTTTTCTTTTTAACTAGAGAGAAGAGCAACAAATGCCTTTGCAGACTACAGGGTATGGTAGGACTGCCAAAAGGAGTAAATTCTCCAGCAGTAAGAAAGACCCTTAACATCTAACAAAGGTGAAATCTCCAGTACTGGTACTGGTGTCTGATACATAAGAACCCTGTTAACGCTCGTTGAGGCTTGAGACATTTGAACCTTAGTATTGATATTCGATATGTAAGAACCTTATTAATGCTTCGTTGAGGCTTGAGACATCCGATCCTTGATGTGTCGAACCCCATATCTACACAACACTTCATACTATGAGTTCTGCTTTTACAGCATCTGGAGAAATTCAGATATAGACAACTTTATTTCTACTGATATTACTACCCGTGATTATGTTTTTTCTGCCAAAGAAAGCAAAAAATGCTTCCAATGGTTTTTTTTTTTTTTTTTTTTACTCTTTTTGGTGGAGTTATAAACTCCAACAAACTGTATGAGAAACTATTAACCTCTTCTACCGACTTCTCTGTCACTTATTAAAAGCACTCCCTCTCTTTTTCTTTTTTTTTTTTGGGGGGGTATTTAATGGGTCAACTAAAGAAAGTTGTCCTGACCTAAAACTAAGCAGATGATTGCCCTTTTTTGCAGAAAAAGGGCAAAATGGGGTTTTCAAAGTGTCGGAAATTTCTGCATCAATAGCCACAGTACTGAAAGTGGGTTCCTCCAATATTGCTCAGAAACCGTCGCCCTTTACCTAATATTCCGTCCTCTTCCTCTTCTTGCACATTATCAGCCTGCCAAAATTAATTTCCAATTTTAACCCCCATACAAAAAATTAACTGAACAAATTATATATGGGCACCAAATTGAAAAGTACATGTGAAAAGTTATTAAGCATCGGTCCTCCAGTACTTCATAAATCCAAATATCTTAAAATTTATGTCTAAGCGAATTTAGAGATTGAATTTAGCAATCATAATACAGATTATAGAAAAGTTGGTTTCAAAAATCATTTAGCTGTACTATATTATTTTGTGTAGGTCGCTTGGAAACATTGTTCCCACATAGAATGATAAATCTACTAATGTTAGGCTGTTTTTAACTTATTATAAACATTTATCATTAACATTCAACACTGATGATCGGTATAAAAAAAATTGGTGACTGTTCTTTTCATTGGTCAATTCTAAAATACTAAGCTTAACCCACTTACACCCATTTCAACCTATTTCAACCTATTTCGACTCACTTCAACCCATTTCTACTATTTTAACCAAGTTCAATTTATCACATAAAAAATTCAACTCACTTCAACCTGCCTCAACCTACTTCATCCGTTTACCCGCCTCAATTTTCCTACGAAAAGAGTAGGCTCTTATTGTTGGGTAGTGGTCCTATAGTTAGAATGAGACGATATAACTTATATGTATGCCCGAGACCAAACCCATTACAGTAGTGTAATTCGAATAGACAGTTTTATCTAAGATGAACTGATGAATTACTACAATCATGAATCACGAAAATGCAAATATGATCTACGTTAACTCATAAAATTAGACCCAGTTACGCCCAAATTATCTTACCCAGGGATCATCATCGTCCTCGTAACGTTGGAAAGAGGTGGGCTTGGGAATCTCTCCAGTCTCATCGTTCCGAGCGAATCTGCCACGTATGCGTGGCCTGTTGTCTGCTAGTGTTTTCCGACATGCATACTGCTTCCCCCATCATCCAAACCAAAAAAAATAAAAAATAAAAAAAATTGTCAACCAAAATTGCCCATGCAAAGATATCTTCCAATTTCTCAAATCTTTTATATCACTATTTCACAAAAATTCTCTCTTAATTCTTTTTGACAGAAAAGTAAAATAACCATAAAGAAGGTTTAAATGTTGATTTAATTATTACCATTAACAAAATTAAATAGGGTACTCTTACTTTTTGTGTAAAAGAAGGCGTAAATGTCAATGCAAATACGATCTAAATTGATAATTTTGAGAGACTTTATAATGTAAACTAACTGACACTCATTAATTAAATAGGTATAGAAATTGGATTGTGAATAATGTTTTCTCGTTTGAAAAAAAAATAATTTATATCTTACAATAAAGTTTACATGGAATAATTTCACTTAAGATTTTTTGAGAAATGAAGGATTTTTTTAAAAAAAAAAAAGCAAAGAAAATTTACCTTGATGGTCTTGTTGAAGTTTCTCTGAGTACGTTTAGCTCTGTACCTATCAATCCTTTCTCTCCTCTCTTCAGCACTGTACCTTCCCACCTTGAAATTTGCTTCTTCCATGAGACTTCCCTCTTTTTGTTGGGTCATTTGGTTCATTCTCACCTCCTAAATTTTCACATCAAAGTAAAAATTTATTAGATTTCTGAAAACTACACCCAAAATAGAAAATAAAAAATGGGTGTCAGTTATCTCAACTGGTAAATCTCCGGTGCTGCAGACCCGCCTCATTTGGTTGCAGTTGCCGGAGTCGATTTCAGGGGAGGCCAACCCCTGAAAATTTTGACCCTCCATAAGGGCATCAAATTGGGGTTGGAAGAAGAAAGCTGGTTTTCCTTCAAATGAGTTGCTGCTGTAACTCCTCTGTATGAACTTTACCAAACTCTCATTACTAGAACCCAGATAATAAGACTGGGTATTATTATTGTAGCTTGTTGACTCAAAACCCAGTTGGAATTCCTCTCTTTTCACCTCAGAAACAGAGTTAGAAACAGAGTTCTCACTGAACCCAGTTGAGAATCCGCAAGAATTTGGCAAATTTCCCAAATGGGTTTGCTGTTGGGAAAGAGTAAGAGTCTCCAGTTGGTGGCTTGGAGGGGAATTTGAGAACAGGGTGTGGGCAATTTGTTTAAGCGACTGGGCTTCATCGGCCGAGATTTGGCCCCCTCCAGCGGCGGCTCCAGTGGTGGTTGTGATGCAGGTCGTGGTGGTTGTTGGGTTGTGCTCGCCGGAGGAGATTTCTTGGAGGAGGGTGTCAATGGAGGAGTCAGCGAAAAGGTCAGTGAAGAAGTTGGATGAAATTTCAGACGAAATTAGCATTTCTGGGGCTAGAGATAAATGAGGGTAGAATGGTTCATCAAACAAAAACATCTCTGAAGACATTGATCACAAGCACCTTCGATTCAACCTCTTCTCCTTTTTTGTTGTTGTTCTGGGTTTTTTTCTCTTGTTCTTGAGAAAGAGAGAAAAACCCAGAAATTTGGTGTTTTATGTCCTTGAAATGGGGAGGAAGAAGATGCACACCTAAAAGACAGCAGTACCACCTCTTTTTGTTGCGATTAAAATCAACATATATGCGTACACCTTGACAGAAAACAAAGGCATAAAAAAAGATGAGGAAGAAGACAACACAATTTCTGTGTTTCTCACTCTGTTTTTCTGTTTATGTTTGTGTTTGTTTGAAAAGGGAGAGAGGTTTAATTTTGATGCAAAGGTTGGTGCTATTTAAACGACAAAAATATGGAGGAATGGACCAGGAGGAGTCCCCTGCTATCTCTGGTGGTATTTAAAGACATTGTGAAAAAGGGGGTCTGTTCTTTCTAGTAGTAAAAAGGCTACTATTCTGCTTTTTTTCTACTTGCGCAGTGCAACAAGCGCTCTGCTTGGCATGTAAAAGAAAGGTGATAGGGGTGAGAGGATTCGATCCTTCAACTGTGCGACAATAGAGCAACACTTATTATTCCATAGAATATGTTTTTTTAAGTTATGATGGTGAAATACAATAAAGTAGTGTTTTCATTTTGTTCCAAAGTTTTCAAATCATTTGGGTGCTAAGAGCAGTAGCAATGGGAGGCAAGTGTGTAAGGGGTGGGGCCCGCATGTGACTTGTGTGTCGAGGGAGCCCTGGCAGCAACGTACACGGGGCACTGACACGCGTGGCAGACTGTTCTGCTGTGGTGCCCCGCGTGCCTTTTTTTTGGTGTTTTCTGGATCAGAACGTCGCATTTCGGTCCACCCCCAACCTGGGACGCTGCGTTTTGATCCGATTTCCAAAAAAAAAAAGAAAGCTGACGAACAGGGCCTGGCGTTGGGGTTTGGGGCTGATCAGTGACCGTCGGGCATGGCAAATTCGAGCCCAACGGTTACTTTGGATTTTTTTTTTTTTTGGGTTCAATTTTGAGTGTATAAATAGATGAAGTTGTGTGCAAAATTTGTGAAACAATTATCTTCCTCCCTCACACTTTCTCTCAAATCTCATATTAAACTTCTTGTAGTAATTTTGAGTTTTATTAAATTTGGAAAAAATTCAAGTTTGGGTAAGTAATAATATTTGTTATGTAATTCGTTTTAATTTTGTATAGATAATTTTTGTTTCATATTGTAACTAATATGTTTTGTTTTTTGGGTTGTTGTAGACATATTTTGGAGTTCTCCTAAGTTGAACACTAAAGTGAAGTGAAGTGAAGACAATTGTAAGTAATTCAATTTTTTGGTTAATGTTGTGTTCAAATTGTTAGGAATTTTGTTTGTTGTTTATAAAAATATGTTAGAAATAAAATTTGTGTGAGTTATAAATTAATTGCATGATTAGAAAAGGTAATATTTTTTGTTGTTCTTTAGAACATGATAGAAAATAAGTGTGTCAATGGTGGTTGGAAAAATTTCAAAAATGTCTTATGGTAAAAATATGTACGAATATAAAGGTATTGAATATTAACTTAGAATTGTAATATTTGTCACTTACAATACATTAATTGCTTGAATGTAGGAATTAATTTTGTTGTTGTCGGAAAATGAATGTGTGAATGTATTTTTTTAAAAAAAAGAAACGCCAATTGGTTGGGTAAGCATGTTTACAATAAGTGCACATGTTTAGAAGTTAGAGTTGAAATGTTTAGAAATTAGAAGTTTGGTATTTTTGAGTTAGAATTTGAAATGCTTGGTTACAAAGAGTTGAAATGTTCACAAATAAGGGCTCTAGTACATGTTACTGAGGATTTAATCGATTCAAAATGAAAATTAACATTGCTTGTTATTTTGAAAACATGTTAGAAATCGAGTTTGTGGTTTTTTTTTGAAAATTACAAAATAGGTAGGGGAAGAATATGTAACAATAAAGAAACAAAAATTGGTATTCGAATATTCACATAGAATTAAAATTTTCGTTAGATACTATTAATTAATTTTGTTGTTGTTAGAAATTGAATGTGTGAATGTAATTTTTTAAATAAAGAAACATAAATTGGTAGGGTAAGAATTGAAATATTTGTTACTTACAATTTACTAAATGCTTGATTTGAGAAAGTAATTTCGTTGTTGTTTACCCAATGTTAGAAGTTGAATGTGAAAAAGTAAGCATGTATGCAAATTACAATTCAAATGTTAACTTCCTAATATGGTTTGTTAGTTTTGAAAATGTGTATGAGATTATGTGGCCGATTCGGAATGTACTGAAGTTAGCATGTTTAGAAATTAGAATTGAAATGTTTACAAATTGGAATTTAAAATATTTTATGTTGTTTCGTAAAATATGTGAGAAATTAAGTGTGTGAATGTGTATTTTTTTTAATAAATTGGTAGGTGTTCACTATCAAATGAATCCCAATCACCTACAATCTTTCATGAACTTACTAAGTGGGGATAATTTACAACGGGATGCTGCGATCAACATGAATATTGTCCCAAACCCTCCTAATTGGCAATACCATCCACAATACCCTCAACAATACCCACATATGCAATATCCTCAACTACCACCAAACTTTCCCCTCCAAAGGCAGAATGCCTCCCAATTTTCAAATTTCAACTACGGTTCTATGCCCCCTCCTTATCAGCTACCCCCACCAAATAATATGACCTCATTAACGCCCCGTCCTCCACCCAACCCCACCCACAGTGAGAGTGTCGGCGTGACTTCCAAGTGGACATTGGAAGAAGATCGCCGTTTGGTGAGATCGTGGATCAATGCGAGCACCAACCCCCTTCTTGGGGCTGACCAAAAGAAGACGGGGTTCTGGACGAAGATCGCAAGCGCCTACAACCAGCACGCTCCTGATGGAGCTACGAAGCGAGGAGCGAAAGTTTGCAACACCCGTTGGAATCGAGCACCTCCACTTATGTCGAAGTGGACCGCTTGTGTGGGCCAAGCTTGTAGGGAAAACCCAAGCGGGGCGAATGAGGACGATATTATGCAGAAAGCCCAAGATCTATACGTTGATATGGTGGGCAAACCGTTCAACTTGATGCATTGGTAGGTGCTACTGAAGGACCAACCGAAATGGGAGGTCAATTGCGATCAATCTGCAGATGTGGCGACTAAACGCTTGAGGATCAATGAGGTGGGCGGGTACTCTGAAAGTGAGACATCCGGCTCACCCAGCACCTCCGACACACCAACAACGGATGCTAGTGAAGATACAACAACACAGGAAGTTGGTGGACTTATCCACCCAATTGGAAGAAAAGCCGCCAAAAGAAAGGCGAAAGAGAGAGCGCATGACTCGGTGGTTGATGTTGTCACCAAGGAGCTATCCACCTTGGGGACAACAAATGTGAAAAACAGTACCATGTTCGCAAGATATGTCATCGCCCAAGAGAAGAAGGCCGAGGCCACTAAGGTGAAGGCGGAGGCCGCTAAGAGAGCGGTTGAACTAAATGACTCTCATCAGCACTTCCAACGGATGAAGTATGAGGACAAGATATTGAGAATGGACATTTCTAAGATGTGTCCAGAGGATCAAGCGCGATATGGTCCACTTCAAGAAGAAATTAGGAGTCGATACCGCCAAACATCGTCTTCGTCCAATGCTAGCCCTTCTCTAGATTGAGACCCATGTCCTGGGAATAATATGTTGTTCATCTTGTGCTTGTGGTGTTCTTTCTTTTCCCAATAGTTTGTTGTAATTGAACTCCTTTATGTTGTTGAATGAAATGTGTAATTTAGTTTGAATGAGTTCCATTTTAATTTCACATCGCAGTGTTCAAAATGTTTTATATGTATTCCGTAGGTAACATGTTTAATTTCATTTTAACGAGTGCAATTTTAATACTTCACTTATAACTACCATGCTCTCTTAATTGTTCTTCTTAATCTCATAAAATTTGCCCTAACATTTGGAAACTTCTGTCACAGATGCAACAAAATGAGTGACCCATCTTCTTCTAGTGATGACCCATCCACAGAATTAATTGATCATCTCAGATTCGTACTGGAGTCATCCTCTTCTAGTGATGACTCATTGATTCTGGAGACCATACTCAACAATCAATCTCACGTGCAGTCGCTTCAGTTAGCTATGAAACATGGACAAAGGGGACGACCTTCATCATCCCGACGACCAAGAAAGAAGAAAAGATTCATTCGGAGGGATCGAGAAGGTGCAGACGATCGCCTCCACAGAGACTACTTTGCAGATAATCCCATCTACAACGAAACCCACTTTCGGCGTAGATTTCGGATGCGGAAACACCTGTTCCTCCGCATTGTTGATGCCCTCAGTAGTCGATTTGAGTACCTCCAGTTGAGGTTCGATTGTGCTGGTAGGTGTGGGTTGTCGCCGCTCACCAAGTGCACCGCAGCGATCCGTATGCTTGCCTATGGGGTATCGGCAGATTGTGCCGATGAGTACTTGAAGATTGGATGAAGCACGACTATGGAGTGCATGAAAAACTTTGCTGCCGGTATCATTCAAGTGTTTGGGGACGAGTATTTGAGAAAACCAATACAAGGTGATGTTGATCGACTGTTGCAAGTGGCCGAGGCACGTGACTTCCCCGGCATGCTAGGGAGTATAGATTGTATGCATTGGGAATGGAATAATTGTCCATCGGCTTGGAAAGGGATGTTCGCAAAAGGAATTTACAGAGTCCCCACCTTGATTCTTGAAGCCGTTGCTTCATATGACCTTTGAATATGGCACGCCTTCTTTGGGTGCCCGGGTAGCCTCAACGACTTAAATGTTCTTCATTGATCAGATGTTTTCCAAGAGATGTATGAGGGTCGGGCTCCAAAATGTGAGTACGTCGTGAACGGTCGCGAGTACAAAATGAGGTACTATTTGTCCGATGGTATTTATCCAAGATGGGCAACATTCGTGAAACTATCTCTCTTCCCCAAGGACCCAAGGCAAGATTGTTCGCCGAACGTCAAGAGTCCGTTAGGAAGGATGTGGAACGAGCATTTGGGGTTCTGCAAGCCCGGTTTGCTATCATTCGTGGTCCTGCTCGGAACATGTACAAAGGTGAGTTGGGTATGATAATGAAGGCATGTGTTATATTCCATAACATGATCGTCGAGGACGAACGAGATTCGTATGACCTTGCTTTCGACTACGATGATGTCGATGACAGCACCCCACAACCAAATGTCCAATAGGGCCATCATCCGTGTTATGCTGCCTACTTTCGTAGAGTAGCAGAAATTCATGACCTAACTTTACATGCACGTCTCCAATCAGACCTAATCGAGGAAATATGGAATCGACATAGGACGCGACAAAGCTTACAACCATAGATGTTAAGGGCTATTCGTCATTTACTTGTGTTGTATTTTTTTTTTCCGTCATCTAAATTAGTGTTTTAAATATCGAACACTCAGGTTGTAATTTTCTTCAATGTCAATCCTCATATTTGCATTTGTATTGATTGCATTCTACATTCTATTCTGTATGCTTTCAATTGTTCAACCGATAAAACTTAACTCATCAATTTTTAGATACTTCAACATAAATTAAAACATTTTCCGGAAGCATAAATTACATATTTTTTTCATCCGGAAAATAAAATTCATTTTTAACTTATACAAAATCCAATATGCAAAAATAATTTGCCCAACATAAAACAAATTAAATATGTTTAGTGGTGGGCTCCACCAACAAATATTAAATCATTTGTGCTGAAATGAGTTCCATTTGTTGAGAAAATGAAGGAATGCAAGTTCCAGAACTGTGGAGCTTATGCTGACATGGCATGCTGGAGTTCCACAAATTGGAACTCCATTGGGAATGCTCTAAGGATGACCCTAAGACTGTTCCTCGCCATGTTACCTTGAAGAACAAATTTAACAGTGTAGGATTATGAAGGGCGGATTTCACATGCATAAATTGTCAAGGTCCCAGTGTGGTCCTGCTTTCGTGATATATGTAAAGATTCGGATGTAGATAATTTTATCCATACATGTAGAACTGTAGATAGAGAGACTGTTTTCAATAAGTCTACACAAAAACTTACTAATTTTACAGAGATATATTTCTTTTTGTGGGGGGGGGGGGGGTGGGTTAAAGGACGACGTAAGTGGTGGGCCGGATTAAATTAAATGTCAAGTTGTTGCAGTAAAAAGTTACTAATTGCGCTAGCTAATATTCACTGCATTTGTTTCACTCGGTAACACAATGCTTCTCACTTTTAAGCCTTGTAATTTAGGTGGGTACCCTAAATGGATAAGTTTTAAGTCTTGGTATTTTATCAGTAGTCTCTGGTAATATTCAGGATTAATTAAGGAAGACATTTTAGAAGTCATGAATTAGACAGTTATCAATATCATGTCATTTATTGGTTTGTTTTGCTTTTTTGTTGAAACTAGTTCATGCCCGTACTCTTGTACGGGTCTTTAATCAAAAATAATTTACATTTACTTATAATTAATCTCAACATAAAAGGAAACTAATTTAAAAATGCAAACATACATAATAACAATTAGACAATATGAAAAAGATACAACTAAACTTATATTAAAAATTATAGAATTAAAATTTTAAATCTATGTAGATAATTAATTAAATTTAGATTCTCCTTCAAAAAAATTAAATATGGATTTGGACCAAAACAAAATTCTATAGATAATGCTTTCTAACTTTTAATTTTTTGTTTTCATTATAAATTCCTGAAGTTTTCAGTTTTTTGACAACATAGAGAGATTACTACTTATCATTTAGTTTTTGAATCTTAAAATGATAATCTAGAAAATAAGTCAGTTATCATGAATATAATCATTGTTGACTAATAAATTTTTTCATTTAGGAATTTTGGAAATTACATCGCATAAATGAATGACATGAAAGTTATACGATAACTTTTTTTTGGATCATTGAATTGAAAATTGTGTTAAAAAAATCCTAGAATATAAACAATGTCAAAGTACAACAAATTACAATATGACGTAACTAAAGTGCAGTCCGCCCCTCCCCCCTCCTAAAAGGGGAAAAAGCACTTGAAAAAAACTTTTTCCATATCCCCTCTACTTCACTTTATATTTCTCCTCTCGTTATCGTGATTGTTATGTGCAAAAATTATATAGCCTTTGTGCTCTTTTACAGGTACCTCAAATCCTCAAACCTCACATATTACATCTTTTCGGATTCTTAAAATGATACCATACCCCTTGTTTCTATAGTTTTGTGGTCATATAAAAAAGGGATGATGACAATTAAGTTAAAAAATGAAGTCTCAAAAGATGTAACCCCAAATTTTGAAGTTGAACTTGCTCTTAACTGAGAGTACCCATAGCAACTGTACCTCCTGAATCAACCACGAAAGAAAAATATCAACAAAGCAACTATATCGTTTTAAGTGAATTTAACATATTCACAACAAAGTTTACCCATAAAAAGATTTTTATAAAAGAACAACTAATTAAATAGAAAAAAGTGAAAATGCATATCAAAGATTCTCCTTTCATTACTATTTATTCTAATAATAATATGGTATGAACATGATTCATACTGGATTGAAAATATCCTACTTTATATAAGGATGTTAACTTCCTATACAAAAGTAATAAAACACGATATTAACAAAAATGAACAGAAATAACTTAGGCATATTACCAATCATCAACAAAAACACTAAAAAATGAAGAAGAAGATATTATAATCAGAAGGGCGGATAGTTATATAAACATAATAGATAATGTAGTAATTATGTGTATCTGTTGATTTGTTAAAAAATAACTTACTCATATAAATTATGTGATTTTTATAACAGAAGCATTTACGTAGTATCACCATTGCTTGATTGTGGCCTTTCTTTGATTGGGAAACAATATCTTGAAATGATTTTTTAAAATTCAAATTACAATAATTTGGCACGATGTCAAAAATAAAAATTTGGAATGGTTTTGATTTTAAAGATTAGATATTATGCTTTTTTTCACTCCTTAAAATAATTTGACCAATTTTGAATGACTTTAACAAAGGAAATAATGAAATAGAAGTTATATCTTTTGAAATTTGAATAAATGATGGAGGGGTTTGGATGGCATGGCGGAGCAAGATTTTGATGGATTAAATGTGGTGGATTTATTTGTTGTTACTATACGAAGGGAGCCATGGATGAGGCTAGAAAGAGAGAGAGAGAGGGAGAGAGAGAGAGAGAGAGAAGAGGAAGAAGGAAGAGAGCTGAATATAGTCTTGCTGTAAGAAAGAGAGCGCAAGTTGTTATTATGTTCTTATTACAACCGTACATATATACATGTAATAATAGCCAAGCTGTTATAACTAACTTCCTTAGATTCTTGGTAACTAATTGCTAACTAACTTAGCTTTCTTCTTCTATTCTCGTCACCCCCCTCAAGCTGGAAGGGTGAGAAACCATTCCAAGCTTGCTCAGGATAAGGTTTTGCTGAGGGGAAGGTAGGATTTTGCTGAGGATGTCAGCAAGTTGCTCATTGGTAGGCATGTAAGATAATTACAATAATCCTTCTAATACCTTATCTCTGGTGAAGTGACAATCTATTTTGATATGTTTTGTCGTCTCATGAAATACATGATTTTTTCCTATGTGGATGGCAGATAGATTATCACAATACAGAGTGACAGGTTTAAGGGTTGATACTCCAAGTTCATCCAATAGTCTTACTATCTACGTTACTTCTGAGGCTGCTTGAGACATGGCCTTGTATTCTGCATCTGAGGACGACTTAGAGACAATGTCTTGCTTCTTGCTTTTCCAGCTAATTGAAGAATTGTCAAAGAGGATTAGATAACCAGTGACAGACCTTCGGGTTGAGGGGCATGTTGCCCAGTCTGAATCTAAATATGCTTGCAGTGTTAATTTGTCTGCTCCATTAAGAAGTATGCCAGCACCAATAGTGCCTTGAGTGTATCTGAAAATGTGTTGTAAGGCTTTGAGGTGTGAAGTTCTAAGCTACTGCATGAATTGACTGAGAGTTTGGGCTGTGTAACTCAAGTTTGGTCTGGTATGAGTGAGGAAATTTAGCTTTCCAACAAGGATTCTATATAGAAAAGGGTCAGGTAGTAGTTCACCATCATCAGGGTTGAGTTTGCAATTTAGGGGTAGTAGAGTTGATACTACGGCGATAGGTAAAGCCCCACATTCCTTCAATAATTCATTGGTGAATTTCCTTTGGGACAAAATGATGCCTTCAGTAGTGTTAATCACTTCCAATCCAAGAAAATAATGAAGTTGGCCTAGGTCTTTGATGTCAAATGAGTCATTTAAATGTTGTTTGAGATGGATAACTTCTGAATAATTGGAGCCTGCAACCATGATATCATCAACATAGACTGCAACTATGATGATATCAGTAGAGGATTTGTTGATGAATAGGGAATAATCATATTTGGACTGTTGATAACCCAGAGTAAGAAGAGTTTGAGTGAGCTTAGAGAACCACTGTCTGCTAGCTTGCTTGAGGCCATATAGTGACTTTCTTAATTTGCAGACTTTGTTGGATGGGTTAGATATACCTTTTGGAACCTCCATGTAGACTTCTTCATTTAATTTCCCATGTAAAAAGGCATTGTTAACATCTAGCTGATAAAGGGGCCAGTTTCTGAATGCTGCCAATGCAATAATACTCCTGATAGTCATCATCTTCACAACTGGAGAAAATACCTCTTGATAATCAACCCCATATTGTTCAGTAAATCCTCTAATGACTAATCTAGTTTTGAATCTCTCCAATGATTCATCTGACTTAAGCTTTACCTTGTAGACCGACTTGCTACTTATGGCCTTCTTTCCAGGAGGAAAATCCACTAGATCCCAGGTATTATTATTGTTTAAAGTTTCAATCTCTTTGTCCATAGCTGTAATCCATTCAGGTTGTTTGGCTGTTACCTCATAGCTCTTGGGTTTGGAGTATGTGATAGTTGAGCATGAAAAGCATGAAATTCTGCAGGAAGAGTGTTAGTCTGAATCATACCACAAAAAAAATCCTGCAAATGTGCAGGTTGTTTATGTGTCCTTGTTGATCTTCTAAGAGGCTGAGAGGAATGGGAATTTATTTGTGAGGGATTATGAGGGGAAAGGTTAGGGATGGATTGATTGGGAACAGGTGAGGAAGTAAAGTCAGAGGTATTATAGCTGCTTAGGGAAAAATTGGAATTGTTTTGTGGATGTATGACGGCTTCAGTACTAAAAGGATCAGGGGTATTGAGTGATAAGTTCAATGTCTCAGGAATGTACTCTGAAATGGAAGGTAAAGGGATGTCTAAAGAGTGACGTAAAGAATGAAAAGGAAAAATTGTCTCATGAAAGATCACATCTCTGGATACTGTGACCTTCTTGGCTTTGAGATCAAAGAGTTTGTAAGCCTTTTGATTGAAGGGATAACCTATAAAAATGCAAGGATTTGCTCTAGGTTGTAACTTATCCTTATTTCTTTTTAAAGTAGCAGCATAGCATAAACAGCCAAATGATCTCAGGTGCAGATAAGTAGGTTTGGCTTTGTATAATATCTCAAAAGGAGTTTGATTGTGAAGAATGGGAGAAGGCATTCATTAATTAGATAAACTGCAGTTAAAAGAGCATCTCCCTAGAATTTATTGGGAACATTAGACTGAAATAATAAAGCTCTTACAACCTGTAATAGGTGCTGATGCTTCCTCTTAACAATGCCATTTTGTTAAGGAGTATCTACACATGTAGTTTGATGAACAATGCCTTTGGTTCTATAAAATTCTAACGCTGCAGATTCTTTGAATTCTAAGCCATTATCTGTTCTGATGATTTTAACATGAGCTGCATATTGATTTTCAATATAAGTAACAAATGTTTTAATCAATGGGAATGCAGAGCTCTTTGAGGCCATTAAGTGTACCCAAGTTGCTCTAGACTTATCATCCACAATTGATAAGAAATAAACAGCACCATCACAAGACTTATATGGACAAGGTCCCCAAATATCAATATGTAGAATGTCAAAACAATGTTAAGCTCTGGTAATACTCCAATGAAAAGGTTGTCTATGCAGCTTAGCTAGAGGACAAACTTGACAAACACCATGACTAGAGTTGGTACAAGAGGATAAAACTACATTTTTAAGTTGATCAAAAGGTAAATGACCTAATCTTTGATGCCACAACTCAGAACTTGACAAACAAGCAACAGAAAACTTCTTATTGCCTAGATTAAGTGCTTCCAAGGTGGCTTGCTGAACTGCAGCACCTTTTTTCAGTAAAAAAAAAGACCTTTATGTTCTTTACCAAGGAGTAGTTCCTTCTGCATGGTGGGGGCCTGAAGTACACAGGAATGTGGAGTAAAAATTACATTTGCTAAAAATTGGTTAACTAATTTACTAACAGAAAGTAAATTATATTGAAAAGTAGGTATGTAGAGAACATTATGGAGTTCTAATTTATCTCCCAAAACCATGGAACCTGAATGTGTAATAGTTGCCTTTTTACCATTTGGCATGGTAATAAACTAGGGCACATTCAGTTTCTTGACATTATGTAATAAAGAAAAATCATAGGTCACATGATCACTGGCTCCACTATCCACAACCCAAATACTATTATTAGTGAATTTAGTAAGAAAACAGAAGGACTTACCTGCAAAGAAGCCAGCTACACTGCCTATTTCATTAGACTTGTCCATGTCAGTGGTGTGTTGTTGCAATAGTTGCATAAGCTGGTTATACTGCTCTGTGGTAAGTGCAGGTGAATGAGTAGAGGAAACATCTGCTGTAGTCTCTATCTGTGCAACTGCTACAACTCTTCTTCCTTTATACAGTCTGTGTCCAGGAGCGTAACTATGAAGTTTGAAACATCTTTGTGTAGAGTGTCCTGGTATCTTGCAGTGATCACAGAAATAAGACCTTCTTTCCTGAAAATTCTTATCTGGAAGATTCTTTTGCCCAACTTTGTAATTTCCAGAATTGGATGACACAGACTGCTGAATCCCAGGGTTAGGAATAGAAGAAAACCTTGATGATCCTTGATTATAAACCCTTTGCTGAAACTGACCAGACTTGTAAAGATCCCCAGTTGTATAGCTGTGAAATACAGCAGAGTTACCACTAATAGAGACTGAGGCAAACAAGACCTTTGCTTCTCTTCTTGTAACACAATCTAATATACTTGATCAAGACTAGGTAAGGGTTTGATCATCAGTATGTTTCCTCCAACATTTTTGTAATCTTCGTGTAATCCAACCAAAAATTGCATTACTTGTTGGTCATGTATAATTTTCTTAGCAGCTATTAAACTCACACAACGATCTCCACTTGTGACACAGCAGGGTAGTGCAATGATACTATTGTAAGCATCCCAAAGTTTCTTAATCTGTGTAAAATACTCAGTGACTGATAAATGTCCCTGAGAAATAAAACATAAATCTCATTGTATTTGAAAAACTTTAGTACCATCAGCCTCACCAAAACGTTGCTCTAGTTGAACCCAAACATCCCTGGCAGTGGCTAAAAATAATATGCTATGTCCTATATCCTTTACAACAGCATTCATAATCCAGGACAAAACCATTTTGTCACATCTCTCCCAATGCGCTATTAGATTTGCAACAGTAGGCTTTGCACACTGCCCTAAAACAAATCCCGATTTGTTTTTAGCCACCAAAGCAATTTCCATTGCGTTTTTCCAGTGACTGTAATTATCCCCATTTAACAAATCACTAACCAAAATATTGTTGGGATTATCAGAAGGATGTATGTATAAAAGATGGGATGGCTCACTTAAATGTCCAACATACATCGCATTTGTGTTAGTTTCTTCATTCTCATTAACCACAGCCATATTCAATCTCATAAATTGATCAAGAACTCTTATGTATAATTCTGAGCAATCAGCAAACTCAAATATACCAGTAAACCGTAATATCTGATACCATGTTATTATACGAAGGGAGCCATGGATGAGGCTAGAGAGAGAGAGAGAGAGAGAGAGAGAGAGAGAGAGAGAGAGAGAGAGAGAGAGAGAGAGAGAGAGAGAGAGAGAGAGAGAGAGAGCTGAATATATTCTTGCTGTAAGAAAGAGAGTGCAAGTTGTTGTTATGTTCTTATTACAAGTGTACATATATACATGTAATAATAGCCTAGCTGTTATAATTAACTTCCCTAGATTCTTGCTAACTAATTGCTAACTAACTTAGCTAGCTTCTTCTATCCTCATCATTTGTTCAAAAAATGACATTTTAATTAGGTTTAATTATTTAGTTATCATTAAATTTATATTTTTAATTTTCTTCATATAATATAATAGTCATCAACTCATGATAAGAACACAACGTTAATTTGTAAGTAGTTTTCCTTGATTAAACATTCATCAGAGAAATTAAAATCATACATGTTCATTTAAATATCTTTATGTAATTTGTTCAACTATATTTTTTGCGATAATTTGCGTTAAAAATATATTAGATATAACATATTAATAAAAATCAAGTGTATAATTAGATTGTGATTCATTTTAATAACAAAATTTAATTCATTCACTCACATTCATTAAATAATGTTGATAAAAGGCCACAAACAAACATGTTTACTTCAAACGAAAATAAAGAAAAGTTATTATTGATAATACACTGAAACCACCTTACATAGTACTAATATCACCTTTTGTCCAAACCAAAAAAATAAAATATAGGAAAATAAAAAATCTAAATGTCATCATATGACTTTAGTTTTCATCTAATCACCTGAATACACGACCGGATGAAATGTGCATGATTTTGGTATAATTATCATACTTAACATTCAAAGCTCAAAGTTGCTTATTATCATTTTATAGTCCTTAAAGTTTACGGAGTTTCTCTATCAATCATAATTCAAATTTGACATATTGATAAGTTATTTATGTGTTGTTAAATTTCATCCATCATTAAATTTATTATTTCAAAATTAGCAATGTAAGTGTAATTACAAATTGATATATTAATGATATAGATTTCATGCACGCATGCACACTCATCAAATGATACAGATTTCATGGTTTGGGGATATATTAACGAAAATCAAGCATATAATTAGAAATTGATTCATTTTAATGACAAAATTTTTATTCACGCATGCACACTCATCAAATGATGTTGATAAAAGACCACAAACAAACACGTGCACTTTAAAAGAAAAAAGTAAATAAATTATTATTGATGACATACTGAAACCATTATTGATGACATACTGAAACCACCTAATCTCACCTTTCTTCCAATCCAAAAAAATAAACAATAAAAAAATAAAAAATCTAAGTGTCATCACATGACTTTAGTTTTCATCTAATCACGAGAATACATGATCAGATAAAGTGTGCATGATTTGGGTATAGTTATTTATGGTACTTAACATTCAAAGCTCAAAGTTGGTTATTATCATTTTATAATCCTTAAAGTTCACGGAATTTTTCTATCAATCATAATTCAAATTTGACATATTGGCAAGTTGTTTATGTGTTATCAAATTTCATCTATCATTAAATTTATTATTTCAAAAGTGAGTCCCTAGTATTTTATGTTGAAATTGATTTAATGAAGGAAAATGATGTAGATTTCATGAGTTGGGGATATAATAATTTAATTACAACTAATGCATGATTTTTATATGAAAATTGACCATGTCTTGTATCCTTTGTGAAAAATAATAGGTAGATGCCTTATTCTAGATGCCCAATAATCAAAGTCCTTACAAAAACGTAAAGGTCCTAAAGGGCCAACAACCTAGCATTACAATTGTGGTTAGTAAACAATTATATTATCAAGGAAAGTAGGGGGGAAAATTGGGGAAAAAAATGTGTAATAGGATGAGTAAATTACTGTTAGGACTTGCAAGATTGATAGAGGGGTTCAGGCTGTTCAGCCTGTTTGAGTAGAACGGAATTATTTGAGTGGCAGTATGTGGGTTCATTATTTAATTAGCATTAGCATATAACACATTACGGTGAGATTTTTGTAGATGCTTATTGTTAGTTTCTATATGTATAATGGTACATAATTTTTGCAATGGAAGAAAATTTTAAGATTATTTTCCAAACTTTCTTCGTTAATATCCATTGCAATTGTTTTCTTTGGGAAATATATTGTAATTGGTTAGTAACAGTTAGTTTTGCTGCCAGATTGAACTTCATATGTTATGCATTATTGTAACTTGAATTTTGAAATGGTGGAGATTAGAAGGGAATAAATTCTCGAGGTGGTATTCAAGCGGGAGTTATTCTCATGTAAAAAAAATGTTTGAATATTACATTTAAATTATATATATATATATATATATATATATCGTATATATGTTATCTAATATATATCTATATATCTTATATCAGTATATCTATATATACTCTCTATATCTATGTGTCTCTCTCTCTCGTCTCTCATCTCTCTCTCTATACCAACACAGGAACACCCAAACACACACACACACCATATATATATATACACACACACACACACACACACACACACATACATACATACATATACGTACACACACACACACACAATAGAGATATCTTTATATAAGACGTTGTGTGAAAAGCTAAGTAGATGCAAACATATCATCACATTAAATTGAAAAGTTCTTTAATTTGTCCAAAATAGTGGATGACCCAAATAAACTAAGTTCTCAATCTTTTAAATTCCATAATCTCCATCTTACTTGAGGTTTTATGTTCCATGAAGATATAATTTTAAGAACTTATATAATTAACCCAACACCCCACATTAATATGTTTAGTCTAGTGCCAACAAAAAAGATTTCAAAGTAAAAGAAGAGAATTAACAAAATTATATAATTGCGTTGAAAGAGGCAAAGTTATGATGTGAATTGTAAAGGTTAATTAGTATAATATATATATATATATATATATATATATATATATATATATATATATATATATATATATATATTATATATATTGTGTATGTAGAAGACGAAAATTGTACAAATGTATTTGTGAAAAATAAACCAACTTCCATACCGAATCACAAAAGACCTTCCCAAGCTCATTCATTTTCATCATCAATGGATAGCCCGTTGCATTCCTTGCATCCCAACCCTTGCATATCTGCGCATTAGTATGTTAACCATTGGCAATAACCCAATCATTGCTCAAATAATAAAATTAAGAGAAAGCAAAAAATTTTTATGAGGTGAGGAGCCGATGAGTTATAGGGAAGGAGGGAGGGAGGGAGGGAGGGAGAGAGAGAGGTCTCATAGGTTTGTACGGTACAGAAACCCATAGTAAAAAATTCGAAGTAGGAAGGATTTATCAGGGATACGTGAGAGATGGAGATAGAGCACTGAAAAGAAAGGTTGAGGTGAAGAGATAAGCATTGGAGAGAGAGAGCAGCGTAAATATAGGAACCGGTTCACAGTAGGAGAGGAAGACGGATAAAGAAGTGAACAAAGTTGTTACTCGTGCATAAATGAAATCTCTAAGATTGCCTCAACCTATCTTTCCTATCTTCCTTTTTTTTTTTTTAACTCTAAATCTTTTATATCTTTTAGTATAACTTACTGATAATTCAGCATTATCCACTCACAGTTTATTTTTTGAAATTTGAACGGTTAATCAAATTAGGCGGGATTGTATGCCATGCTGGGGATAAAGGAGGGAAGACTTTGCAGGCCATATTATTCTACTATTTATTATATAAAGATTGATTGAGCCTGGGCCTGTCAAAAGCCCATGTCTTTGCTTTTTCCGGGTATAGTTATTGGGCTACTAGTTGTACTAAAAAGAAATTGTGTTGGCCCATGAAACACTTCTTACAAAGATAACAATTTTGGTGGCCCATCCACGTACAATACCCAGTTCAGGGACCAAAGGGTAAAAACGTGTCAGCAATCAGGAAAAAATGAAAAGGTAAAAAATAATGAATGTCAACGAACATTGGCGGGCTTATATTCACGGTCAAAGCTTGGAAATGTTCAGCTGGACAAATCATGTGGCTTGGATCATAAAAACAGTGCATGAAAAGTTGCAATGGCGTGTACATTGGGCTGCTGTGCACTTGCAAGTTTATGCATGTCACTTGCTGGCTAAATTGGCAGCAAGCAAACAATGAAACTTAAATGGTACATTTGCACTTAGCAACTGATTAGTGAACTTCAAGCTGGACCACTGGGTTGTCGCTCATGTTTAAAGACTGTGATCAGCGATATAAGAGAGCTATTAGATTGGAAATGAAACATTACTCTCAATTATGCGCATCGAGCTGTAAATCTAACGGCTTCTGCAATTGCAATACTGAATCAAGGCCAAAAGGAAGCGCTGATTGTTCATTTTGTGGCCCCCAATGGTTTGGAACTAGCGTTAGAGTTAGACAAAGAAACTTTCAAGATGGCGAAGGGGATCTTTGAGGATGCTGCAACTGGAGCTATGGAGGACTGAGATATATGAAGTAATAGCCCTCAAGCATATAAAGGCTATTTTTTGGAATAATGAGCAGCTGCAGTTCACTTTATTTTGGCTTATAGGCATATCTTGCTCATGTACATCTCAATACCTATTTAGAATGTTCATCACTGTGTGCTCACCTGTTTTTGTTGTGGTTGGGTAACTTCACTTGCTGACGGGCATTTTGGCGAAGTTAGGCCAGTTAGGGTTGTATTAAATTAGTATGATCTAATATAATTATCGATACTCCCCCCCCCCCCCAAAAAATAAACGGTACATTTGTACCATGCGTATAAGGTTTAATTCAAGAGTAATCTCAATAATTTTCGTTTTTTGGATCTTTGTCCTCTATTTCATCCGAGCTGAGCTATTGTTAGCGTTGGCTCATGAAAATACAGAGTTCTTATATAACAATTTTTTTAAATTTGCAAAACTTGAACCCGATATAGTATTTAAGAGAAACAAGTACGAAATCACCTGAACTAACATATGTTTAGTACTATAAAGTCAACAATTATTAACAAAATTTTTGTTGGAACTTGGACAAAAGCACAAAAAAATTAAATTTAGTTTATAGGAGAGATATGACCATGAATAGGAAAAAAATATCATACAATAATTGGCGGGTTTTATTTAGGTATCTTTATCATTCAACAAAAGTATATACTTTTAAATATCTACACCCTTGAGGGGGTACTAGGATTTGCGTCACCGTATCCCTGATCTTTTAGTTGGTAAAATTTAATTTATCAACTTTAACTCACTTTAACCCATTTTACCAATTTTAATAAAAAAATATCTATTTCAATAAACTCCAATTCACTTCCCACTATTTTCACCAACTTATACCCATTATATATATATATATATATATATATATATATATATATATATATATATATATATATATATATATATATATATATATATATATAATCAGCCTATTTCAACCAACTTCAACAAAAAACTACCCGCTTCAACTCACTTCTACAAATCTCAACCAATTTTATCCATTTTTTAACCTATATTTTTTAATGAAAAGAACATAATATTATCATACTTTCACCTTTTTTTTTTTGGTTGAAAAAAAAATTGTGCTCCGCAGCCTATAGGTGGCAGGAGGAGGTGGGAAAACATTAAAAAAAAAAAAAAAAAAACTCTGAATGCGTAATGGTTTAGGGTAGCCTTTCTAAGGGGCTATGTTTTGTGTAATAAGGGGGGGAAAAAAAAAATTCCTGCTTAATTTGCATATATTTAATCGAATATAAAAAAATTTCTAAAAAATGTTATAGTCTTCTTGATTGTAGAAATTATGTTTTCAGTTTTAATTTATAAATTTTTTACTATTAAGACTTAAGATAGCTGAAAATGAAATAAAACTTTGATTAAAAAAATTAATAAATCCAATCCTACGCCATTACAAATAAGACAGAGACAAAAGATAAACCATATCATATTCCCTTTGGACAACTCTTTGACACGTGCAATTTGTTAAATTGCCCGTAATAAAAACTCCCTCATTTTTCAATTTTAAAAAAACAAAATAATAAGTATCTTACTGTAAGATTCTTCATAAGTGTTTTATTTTAACTAAAAATCATGCTACTATATTTTTAAATTGAAAAAAATGGTACGATCGAATTGTGAAAATATATTACAACTTATAAATGAGACAAAATCATCTTTTTATCTATAATTTATCACATTTCTAAAATACACATATCATATGTTCTCGCAGATAGGATTAATGCGATTAGAATATCATTTAATACTTTATTGGCATAGCCAATGAATATTTAAGATTAACAATTCATAATTAAATATAATTATTAAAAAATTTATGATTTTAAAATATAAAATATATTAATTTATGATAAGATAATTTTACAATAAGATATTTAAGAGTGTCTTGTAATGCAACATATATTACTACACCAAAAAAAATGCTGTTCTTCTTTTTAATTTCAATTTTACCTTTCTTTTTATTTTTTCTTCTAACAAGTTGTTGTCATCCTCGTGTAAAGATCTTTTTACAGGCTTACAGCTGTCACTCAACGCCAAAGTTGACGAGTTTGCGCGAGTTGACTCGTCGTCACGTTCAACTTTCAATAAATAAATCATTTAAATGTTGTCGTAGCCACCCCAAAGTGTCCCAGTTTTCGCCTGTTCTTTCTCTCTCATGCCCTTTCCTTAACTCATTCAAATTTCACAGTCAATCAAAGCCCATCTCTCCCCCCCCCCCCCCCCCAACCCACCCCACCACCACCTCCGCTCCAATTCAAACCCCAGACCTCTCTTGCTCTGTCTAACTTCTCTCTGGAATCGGCAAAGAATTTCTCCCGATCGAAGTCGAAGATCTTTCGTAGCAGAGAGCAGCAACAATGGTGTCGCAGGACTATTTGGACAAAATGCAGCTCCGCCAGAACTATCGGAATGTCTGGCACACTGATCTCATGCGTACTATGCAGGCTGACACTCCTTGTAATCATCTTTTCTCTCTCTTCCGATGTTGAGGCTTTGTGTTTCGATTTGAGACCTTTGCTGATCGGTGTTTTTGCTGCTTGATTTGGTGCAGATTGCTGTTTTGCGTTTTTCTGGTGAGTTTTCTTTGACCTGACCTGGACTCTTCTTTTTCTGTGATGTTTGATTGCTACTTTTAAACCCGATGATCTCGGAATTGAGCGGAATTTTTAGATCTTGTTGCGATTTTTTTTTGGTATTTGTGTTTGTCTTCGGGTGATTTGGGCTAATTGACTTGCTCTTACTCGAGTTGACTTTGCGGAGACTTTCGGATTGGTTTGTGTTTCTAGGTGAAATTGTAAATTTAGGATGTGAAAATTTCCTTCAATTCTTCAGTGCAATGTGATTAACTGGAGGTTCTTTTCGCTATATGGCTGCTGCATCCCCCCCTCCCCCCAACGCACTTCTAAGTGATTGTAAATTGGCCATCAAATAGTTTTTTCCTCAGTATGTTTTCGAATGCAATGAAAACCACCTTTCTCCATTTCTCCACTGCAATGGAGCTCCAATCCTTAAAAAGATGAAGGCTTTATGGACTTCTTTGTCTCCACTTTAGTTCGTACGAAGTTGCAAGGACATACAAATCTTTAAACTATGTTAGGTCAATCATGTTTCTGAGCATGGAAGTCTGATCTTTAGAAGATGCCATTAAATCTATTCTGAAATACACAAGAAAACCATTTCAACGAGATATCACAAAATTTATCCTTGAACCTTGAACATGTATGCTCAAGCTTGTAATTTTCATAGCTAACCCTTGAAAAGGGAGTGAGAGAGGCAGGCACCTAGCCACCTACTTGCTCATTAGTCATTAGTTAATATAAGTCTTTGGCAGAAGTGATTAAGAGAAGTCATGTAATTTCCATAAGATTTTGATGTTTGTTTGGTTTCAAGTATTCTCAAATCTCAAGGGTAACATCTGGCATTTTAGAGTTGATCATCCCATTATAAACATTAAACAATCTCATGCCTCTTACAATACTTGTTAGTTACACAACCGAACGTAGTGTCCCATGCCATTGATTTATTATCATGTTGCCAACGTTATGATGCCAAGGTGATCTTCATGTCCTAGGTTAGAATCACAATGTGATTTTTGCATAGGAATTAGACTCACGACTAATGCGTGTCACTAAACACTTGATCTAGTTTAGTGTTCATGACTTATGTGGTAGACATTAGAGAACACTCTCTCTGTCATTGGTCACAATCCATGCATATTAATAGATTGAATGCGATGAGACCATTTTTGTGGGGTTACAAATACGTTCTAGTTGATTTTGTTAGAAACTATTATAATGCAAGGGGAAAAAATTCATACTTGGTGGAGGAAAATCAATGATAATTAGGTTCCCAAACGTATAGCCTGAAGACTCTCAATAATGTGTACTGTTCATAATTCTTGGAAGGAAAACAAAGGGCAACCTTAACTGTAATACTTTGGTTGCCATCACTTCAAAAGCTCCTAGATTGAGGAGATGGCCACTGGAAACTCTCTCTCTCTCTCTCTCTCTCTCTCTCTCTCTCTCTAAATGAGAGTTCTAATTCTCGAGAAACTAGCCTTATTTAGAGAGAGAGTGCTTCCTAGAGATAAAGTGCTTGTAAGGGTCATCTCCTTAACCTAGGAGCGTTTGAAGTTATGGCAACAAAAATATCGTTGTTAATTCTACCATGTGTTTTGCCTGCAAGAATTGTCAATAGTGTGCATATTGAGAGTCTTCATATTATACGTTTGGGAACATACCGATAATTGGTTTGCCTCCAATAGGTAAGAATTTCCCCCTTGCATTAGAATGATTTCTAACAAATCAATTAGAGCCTTGTGATGACAAGGATTGTTTTTCTCTTATAGAAACATGCGGATCGTTTATGAGTAGGTTCGTCTCTTGTTCTATTGTTAAGATTTCACTATCACTCATTAATGGGGATCATAGCTTGGCCACGAGAGCAAAGAATTCAGCCTGGTGATGTATTTGTTACTTGCCTACTAACAAAAAAAAAGTCTCTTACGTTCCTAGTTAACACATAATATTTCTTCTGCAAACCTAATACTTCGACCACTTCATACTTGTACAAAGATAATCAACATAACAAAAATTGGATAATGTCCAGAATAATGATAAAATGAATGCAATATTCATCAACATAATCAAGAACCAAATTAGTGCCCTAGAGTTTCACTTGAGGGGTTGGAGAGAATGAAAACTATCAGGGGAAATTGGCCTTACCCTTGAATTAAGGAGAGGTTGTCTTCATTGGACTGTTAATTTGATAGTATCAATTGGATACTAAAGCACATAAGAAGAAGTGTAGTGAATTTAGTAGACTTAGCAAATGGGTTATTTGAGTTGGTTTTGGATGGGGTCAAGTTCGGGTCGGGTCATGTCTAAGTCAACAAGATTCAGTTGGTTTTGGGTCGAGTGGATTTCCAATAAGTTACTGTTTGGTCCAACAAACTTATCTTGTAATGAAAATAACTTTGTTGGAGAATGGTCGGTCATGTTATTTTCAGTTTTAGGTTTGCTATTTCTAGTGTTGGTGCGGGTATGGATTCAGGTTATTCAGTTGGGGTCATTCTGTTGGGTTCACTTTTCTAGGTCTAGAAGTTGGTGAGGTATTTTCTTTTGGTCCTTAAATTCAAAGCCAAAAAAAAAAAAGAAAACCCAAAGGCAACTTTTTAAGTTTCCAAATCAGGGGACCAGTAACCATCACCTGGGTAACATAAAATATATGCACAGAGCATGATGATCCTACATAGATGAAAAACCATCAAAGTAGCACGGAATAAGTGACCTCTAGGCTCTAACAAGTTTCGGAGCTTTTGCACTTGTCCTTTTAGGCCTTTTGCTTTTGTTATCTCCTGAAAATGGCTCTGTGTGTGTGTGTGTGTGTGTGTGTGTGTGTGTGTGTGTGTGTTCCTGCACACCTGCATGTAGCTTGTTGACATCATATGATGTGGAAGTGCGTGGTTTTTAACTTTCATTAAGTGATAACATATCTAACAACATGATAAATTAAGAATCACTCTTATCCTGGTGGCTGCCTAAGAAAATGTTGCTATATGCCCTTATAGCATGTTAGATGAAACGTACACCCCCTAGAATCTAATTACAGCATCCCATACATATGAATGTGTCACACTCTTATTTAGCGACTATGACTTTATATGAAATGTATATGATGTTGTAGAATGGAGGAATTTGTGTGCCATGTCTCTTGTTTATATGGTAATTGTTAAAATTGGAAGCTGGAGACTACGACTTTATGTTTTAGTACGTATTCACGTTATATTAGAAATACCACCATACATATCTGATTTGGATTGGTCAAGTTGCATCCAAGTTACTTTCGTTTAGCGACTAGAGCTAGAGAGTAATACTTGTTTCTTTAGAATATAATATAAGGCATTGTTCGGCAAAATTAGCTATTTCAATAGCTGATAACTGTTTTAAGTAGCGGATAACTGTTCTAGTTGCGGATAGTTGTTAGGGTTTAGCTGTTTAACTAGTGGATTGATGAACTTGTGTTCAGTAAAATTAGCTGATAGATTAGTTGATAGATGTAAAATGACAACAAAGGACATACGAATTTTTTTTTTCACTTTATTTTTATTATTGTTGTTGTTGTTATCATTAAATTATTATTATCATTGTTGTTGTTGTTGTTGTTGTTGTTGTTGTTATTATTATTATTATTATTATTGCTACATAAAATTTGATGGTAATACACAGTATTAACTTTATGTATCTTTCTGATCAAAAGATCAATTAATTAATCATTAAAACATTAAATGTAAAACATGCATTTGTTTGGCTGCATAAATTTGCAGTGAAAACTTGAGTTGGAATCTCTCAAGTTTTTGGGCATTTAATAAAATATGGAGCAATATGGGATATGGTCAACATTAATTAAAGAATTCATATGGGAGTCCAGACTCCAAACGAGGGTCACAGGCTCACAGCAAATCAGCAATACATGTATGTTCATGCTCTCCTGATACTGGGGCTTGGGCGTGTACGGTCAGGCGATGGGCAAGGCCATAATTGAACAAGGAAAATTGGGATGCTGTTATGTGAATTGAAACGTTAAGGTTACTAATGTCTACAAAACGCTAGGGGAAACGCTATTGGCTGGTATTTAACTTTGTGTTACCGAACTGTGAAAAATAAAGTAATGTTTTGGCCTAGCCAAAACGCTAAACGCTAAGTAAAATGCGGGCCTAAGTCTCTTCGAGGGTCTTCAACCATTAGTTTAAGCTTTTGTTTGAGAGCCTAAGTTTAGATTTAAATTATTCTCTAGTCCTGTTAAGCGAATGTCTATTAAGGATTGAAGCATTGATGCTGGGAGCATAGGTTTCTAGGGGCCTATGCAACATTCGTACTTCAAGCCCAAAGGGTTCAATGAGGTAGAGAGTACAATACAAATCCTATCATGGGACTTCAGCATAAGTTATAAGCTTTTGAAGATGCTTTGTTGGATATATTTAGTAAAATAACTTGGCCAATGGACCAATACTGAAAATTTTGTGTATTGTTGGCCTAGAATGAAGTTTCAATGCCCATGTCAGAGTTTGATGCTTATAGATACTTAGGTAAACAGGTAAATTTAATAGTTAAGCTCCTGCTAAAATTGAGATTTTGCCTGTTATCCAAGTACAATTAATTTGAATGTCTTGCGCTCCCCATAGATCATATGTTCAAAGCATCTGTTTGGGGAAAGTAACGTCTTTGCTATGGGGAAAACGATACCAACAACAATAGTCCCAGTGTGGCCCTTGCTGAAGCAGTGTGTGGGAAGTCTAGACTTGCTCAACCTCAACTCAGATAAGTTGGATGTCTGCTTTTCGGGAGATGTTCAAAAAATATAGTTTCAAAGAATTGTATGCAAGTTCGAACGGTTTGAACAAAGATAAAAGACCGGTAAGCTTTAAGGCTGAGAAGCAGGAAGATGTTCAGCTGAGCCAAGTTGGGTTGGATAGCTTAACCCTCTTTTTTTTTTTTGAAGGCTTACTTCTTGGTCTCCTTCCCCTAGGTTGACTAGTCTCTTGAACTTTCTTGCCAAGGGATAAATGTCTTCGTGTAACATGCTAAACCATCTCAAACGTGTTGCACTATTTCCTTAACCGGACTCTTTCGTACCTTTCTTTAGGATATATCACTTGTGAAAGCTTGTAGGATGAAGGCTTGGAGCAGAGCTTCAAGCTTTTATGTTCTTTGATAAGGTTGATACCCAATTAGCTGCGAAGGACTTTCTGTAGGAATTCAATTCTTATCACATTTCATTCTCTGTTGGGTTCCATTCTGGTAAAAGTTCCGCCCCTTGCAATTTAACAATTTTCAATGCTTGCACATGCAAACAGAGGGTATAAAGGACACCATTGAAATCCTTTGTTTAACATTTGGTTTGGTTTGTTTTTGCTTTGCACTGCTGTTGTCTACGTGACTTATTGGTTTTGAGTTGGGATATTGCAAGCAATGTTCCCAGCATAGGAGTTGCATATCTGCTTCTTTTATCCGATCTGTTTTAGAGCTAAATGGCTTGATTCTCTTTTGTTAGAATTTACTACCCACTGCTTTTCGATTAAAATAGACTGGTATTGTGAGCTTCTAATAGTTGATAGAACCATTGAAATATTCTTACGCCATATGTCGGCTGAGCAGTCTATATTATGTTTGTTTCTCCTTTTTAATATTCCATAAGCTGGTTGGATTGTAATATTTTTATCTATTTTATGCCTCTCTATTAGGCTACATTTGGATTCAATTGTTTTCCTCCCATGCTGAGAGTTACCTCATGCTCTATGAGATTTTGGATTGCATTTGTTTTGCAATTTAAAACTTTTTTTAAGATATTGTTTTCCTTTGCTGCTTTTAGTGCGCCATGTGCATCGTATCTGCTGCGAAAACGGGCCCTTTATAATGATATGTCAAGGTGAGTATGGTATACTGTAGCTTTAACAGTATAGTAATAATATAATGGTCTCTGGTAAATTTCATGACAGAAAAGGAAATGTTAAAAGTGGATTTTTATACGATTTTCCCATGTTTGCCATTCTGTAGATATGTGTGCTGCGCAGGTTATATGCCTTGCAGTGGTCGGTGTGGTGAGAGCCGCTGTCCTGAATTTTGTCTTGCTACTGAGGTTAGGCAATACTTATACATCATATTTGACTGTTGCATCTTATTCAATTTTTTGTGTGAGCTTCAGATATTGATCTATGTTCGTATTTGGAGTGTTGAGTGCCTTGGTAATTAAGGTGAAAGTGTGAAACGAGTCTAAGGTTGCCATCGTCTGAGCCAAATACATATGCATGAGTTTTCTTTTCTGACTAGGAGCAGTTTGAAAAGGAAACAGGATTAAATTGCAATGTTTTTCTTCACAAACCACTTTCTCTGATGAGACTGGAAATTTCCTATGCATCTTATTTCCAGGTTCCCTTTTTTTGATGGCCATATCAGCTAGACCAGGTATCTCCTGTGATAGATATTGCCGCTATAGCACAATAAGTTCTAGTGAGATTACATATACGAATTTGGCTGCTGGGAAGAAATCTTCCCATAGTAAATCCACGAATGCTGTCCAGACCTTATGACGGAACTAAATACCTAAGATTGTAAAGTACCGGAGGCTAATTACTGGGAGAATTATTAAAAATAGCTTCTGCCAAATTAAACATCTGTTTTTGTTCTTAAGTTTGGTCTTACAGCTTTCTTTGGGTTTTGTCAGATCTTCGCCTGGGATGTGCTGTTTACTTTTCTTTAGGTATGTTGGATTGTTGGAAGAACATGAGTTGATAGGTGGGGGCATAGGGGAGTTTTATCACACTGCTAGCCAGGAGCACCAACTGTTTAGCCTAATGGCTGGGGTGCACATTCCTTATGGCAAGTCCTGGGTAGACGGGATAATCTTTGTTGGTTGGTATTCAATAGTCTGTGATCAATTATTTGAGCCTTTCTTTCCCCCTTTAATTCATGGGATGGAGTTTTCTTTTTTGTTTCCTTTTTCTTTTTCCCCTTTTTTGGGGGGACAGGTGGTTTGTCTGAACTTATTGATGAGAGGTATTATCCTGCATTCGAGTGGGAATAAATTTTCCAAGGGAGATTTGTAAAAAGAGTAGATTGTGGTGGTGGAGGCTGAGATGGGGGACAATGTTTGATTTGACATTAAAAGATATGTACGCCGTAATATGGATTTACAGGGTATAAACTTCAAGGCTTTATGTGTTGCAAAGTTGTATTTTCAAACTACCTTAATGTCTACACAGTCATACCAACTGTAATCATCTCTTGAGAGATTTGACGTTTCTTTCATGTTCAGATGTCCTTGTTTGAAGATCATCCTGGAGGTAAAATTTCTGGAAAAGGGAGCCTTTTCTGCATTTTTGTTAATTTCTGCTAACTGCTTAGGCATTTTATGGCGATTGCTTGTTCAGTGGTGCTGGAAAGCAATGGCATAGGTGAACGATACTTGTGTTCTGTAGCTCTAGCAAAAAAGTTACCTGCATTTTTGGTTTATCTTGGGGTTGTTTTTTGAGTAGTGGAGACCATCTCTGATGTAGTTGCTGTCTTTCTTCTGCTTGTGGCATGGTTGTGTGACGATCATTCAGTTGAAAGAATGCTACCAACTTTTGTGCTGCGTATTGACTATAGTCTTGCATTTAATTAACAGGTCTTCTGCTGCTTTGGGAATTCGGTGGCCTCTACACGTTTTCTGTTACAGGATGAGTTCAATATACAGACAACAAAGTGTGATAACTGCATCATTGTATTGCCCCTCTCATTCTCCTTCCTATGAACCACTATGTAATGTGGTCTGATTTTTAACATGTATGCTGCTGGATGCCAGGGTTTCATGTTCTGCCTGAACCAAATTGCATGCATATTTTCCCTTGTTGCAATGATCGTGGGAAGTGAAGAACTTTCAGAAGCATCTCAAATATTGAATTGCCTTTCTGATATTGTTTACTGCACGTGAGAACTTTTTCCTTAACTTTTTGCTGGAACATATGACTTGAGAGGTATTGTCTCCTCACTATTTATCCTCTGTGTTTGCAGGGTCTGTGCGTGTATGCAGGTGAGCAAGCATCACACTTTTAAATGCATATTTTTTTGGGGGGTGGGGGCCTAATTGCACATGGCACTGGTGTTATGAAATTTCGAAAATCTTCCATGAAATGTATCTTGTTCAACTATGATGCGTGCACATGTAGTTGTCTTGGATTTCCAAGCCAGGACCATATAAGAGGTGCAGTCTCACCACTATTTAACCCCCTCACTCGTGTAATGAGAGCAGGGTCCTCAAAATGGTGGTAATTGGTAAAGCATTGTTGGTCCTTTTGGAAGTTGTTATGGTGAGACTGAGTGGTGACTAAGTATTGTCTTCTTGAAGTGGATATCATATGAACAATGAGGGGATGGAGCATTGTAAGGGTCCAGGTTAGAAGTTGGTTGTAATTTGGCCGGGTTATTGCTCAGGTCATCGGTTATAGAGATAGGAGCAAGCAGAGGACACGTTTAATTCCCAAAGAATTTATTCCCGAGGAGGATGACCTATCATATCTGGGTGGCTAGCTCATGATGATTTTGACCAGATTATTGAAGCATCAGATCATTATCGTTAGAAACTCACCTGCCTTTTCTTTCCAAGTTATGGCGGGTGTAGTTATATCGCTGTCTGTAATCAGCTTCAAAGTAGTCTTGCACAAATCGACATGCCTTTCTGTAATCAGATATCACTAAGGTTAACTTTCTTAATCATGCAGACGCAACACAAGGTTGAATTGGACAAGCGAGATGGCAAGTTTGGGCCTCAGCCGATGGCAGTGCCTCCAGTTCAGCAGATGTCTCGGATTGACCAGCCATATCCTCCCACCGTTGGATACCCACATCCCGGTCAAGGTTACCCACCACCGGCTGGTTATCCTCCTGCAGGTTACCCACCGTCTGGCTATCCACCAGCAGGGTACCCACCAGCCGGCTACCCCAAATGATCGCTGCTTGCAAACTGAGATGAACCCTAGAACTTGATTAATCATATATGAAGAATTTGTGTGTGAAGTAGCGGCTTATGTTCCATATACAGTTGATTTGAGTATGGCTTCAGTGCAACGTGGAGAACCCATATTTGTAGAATCTACATCCGCTGAACTCAGGCTGAATGCGTGTTTTGTATTCTGATTTGGTGTGAGTGAGATTACTGCTTCTGCACAGTTCAGAGTTTCGGTTCAGTAAAAAACCTTCTGTTGCATGATTTCTCATCCTCCGACAGATTCTCATGCTGTTTGGTTTACACAAGTTTTTGCATTACATATTCTTTGAAGAGCTATGTTCTTTTTTTGTGCGCGCATGGCAGGGAGAGTCCCGTGTATGTATTGCTGGTTCTGCGAGCTTTCTTCCCTGCTGGTACTCGGTGTTATCCTTGCACGAGCAATTATTGAGAATCTGGAAAGCAATTTAATTTTTTATTAACAAAAGAATACAAATTAGATTTTGATGTCTGCAACATCATGTTTTTGTATATTATGTTCATATTTGATAATAATTTTTGTAAGTACATGGACAACCGTGAATAATTGAAGTTTCTTTATCTTCGAAAAAACAAATCGGTTTCACTGAGATGTTTAAATACTATGTGTAAATTTTAAGCATAAATTTCGGAGAGTAATTTTTAACAACTTTACTGTCTGAATTAGTGGATACTCATTGAAATTTGGGAGGCCAATGGAAATTACTTGGGCTTATCTCACTGACCAAATCATGAAAGGGATGCTTCAACTATGTGTTTAATACTCATAATTACATGTCATGCTCATCCCGGTCGTGTTCCTATGCGTCATTGATTATTGATGCTAAATTAGGTACGCTTCCCTTGCATTTGGACCTAAAAAGAATGGCAAAACTAAATGCAAAAACACACTAGATGTGATCTGGTATGTCATTTTGATAAGATCTTCACATTTTTTATTATTGCCACAAGAACAAATTGTAAGGCAAATTACTTGATTGTTCTAGAATTGCCCCCCCCCCCCCCTTTCTCTCTGTCCCCCTTCATCCTCTCTTTCAAGGTGAGTTGATAGCGTCTGACTTGGTTGGCATCAACTCTACGTCTCCACCTTTTATTTGGGGTTTAGAATTGAATCTCGCCGGATGCATTATGTATTAGTTGATGTGAGTACTTATTCGGGTGAAGCAACTGTGCTTTTATCCTTGAATTTTAGAAGGGGTATATTGCGCCTCGACCGCTTTCATATGTTGTTAGTCGGAATTTTTAAATTAGATATTACAGTCGCTAATGTTTAAACCATATTTTTGTTAAAAAAAAAAAAATTGTATTCATAATTTTTCCCCTTCCTTTTTAATCCTATCCATCCATAACTTGTAGAATTAGAAATTTTTTTGGTTTTCTCATCAATGAAGTTTACATTACTTTATATTGTTTGATTTTCATAATGCTTTTATCACACTATAGTTGGTTGGAATGTCCTTTTTGAGTAAACTCCCTCCTGCTTTCGGGGCTGGTCCGTCAAATTTCACCAAATAATCTGTTTCTTACTGAAAATTATCCTGTACTTTCTTTTATTCGGTTTTTTTGATAAAATCATGCAAGATTGGATGTCTCTTAATTGAGAACCTATATCATTGCATATTTTCTAATAGTTATGTATTATCACATCTTAACAAACTTTTTACACAACTCTCTTCGCATCTCCACTTTGTGCCACATCTTATAGTTAGATTCGACCCAAAAATGAATTCGAGTGGTTGTATTTGAGTAAGTTTCCATGAGAGCTCTAGACTTTTCGAGAATTCGATCTCAAATAATAAATATTCCCTCTTTTAAGCATAACAAATGACTTTTGATCCAAAAAACCCCCACCACACACGTCTTAAGAAATTCTAAAACATATTGCTATTGTTTATACACAACTTGTGCAATGAAAACGAACAGGAGAGAATTGTTTATTTTTATGATTTCATCCTCATACCAAGGAAGGGACCAAGTAATATTATTAAAGGGTTTGTTTGGCGACTTAAAATGATTGCTTCATTATTTTTAAACTTAGATACATGAAGAATTTAGAAGATCACATCTTTTGTCATAATATGTGAAAGGAACGCATTACTGAATTGTACAATTAAATTAACTTGACCTTATATAAGTACATATATTTTTTAATAGGAAAAAGGGTTCTTAAAAAATAATTAATTGTAAGAATTTCAAACTCCTAATACTATAAGATGCACCACTTCACTTCCTTTTTTTTTTTTTTTAAATAGCCCACAATACTTTCTTTTTTGTTTTGGGTTTGGGGGTCGGAGGGGAGGTGTTCGGTCAAACCGAAAAAATACTTCTAGATTAAAGAAGAGTGTGACAATTTAACACAGAGACTGAGTCATTAGAATCGTAATAGCAGATAAGGATTTACTTGAAGTTCATTTTCAATGTCATATTCCAAATGATAAAGATGTTTATCATTCATTTATTTGAATCAAATTAATTTCATTTAAAATTTTTTTAGTTTTCACCATGAGGCATACATGTTAGATGATTAACAAAATTGAAATATATATATATATATATATATATATATATAGTTAGTAGTTGGTCACCTTTCCAAATGCAATATGTGTGATGAGAAGTAAATTTTAGACAACGAATTCCACCCTGTCATCTCTCTATTGGTCATCAAATCGTCAATAACAAGAAAAGAATTTTGTCAAAGTTTCGATACTGCAGTTTCGTCCTGAATTATCATTTCTTTTTTAAACGTAGAAAATTTTGTTCAAAAATCGTATATTTTGAGACGATCTTAAATTTTTGTCAAAAGGCCTCAAGTAGTCTTGAACCCACAGTATTTTATATACCACTTATTTCTTTAAGACTTCCACTAAATTCCTGGTAGACTAATGATAGCTTTTGAAATTCTTCCGTCTTATATTCAAATCCACTCACCCAAAAAAGAAACAAAAAAGAAAAAAGAAAAAAGAAAAAGGGGAATGCTCAAAGCACATCAACTGCCATTACTGACCACTCACTACCTAACTTCTCCTATGTTATCGTAGTTTATGCAATGCAAAATTTGATGAATTTGATGTGCTAAAATTAAAAAATTTATAGTGACAAACCGCACCGAGTAACCATTATTATGCCAAAAATATGCTAATCCACTAACATACCAAATAATCAAAAAAAAAAAAAAAGTATAGCTAATATCCATGCACAATTACCAAATAATTAAATGCCCACAAAAAAAACCCCAAGTCAGTGAGTTAGGTACTCACAGTTAGCTCGTTAGTTAGATTTCTTAAGTTGTTACTGTATATTTGTGTCCGAATCCGAATTCAAATTTACACATGTATTATATAACTTATCCCGAATTCGAATACGAATTCCAATTCCATATATATGAAACTTTGTTCTTCCATAATATACAAAAGGAAGGAGAAAAAAAAAAAACCACAAATTCCATGAAAAGTTATTTTCATTTTTTTTTAGGGTTTCCCTCGTGAGCATCAAGTAATATGTACATCTCAAGGGCTCCAAATTCCAAACCAAGCCTCAAGAAAAGGCAAAAGCTAAAAAAAGAGAAAATTGGACTGCCAAATCAAAATTAAGATTAAAATCAGTGGTATTAGAGAGAGATTATATTATACTGATTTATTTACTAAACTAGATTAGAAATTAGTAATTGGGGCATAATCGGAGTAGAAATCCGGGATTCCAGAAGCTGCCCAGAGTCTCTCATTGAAATCTTCCTGCAATTCCTCCGGCACAAACGGGGTCCGGCAAAGTGGGCAAGTTTTCCGATCATGGTCGATCCAACGGTCCACGCAGCTCCGATGGAACATATGTGGGCAGTTTCTCATCCGTCGGATCTCGTCTCTCTCCTCGAACTCGCACAGACACACGGCGCAGTTCTCCGGCAAGTCGTCGGAGTGTTCACAGGCGGCGATGTCGGAGAAAACTGCGACGGGGAGCATCTCGCGAATCAGGGTTGCGGAGACGGACCCGGATTCGAGAGAAACTGGGTCGGGTCGGGTGGACCAGTCGACATCTGGGTCGAGGAATTCGGGCAGACCCATGACTCGGAGGAGGGTGAGGATGAGTCGCCGGAGAAGGCCGAAGAAGGAGAGGGTGTTGATGAGGAGTTTTGGGAGGAGGACTTCCGTGTACCCTGCTGGGAACCCCATTATTTGTGAGCTTCAGTGAGAATCAATGGAGTTTGCTTTTGGAGCGAGAACAATGGCGGCCAGGAGAGAGAGAGAGAGAGAGATGGGTTGGGATTTGAGGGGAGGCTGAAAGTGAGGGAGGAGGTGATTTATTATATATAGGGAAAAATAATATAAAATGGATGGACATGAATCTATAGCGAAAAAAACAAAAAAGGAAATTAGAATATTTTTGGACGAATGGATAGATAATAAAGGGCTTAAGTGTAAATTAGAAGTGGTTATCCAAATTCTTGTGGGTCCTGGATTCTTTGTTTGTTTCTTCTTTTTTTTTTTTGAAAAATAAGGCAAAAGGAGTATATGAGAATATAAAATAGTGGAGTTGTATACCAATTTGGCTTCGGGGTTGGAATTGTATTTGTATTTGTATTTGTAGACAATTATTTGCTTTGTTTAGACCCAATTCACACACACACACACACACACACACACACACACACACACACACACACACATATATATATATATATATATATATATATATATATATATATATATATATATCTTAATATATATAATATAGATATATATATATGACAAGGGATATATAGTCAATGTAAATAGGCTTACAGTTTTGACTTTAGTCTAGATTTTTTAAAATATTATCAACCATATTGGTTAATATTTATGCATTACATGTATGGAAATATTTCTTGACTATTAATTAAACTTGTTAACTTTCATTTAATGTGATCATATCTCAATTTTTTCTATCAAAAGAAAAAAGAATATATCTCAATTTTATGTAGATGTTTTTCATAAAATCATTTTGCTTGGGTTCTTTTTTTGGTTTTGGGGGGGGGGGTTTTTGTTTGGGGGGGGGGGGGGGGAATCAATGGTCTCATAGTTATAAAGGGGGGGGTGAGTGGCCTTATGAGACTATTTTATGAGGGTATATATTTACATATAATCTCTGATAATTTTTTATTAAAATTTTTGAATATTTTTTATTGTGCTCTTTTAAATTTTCAAAATTAAAAAAATAATATAGCATAGAACTTTTGATCTTTTTATCTTAACTTATTCTTTAAGGCTCTATTTGAACCTTGGAAAGTTTGATGGAAAAAAAAAATTTTGAGAAAGTAACTTTTTTTTGTGTTTAGTTTAGAGAAAGTTACAAAGAAAAATATATGGAGGAAAAATAGGTGAAAAATTTGTTAGAAACAAGTGATAAAATTTTTCTCATAAAATTGTGAGGAAAATTTGAAAAAAGTTTTCAAAAGAATTCTCAACCTCCTTCAACCGCGCACTAATTATATAATATCGATATGATTTAAGTAATTCAGCAATATTTAGATTTCTCATCCAAATTCTTATATTTTTTTCTCAATCCAAATAAGAGAAAAAAAAACTTACTTTCTCCCTACTTTTTTCCTTCACATTTTTTTCCTTCAACTTTTCTTTTCATCAAATTTTCTAAGGAACAAAAGGAGCCTAAGGTTTTTCAGTACTGCTTATTAAGTCTATTTTTTCATATTTGCTTTCTTTATGTTTTATCTCCTCTCATGAAAATTTCGTGTTCTACTCAATTCTTAAATCCCTAGACTATATTCTTTTAATTTGTCATCGTATTCCCTACATTTTTAGGATAAATTACGGCTATGTATTATTGATGATTCAAGCAAAGGAGAGTATGGCCATTGCATTGGTTTTTATTTATCTTTGTATTTTGGTCCTTTATTATTTATTTTCCTGTGCTTTTATCTTGGAGGACCAAAGGAGTGGCACTGTATTACTAGTACACTCTAACCTCACAGTCCATCTCTACTGTTAAATTCACACTGGTGGATTGGGGATAAATATTGGGACCTAATTATTTATGTCACCCATAAAAATTAAAATTTTAGGTCATCGCCTCCTTAAATTGCCAATACATACGTGTGTGATTTAGATTTTTTCACCTCCTCTTTTTCCTTTCATCTTAAATCTTCTCCTTGTGAAAAGCAGAAAACGAACTTCATGAAATTATATGGGAGGAAAATGTCTCCTTCAATAGCCTATACAATAATTACAAATAGGAAAACTTTATTTGTGATAAGTGAGAGCATACGCTCCCAAAAAAGTTCGTAGAAATTCACCGACAGATATATTGGCTAGTTTATGTCATAGAATTTATAAATGCAATTCATGATTGGGATAGGAAAGGAGGTCCCCAGAGAATTAAGGAAAAAGAATTTCATGTGCCCTAGGCCATCAAATTAAAGTTGTGCACTCCTAATATTATTCATCATCAATCATAATCATGATTGTCCATTCCAATTCAACATTTTGATTGCATCTTTTCTAGAGGGAGGAACAGGCTAGGGCTTCACTTGAACAGAGAGAAAGAGAGAGAGAGAGAGAGAGAGGGGGGGGGGGAATCTTGAGAAGTGGAACAAGAATCAGCTCCCATACCCAACTCAAGACATAGTGGGGTTGGGGGGATGCATATTGTGCTTTGTGACAAATGCCCACATTGTGTTCTTCTGTTTTGTCTTTTAATTTTGATTTTGATTCAAATTCATTGATGATGGGTGTGCATGCCCCTTTGTTTCGTGTATGCCATGCTTTTCCTTCTTGGCTTAATGATTAGATTAACAATGTTGATGGATTAAGTTGATGGTTGAAGGTGAAGGAAATATATTATATTCTGATATCTCTTCTTGCGTGAATATTGTTTGAACTTGAAATATGGATATTGCAAGACGCGTCTTTAACTTGCACAGTATTAACTATGATGGTTGCTGAGATTCAAAACTTAAAAAATTCCAAAAGACAGTATCATAATATATAAGATAATGTCATTCACAAAGCAAGTTAGTACAATATATGGCCACTAAGTGAGTGCCGTTGGTGGCTATATTCTTCGAGATTAGAAAGGTTAACTCCTTTAGACAGGAGCATGCAATTTTGGGCAAAGACTATACTAACAATTGAAGCCTTGGCATTAAGATGGGAGATCCAAGAAGCCATTAAAAAGGATACAAGTTTATTGAAATTGATGGGGACAGCAAAATTATCATCGACACAGTAAAAGGGACACATCCTATTCAAAGACATTAGGATTTTCATGGGCAGGACACACAAACTTTTGCATAAAACATATCTACTGAGAAGCCAACAGGGCGGCAGATTGGATGACCCGAATGGGTCGCACTTCTTCTCAACCGATTGTTTCGAATTCCAGCTTTTCCTCTTCCTTTCTTTCTATTCTATCGAATGATAACTGGGATAGGACTCTTGTGAAAAGAACTACCTAAATTTCTACTATTTACCCATCCCCTAATATATGACCACTAATTATCAAAATTTACTTTTATTTTGATAATTAGTTGCCAAAAGATAGTATCATAATAAGATAATGTCATTCACAAACAAATTAGCACAATATATGGCCGCTAACTGAATCTCGTTGGTGGCTATGTTATTTAAGATTAGAGAGGTTAACTACTTCAGGCAGGAGCATGCAATTTTGGGCAAAGACTATACTAGCAATTGAAGCTTTGAGATTAAGATGGGGGATCCAAGAAGCAGTTAAAACAGAATACAAGTTTATTGAAATTGATCGGGTAGCCAGGTCATCATCGACACGCGCGGTAAAGGGACACATCCACTCTTCATGACAAATTGACCATTTAGTCAAAGACATTAGGATCTTCATGGATACGACCACAAATTTCTCCACACAGCATATCTACGTACAGAGAAGCCAACAGGGAGGCAGACTGGATGGCCCGAATGGGTCAAACCTCTTCTCAACCGATTATTTGGGATTCCAGCTTTTCCTCTTCCTTTCTTTCTATTCTGTTGAATGATAACTTGAGTAAAACTCTTGTGAAAAGAACTACCTAAATTTCTACTATTTACCCATCTACCCCCTCCCCTAATCAAATATGTGGCACTAATTGTGAAAAACAATCAAAGACTAGCGTTGAGAAAGGTAGCTGATCCCATATGACCATGATGTCCTGAGTCCTTACCTCAATGCAATGACTAACGTTGAATTTACCTAAATTTTTTTCCCCTTGAAACATGCATACGTAATAGATTATGGTAATTCAAGAGACGAGATGAAATTAAATGCTTAATACATCCTTGAGCTCTTAAATACTTCTCATCATAAGTGACTTATAACTGTTCTGAAATTATCTTAATTAAAAGTTTAAATTAATAATTAAAGATTCAGAAAAGAGGTTGTCCATGCATTGTCTTTCATGGAGTGTATAGTAGAAATTAGCATTAGAAGCCACCTACTGTCTAGCTAGGACATGCCAAACCCTCTTAAAAGAAAAATAGTATGCAATAAATTTTACTATCTAGGACATGCCAATAGCTTTTCAATTTTGACCTCGGTGGTCTTTGTTAACAATTTAAAGTATTCCGCAGGACATTATTGACTTGATATCTAGACTAGAGAAAATTCACAAGGTTTATCCATTTAATTTATTTGGTTACAACCAAATAAATTAAATCTTTATGAAGTTAATGCGACTTCCCCTTTGTTATATATAAATTAAATGACTGAAACATTACATTCGAGCAAAATAAATTTTTCAAACATTTGGAAAAATATGCATGATCGTTTTTTAAAATAAAATTTTAGTCTTAATGTAATTGGAATATCAGTTTTAGTTACTAAGTTAAAACCCTATTAACTTATTTTATTATTAAATATAATATTCGAGAAGTTAATTTCATTTATTAGAGGGGTCCTAGAATTAATTGAAGATGAACGAAATCAAAGAATCAATCATGTGAGAACCTTGATATACACCTAAAAAAAGATGGCGGACCACCTCTTTACAATATAGTTGTTTGAAAATTCTCTAGTCTTGCATTTGCTTTAGAACATTGTACTTCCCCGAAAAACAAGAGAGATCGAAAATAATATACTTGTCATGTAAAGTTTTATACTGATAAGATAGCGATCTTTACTTTGAAAAATACTCGTTATTTTATTTGGTCAGGTATTTCAAGATAACTGCACTGAAATTAACGTTCTCATAAGTTTTATCCATTTAGTAGACATGCTAAAATAAATTGACATTGATATATCACAATCTACTTGATTTATCAAATGCCAATAACTCTCTCTCACACTCTAGCTATAACAACACCTTTGCATTAATTCCAAAAAGGCTACAATATATATCCAACTCTAAATACTTTACCAACCAAATTATCAAAAATATCTAATATTTTTAGAAATTATCAAAATCTTATGTAAAAAAAAAACTAGATTTTTTGGGTAAAAAAAGAAAAATTAAGTACTGTATGAGAATTTTGTTTAAGGAGTTGGTGGAGCAGTTTGGAGCCACTTAACTTAGGCTTTTTCAGATGAGAACAAAAAATGACAAGAACAAACTGAGTTGGAAGTTTGGTAATAATCAATACAAGTACTAATTATTAAACGTAATTGGGTATTTCCCATTTTCTACCAACTTATTTAGTGCCAATATGGGTATTACTAGGTCATAGATAGGTCTAATTAGCCACTACAATAGTATATGGGATTTTACAATAGTATATGGGATTTTAGCCACTTTAATTAGAACAAATGCCAGCCAAACACCATACCTTTGGGGTGTCTAGAGATGTCATTGTAGGCCAATTTCTATACCACCTATTTTACGAATGATGACTCTTAGAGCATCCGCAGCTATGGAACTCTTGTTCCATGGCCCATGCGTCTAATCTATTATATTCTAGCGTCAACAGCGTTTAATTCGTATGCAGACTTAAAATTCATGTTTACTCACTAAACTGTTCTATTCAGACGGTGCAGCGTGCAATCTAAACTACTCAAGAATAGGTTTCTTACTCCAAAATTATTAATCCCAGCTGGCATGACTTTTTTTTTAAAAAAAAGTTGTAAGTAAACCTTCTTTGTTTTTTTTTTTTTCCATGGTGAAGACCGGTGCAAATTAAAATGCTGATGTATATAGTCAAGATAAATCTAAAAAACATTTATCAATGTACTACTAATTATATACTTTACCAAGTTACTTAAAGCACAATTACAAGTCATTTTCGGATTAATTATACATTTAATTGTTAGAAGAGTAGAGTGTTCCAAATGCCTAGATATGCTAAGAAAATGATGTAGGGTTTCATATTATGATGGGGTTTCACTTTAATATTTGAAAGGTAAAAGGGAGCCCACAAGACAGGGAGAATCTAAACAAATTACCCACTAATTTGGTATGTTCCCTCCCAAGTCTCAAGGCGATTTGTACCAATTATAATTCATATATATATATATATATATATATATATATATATATATATATATATATATATATATATATATATATATATATATATGTTTTTATGAGCTCCTAGAGAGCTTAAAATTTTTCTAAATCTTAAATTACTAGAATTAAAGATATAGTGGCACATTTAATCAGTAAAGCAGATGATTTACTTATTGACTCTTTTGGGCTACCTTATTAATCCACTAATTGCTTCTTTGCACACAATTGGAAGAATGTTCATGATTAGTATGGTTATCATGCCTGTTGATATGAACAATATCATACATAATTAGCGATTTCGGAGAATTTTTTTGAGGTATTGCTGATGATAATGTGGGACGAAGGAATGGATTTATCTGACAACTTAGCGCACAACACCTGATGTCCTCTTCTCCAAGTGGCCCTACCCGCAAAAAGGCCAACCCCGGGTTGTGGGTCGGGAAATGCTTCTCCGACGGTCAAGTTAGCCCAAGCTCCAACTAAAAGGTCAAAAGAAAGAGAGAATGCAGTATGAGTGCAGTATGTCTAAATGCCAACCCCTTTCCCGAGGTGGGTAGGTGACTGTTTATAGTCCCTTCGGCAAAAGGGGTAGAAGAGTAATCTTACTTGAAACACCCCGCGTGGGCCGCCGGTCTCGGCCTAGAAGGGCCCTAGAGGGAGCCCCTAGAGTTGCGTCTTAGGGCCCATTATCCAGAGTATGGGTCCTGTGCATTGATCTAGCTTAGATGGGCCCACTAAGGAGAGATCGGATTTTTCTCAATCAATTAGCATGGCTGTTATGCCACATGTTTGCTATCTAATTAACAATACATGTCTCTATCAAGTACTCGTTAATTATCCAAATAAAATCGCTGCTTATGAATTTTATTGCCTAAATATTCAGCAGGATGAGGATGTTAAAGATAACATAATGCATTTAGGTGGTGTTCGGTTGTGAGGAAAATAGTTTTTCTGGAAAATCATTTTATGTGGAAAATATTTTTCCAACAAAAATTGATTTTCATGTCACCCTTTCCACTGTTTGGTGCAAAATAAATCATTTTCTATGGAAAAAAAGGAAAATATCAACTGAATTATTTAAATGACGAAAAATATCGACTAAATGGTTGTGGCAGAGATAAATATTGACCAAATGAAGAAATTTTGAGCTTCAAATTTATATGAAAGTTTTTTTTATTTCCTCTTGGATAATCAAGTTTGGATCTAAAGCGTTGAAATTGTTTTAGGGACGAAAAACATCAACTGTATTGTTTAAGTAGTGAAAAATATTGGTTGAATTATCGTGGTGGAGAAAACCTAAATTTCAGCTGACCACATCATCAAACAATTGAAGAAAGAAAATCAACTTTCTATCTTCTCAAAAAAGAATATCTTCCTAGGAAAATCATTTTCCTTGGAAAAATAGTTTTCCATTCTTTATTGTGCCAAACAATGGAAAATTAAGAAGTCATTTTCCCCCAACCAAAAACTACCTTAATTCATGCGGGACAAGCTCCAAACATCACGATTTACTCATTTTTATATTTGATTACTTGATGCTCCAAATTTTCTTTCATATAAGCTATATGTTCGGCTTTAGTTGAAGAATACTTGATTCCTTTGCAAAATAAGGGTGTCACATATTTAGGCTGCACAATATAATTTGCTCTATAATGTGGTACGCACGTTCATATGCAACAAAAGGTTCAGAGTAATTGAATCCATACAAAGTGGATTAGGCTCTAGGCAGCTAACTCTTGTTCACATATATAGCATTTGTGGGGGTGGACACAACTTCATTTGAACAGTATTTTGGGCATTTGTTAGTCGTTTTTTTTTTGGGGGGGGTGTCTATGGAAATTAATGCCTACATATCATCAAAAAATTCTCACTGCAACACCGTCGTACACCATTTTTGAATTAATCACTAATAATTATATATGTGGACATATACGTCGAAGATTGGGTGTCTTAGACAAAAAAAAAAAAAACCAAAATGTCAAGAATGACAAACACTAATTAAACATTGTAGTGAGCAGTGACCCATGACAGCATAATGAGAACAAAACAATAATAGCCAAAGCAAATTAGGGCCAGCCATGACCCAAAGAGTTTTTTCTTTTTTTTTGGGGGGGGGGTGTGGACACTGCTGAGCCCTGGCGAACCGGCAAAAGGGGTCCGGATATGCCATAAGAGAGAAAGATAGAGAGAGAAGAAGAATAAGAGATGGGCATACACATATGTGCTTGCAAAACAACATGGAAGTTGCTAGCTAGGTTATGTGTTAGGAGTGAATTATCAACTGATGGACGAAAAGGCCGTCACAGTCCCCTCGATCTTTTGTGTATATATATATATGAGTTATCTTTTAGTTATATGGTGTTGTAAATAGAATAGTATTAAATTGATTTTGAATATATTATCGTTTAGGGGCGAAGACAGGGCTCATAGAAAAGGAGTCATGAACTAAATTGAATATATTGGGGATATCGATTCATGCATATTAATGAAAATTAACTCAATGTTACCTAATTTATGACGTCATATAACTGAAAAAAATTTTAGTAGTATGCAACAGGTTAAGCGAGGCTACGACTGCCCTCCACACAATCAGTGCCGCATGTCTATTGTGCTTCCTCAAAAATTTTCAATCCGGTTCGTAACATCTCTTTAATAAAAGCACTAACTCGGCCCCTCTCATGTGTTCTTGTATGTCAAGTGTGAAATTGGTTAAACAGAAGGTGGGCATGGGTGACAAGACCTAAAACTCCAAAAAAAAAAAAAAAAAAAAAAACAGAAGAGGGGAGGATTGAAGAGTGGCAGGAATGGTCCTAGGGATAATTGATGGAGGACTGATATCAGTGGTAACCCCACTAACCCTAGTTAGCTTTATTGTAATGGGGTTAAAGCTCCTCTGTACGCATTGCCTGGTCACGACAAGGCATGTTGGCCCCTTGTATATGGTACCCCTCCCCCCATTTTTGACTGTGTATTGTGTTCTATGTACGTATACATTGTTTGTGGATCAAAAATTCATCCATTTTGGCCTTCTCAAACACTCCAACACTTACATCATTGTCGAATTTTATACAAAATTAGGTCTTAAATAAACGAGTCATGCGTATAAGCTCAAATAAGATTTCAACTTCAAAATCGATCGATATTAGCGAGAGTAACTCACAAGTTTGTATGCTTGCTCAAGCTTTTTAATTTTGTCAATGTGTAACAAACCCTACTTTCACAGCTTCAACAATTATAGATCCAGAAATTGGCTAACATAGTGTAATGTAGACTAAGAAAACCTGATTTTTTTAATGGAAATAAATGCGAGTTTCAAAAAAAAAACAATTACCATATATAATAATCCAGATCTGTAAATCCAAGATTATTACATAACTATACTCCGACAAAACACAATATATAAAAACTGTATACGTAAAATTGTCGAATAAACAAAAATACATGAATACGGATCTATAAATCCAAGATAAATATATATGTCCCTTTCATTTCACAGTTGGCTTAGCACTTAATTCATTTTTATACGGTACAATTTTAATCAATGGACCTTCACATTAGTACAATGTCTTTTTTCAAACCGTGTGATAGAATAAGCTAAAATACATGAACTTAACTGTAGTTCACCAATCAGAACCAAAGCAACTATCCACTATATATCACGTACATTTTAATTTCCCTAACAATAACCAAATGTAGCCAATATTGAGTTAATATTACGTCATCTATCACGTTTTATAATGTCTTTGTTTTATTGATAGTACATCTGTACATGTGAATGCGGCACATTAATTCTATAAGATCTATTAAAAAAGAAACTATACAAGCAACAAAGTTCATTTCAATATTTGATCTTATGTATCATCTCAAAAAATTCATATATTATTATGACGTAATTATTGACTCTAAAATCCAAGCTTAAATGAGTCAAGAACCTAAAATTCAGTGTGTTTTGGGATCTCGATTGTATGCCTGCTCCATATAATAAATCAGAAAAATAAAAGAAGCAATTTTTACATGATAAAATTGTAAGAATTTGTATTAGAAAGGAATGAAAAGTACATATTCTTTTCAATAATTAGCTTAGCTTGCTTTGTTGCATGTATATCTTTTCATTCACAGAGTGTATATGTGAGTGATCATGTGATGCAGCTGTGGCAGCGACAGCCAAGTGCTAGCCTACCCCATGCTTGCAGTATTTATTTTTCCCACCAATTTTTTCAGTGAAATTTATTTCTTATCACCTAATTAACTTGTCCTTAATTTTGAGGGATGAACACGTATCTTCCTGTGTGAAGAGTACTATAAAGTCATGCAAGCACTCAATTTCAGTGATTGGTTTTTATGTTTATGTCATGTGATTGTCCTATAAATTAGACTATTACTTCAACAAAGTATAACTACTTTTTTGGGCCCCCGGGGGGGGGGTGCATTTGAGGGCGCTAAGGCCTCAAATTACAATGTTTCATTGACCATATGTTCTAGTTCATCAGGCCAAGCAACACATATGAGATCCTCAATAAGAATTCTAGCTGACTTAGAAGTAGAGTTGGAAAACTAGTCGAGTCGGGTCGGGTAAACTTACTCAATAAACAGGTCAATTTCGTGTCGACTTTGAAAATATGTTAGATTTGCTCAAAATTGAAAAATAACAAATTTTCGCACTAAACGGTCAAATCATGTCGACTTAGGGCCGGAACCGGTTCGGATCGGGTTGGGCTCGTGTTTCTCTCAGTAACTTCAGATTGAGTTCGTGTCGAGTTAGACTTTCCCAACCCTAGACTTTGAAGGAGGAGAATTAATGAAAGAGCGTATATCCACTTCAGAGCGAGACTCTTTGATTGAGAAGTCAGTCTCCAACTCGATCAATTAGTTTCTCAATAGCAATAGTGTATTCCGACCATCCATCCATTTTGCTTTATTATTATGCCCTACAAGAGTAACAATATTTTGATTTAAATAATATCTCTTTCTGGTAGTATTTTGATTTGAAATTTTAGTAGAAGGAAATATTGTTCATCAATTTTTGTTTTAAATATTTTGTGATGAACAATGTCTGATTAATTATGCATGTGTCAATATCTATCTCAAGCAATAAAAAGTTAAAAAATTGAATAAAAATTTTTTAATATCCTTAAATTAGAGTCGATACTTGTGAAAATTAAGCACCCCTTATAATGTTAAGATCTAGAAATCCTAAAGTATGTATGATACTTTTATTTATATAAAATTTCTGAATCCACCGGTGATATAAAAGGAACAGAAGTGAAGGAGTCCAAGCCAACTAGCCAAACTAGAAAATACATGAGGCACTGATCAGTCATCTAATTCTTGTTCCAACAAAATTATTTTTTTTCATTAAATATTATTTTTAAAATTTCTTTTGTACTTACAGGAATAAGTCTCATCATCAACTCTCTAACTGTTTCTGTATCCTAATCATAATTAAATTGGGTTTTGTCAACTAAATCACAAGCATTTCCAGGTAAATATGCCTTGATTAGCAGCTTTAGTTAGTATTAATATTCCGTTGTTAGGGAAACAGGTATTTTCCTCGGTAACTTCTTATATGCTCTCTGGAGCACATGTTCTCATTACCCACGCATATATATATTTTTCACCGTGTGTGTGTCATATATTAATTTTTTAATATATATTTATTGATGTGACTATTAAGAGTATATATTCCAAAAAATATAATACTTGTACTTTCCTCACGGGAAAATACTTGTTTATAACTTAAACCAACCCATGTCAATTCCCCGTCATTTTCCTAGCTCTAATCCTAATTCTTTAGGGGGAAAAACCAAAAAAGTGCAAAGGAAAAGACAATGATTATGAGTTACAACCAACTATTATTTAAATTATAAGCAATTAAGTACAATGCCAACTGGCTTAAGGCTCCTGATTTGATTTAAAAACATTATGCCAAAAAATTATAAAAATCTCACACGTCAGAAATTCTCCGTGCTGTAGAACAATTTTAAGGGATGTAATATATGATATAGTTTAATTCTATTGTTTTTTTTTTTGGGGTCAGTTAGTATGTGTTTTTATATGTATTAATACAATTTGCTGCAATATGCATTTTTCTTGTTTTTGCTGTTGAAAGAATCAAGAGAGAGAGAGAGCGCCAAAGGGGCATGTGAAGGCAGTTTTTGATGATCAACTTTAATTTTCACATGATTTGTTCTCCCTTTATTTTCTTTTTTTTCTTTTTCTAAATGGAAATATGAAAATAATTTATTATTGATTTAAACTCATAGTTGCACATAGACGATATCGTGAGTATCCCCTAAATTACAAACAGGTTGATTCCATCATATTATAAATTAAAAATAATTGACGGCCTATTTTTGTACCGTATAGGGAGGAAGCATGTGAGTTATGACCGATTACAGTGACATTTTACTTTAATTACTACTATTGGTGAAAATATTGCTCAAAAATGTACTATTTAAACCGTTTAAGGGTTTATTTGCTTCATCATTTGGTAATCATTAATTGCTACTAACTATTAGTAACGTAACCTCTAACTGCTATCTTTAACCTCTGCTAACTGTCGTCGACCGCTCCTAAATTCGACAAAGCTGCTATCTCTACCGCGCTCCTGACCACTCCTAATACCGACCGCTAATTGCTAATTCTATTCAGTCGTAAATATCAATTTTTAACAGTCGAAACAAATTCTAAGAAAATGGACATGAAAATAATTTATTGTGGTCTCGGCTGCTAAGTTAGTTGTGAGTCCATCCAAATTTAACAAGGAAAGCCCAAACAAAGCCCATCAGTAGAACCATCAAACGGCGAGAAATGGATCGGCCCAAAACAACGGCCGCATATATTTTGTTGAAATGTCTGCTTCATACGAATTGTTGAACTCCCGTCTTTTAACTTGCAGGATAGAACTCAATTAAAAAATTCGAAAAAAATACATTACTTATTTAGTTGAGTACCATATGCGTTTGATTTTGTAAGGGGCTGCACCAAATCCATGTGTATGAGACGGAAAATTAAATCATATAGAAATTTGAAAAAATTAGATGAATGTGTGGTTATACGAGGATAGATAGAATTATGAATGAAATAATTAGAGACATAGTTGAAGTAGCCCCCATCAAGAATGAGATGAGAGAAACTAGACTCACATGACTTGATCATGTGAAAAGAAGTGTGGATGCTCCAATGAGGAGATGTAAGAGGATTAACATCTTTAAATGTAGAAGAGGTAGGGGACGACCAATCATGAATAGTTTGAACGAGATGATTAGAGAGGACTTAAAAATTGTAGCGGCGGCGGATGATATGGCTCATGATGGGAGACTATAGCGGGATAGGATTAAGATATTAGATCACAGAGAGATGACTTCGTAGATGTTATTCGGTTGTAGTATGATGGGTTTGGTGGAGGTTTTTTCCCCTCTCGTATGTCATGTTTGTATGCAGGTAATATATATATTTGGGAAGAGATATCGTTTGCCTACTTCTATTTGTTAAGGTATAGTACTTTCCTCTACTATATTATACTTATGCTTCACATAGTTACTGTCGCACGCTTTATTAGTCTTTCTTAGTTCATTATTGACTGTTTATCCTTAATTTTTTCTATAAAATATTTTCACAAAATCCTTTTTCTATAAAATGTTTTAATTCACAAAATACTTTTTTGTGAGTCTCCTAGAATAAGTCTCTCTATTGGTAGGGATGTCTATAGAGGTAAGGTTGCCTACATTTAAATCTTCTAAACCTTGCGAAAATGAAACTTATACTGAAACGTGGTGTTGTTGTTGTTTTTTTTCGAAGGCAGTATAAGAATATCATAGGTAGTAAGCCTTCTATGTCGCAGATATAACAAAGAACTTTTTTTTTGGGGGGGGTAAGCAGGCCCTAGCCCACTAGCCCCTATCGCAGGGATCCAGTGGGTCGTTAACGGACCGGGGGACAGGGGTGTCAAAGCCCAAGCAACAGCCCAGGCCCACAAGCCGCCACATAGCTGTCACCCATAAGGCCGAAATTTGTGCCCCCAGGATCGAACCCGGGAGGCAAGTGAGAGTGTTACCAACTGGGCAATACTTGCTTCGACTTATAACAAAGAACTAATTAAATGTGAAGTCTTTAACAAAAGATGTATTTATGACCATCAAGATCAGAGGAATTTTGACCTTATTTGGTCATGTGGCAATAAAAACATCCCGACATGATTATTTGGAAAGCTTCTCGCATGTCTAAGAGCATTTCTGCATCAACTATGAAACAACAAACTAAGGAAACCATACAAAGTTACATGACACTGAAGAATAAGAGAATTTCAACAGAATTAACTTTAATTTGTATCAAGTTTATGGCCCTCCATAAAGTCTCCTAACAAGCTGGAGAAGAAATCTAGTGCAAAATTATCGAAGTTTCAAGTCTAACTATCCATGGGATCTTGCTTTGTTATGTGTTTTCTAAATCCATCTTCCCAATCTGTATTACCCTTATTCTGATTACTCTATTACTAATGTAGGATTTTGGTTCAACCCAAAATTACGCTAATTAGTATTTTGGTAATTTTATGAGGAAGAAAAAGGGAAAAAAAGATTTCTAATTATTATATTGATTTTGAAGTTCACGTTGAATTTGACATTGGCAAGTTTTGTTGTGGCAGGTAATTACTTGAAGTGCAAGGATTCAAAAGATTGCAAACATTGAAAATTCAAGAATTTAGAAGGATGGAATAAGATTGGTTAACAAGAATGTGGAAAGTTGATATTTAATGCATAAGAGGAGTTGACAAAATTTTGAAATCTTAACAATATAAATAAGGACGTTAGGCTACAATTGAAAATCATCCTAGAAAGTGGTAGAGGGATGCTCTTGACCTAATGTGGGATCTTGAGTGATGATGTAAGGTTGCATATTTGTTGGATGTATCCTGGGAGCGTGTTGTGAGGGGAGATAGATTTATGAGTATGAGGGGTGACTCAAGCACTAGTTAGAGTATAAACCTATTCCTGAGCCTTCAACCATTAGCTTAATCTTTTGGTTGAGGTGGTTATTGAACAGATGAGGGTGAGAGTGCATAGTATTTTGAGTTTCTGGTTATAATAGATGATGTGTCAACTATTGCTGGACTATATTTTTCCCCCCAACATGGAGGGATTTTCATGTTAAAAACGGTGGTGGTGTTAATTCTTGGGGTTTGTTTGTGTTTGATTGATTTTTCTATTACGCTTTCGTTTCCAGCAAGTGGATTAAAGTGGGATTTAATCTCAACAATTAAATTTAGGTAGAATTCATGGTTCATTAAAGGAGACCTCCAAAAAAAAAAACCAATAATAGTATATTTTTTGATCAAGTATATATCACCTCTCTAAGTCAAGCACAGAAATTCAATGATTGTTTTTTTTTTTTTTAATGTTTATGTGATGTGATTGTCCTAAAAAAGTATACTAACGTATTATGATTGATTCATTTTAGATTTTACCATTACAAATCCCTATTTTTTTGTTGATATTTTTCATCTAATTATACCACTTCATATTAATGTAAATTCAATATCTGTGCAAGACTATTTTGTTTACATATTTAGAATATGTAATAAAATGAATTTCAGTTTGATATGTGATTGAGTGCTAAAGTTCATTTAGTGGACAACAAGAACGATTAATTAGTTCGCTATGTCATTGAGTGCCACAATTTAACGAAGAACAAGGATGATTGCATATGATCTAAACACTTAAATAAAAGCCATGTTATCAATTTATTGGTGATCATGAGTTTACGAGAATCAGCATAGGTTCCATTTATACATGCATATTGACGAGCTTCCATTTGGCATACGTCCTAGCTAGAGATGTAAACATGTAATGAAGAAGGCTCTTGTTTAGGTTTGATTATACTTATATTGATAAAAGTATATCAAAAGTATATCAAAATTACACCGATTTTATGTGATTAGTTCATTTACATGCATTTAATTTATAGTACGGCTTTATTTTTGTTTTCTCTGCAATCGATTCGTAAGAATATAGGTCTATTATCATAGGTTTTCTCCATTCATGAATCTATTGATCAAATTTGAGGTAGCATGTTGAAAAGCCTAATAAGAAGACTTGCACACTACACGATTTTCCAATTTATAAGCGAGGATGAATTTCGAACCTACTAATTAATCCCTCCTTGTGCGAAGTGTGAGAATAAGGCCTTTGTACTACTATCAACATTAAAAGTTCTCTCTTCTTTAAAATCAATTTTGAATAAAATGATTTTCTATTAAAAACTTTTGTTCCCTAAGCAGAATTTAGTCAAAAATTTTGCAACTTATAGTTTTTGTTCCTTAGGCCTTCATTTACTACAGTCGGGCTACTATTGACCTAATAAGTAAAATTCTTTTAGCATCTATTTTTTTATTTACAAAACTTAAACTGAAAATATCACTTGAAATAAATAAGTATCTAACCACTTGAACCACATCTTATATTAGTATAGTATATTTTATTTGGATAGTTGGGCGTTTGATTACGTTTTCTAAAAGTGTGCAAATAGATGCACATCATTGTGGGCAAGGCATTGTCACGCATCTACCATCAAGTAGTTGGGTTTGCATTAAGAGCATCCGCAGCCACAGGCACGCGGGGCAAGTGTGGGGTTCGCGTGTCTGTGGCATGTCACATTTTGCTTCCCCAGCAACATGGAAACGCGTGTGACGCGCGGGGGAGCACGCCTGTGCGTGTCTCCCCGCGTGTCACTGTTCACCTTTTTAAAATATTTTTTTATTTTTTCTTTTTTTTGGAAGTAAGTATATAATTTTTAAATGATTTAAAAAATAGGTTGTGTGTTATAAGGTAGGTCCATGACAAATATTTTTATTGGATGATTAAAATTGAGTTCCATAGGTTAGAGAAGTGATGAAATATAAGTTCCAAAATTGTGAAACTTTTACTGACATGGCAGAGCAGAGTTCCAAAATTCGGAACTCCTACTGGGAATGCTCTAAGGACTTGTTTGGTTCAACAGTGGTGGAGTGGAATGAAATGGAATGCAATTTGAAACATGGGAGGAATGAAACGGAATTTGATTATTTGATGTTATGTGTTTATTATAATTAATTTTGGAATGGAATCAAATTTTTTATTTTGAACTTTTTTATATCAATACAAATTATTTTCCTTTAGATTCTCTTTCCTTCTTTCTTTCCCCTCCATTACCGGATCCATACTCTTCCTTCTGCTTTGGCGAAGGGTCAGCGACTTGTTGCTCTCCGGCATACGCCTGGCACTGACCCGACAATCTCGACACCCCTTCTCTACCCTACTTGTCATCTTAGGTAGACCTAAGTAAGAGTTTGTCGGTGACGTCATCTTCTCCTCCAGTTACCAATTTCACTACTCAACCACCGCCACTCCGACTGCCTTCTTCTCCTTTTCCGACCCCTTACTCTCCTTTGTCGCCATCCACCGCCTCAGTGCTACCGCATTCTTATTCTAGACCTCGTTTTCTGCCACTTTCTCCTCCTTTTCTTGCATCACCATTTTCTCCCTCTCCGATGTCTCTTCTTCTTCGCGCTTTCTCGCTCTCCTCATCTCTCTCTCTCTCTCTCTCTCTCCCCCTCTCGCTCTCAGGCCTTAGGGGTTTAGGGGAACGTTGTGGTGGGCGCCAGTGCGATTTTCGGTGGTTGCTGGTGACATATATATTGCCCATGGTGGGTCAATCTAGTCTACAGTGTCTCTCTCTCTCTTCCCATGGTTATCCGCAAATGCTAGGAAGGGGTTTTTTTTTTCCGGGTTTAATTGAAAGTAGGTAATGGGACTTGAAACCCCTCCAAAATAGGGGAATCAATTCCCACCTAAATGGGGGGAACTTGATGCCCTTTAGGTATCAAGTCCCATACCATTGCAAGTCCAGCCAAACAATGTGTATAACATTCTATTCCTTCGCCTCCAACCAAACAAGCCCTAATTGACGTGATACATAGACTTCTAATAGTTGACAATGACATTGTAATTCCAATATCTCTGATTCATATATGTAAATGAAAAAAAAAAAATTATACAAGAAGAATTTTGTTCGTTATGAACACCCTTCTCCATATTAATCATCCAAAATAGATATTTTTCTATATAATTGGTTTTGAACGTTGGTTTCTTTGTGCAGGATTAGTTGATTTTTGTTCATAAATGTATCATCGATACTTCAGCATCATCAATCCTTCGCTATTGATAAATTAACTCATTATTAGGTTATACATCGCCCAAATTATTCTCTTAATTTGACTCCTATTTATAATCTTCATATTTCTTTCCTTTTAATTTCTTTTTGTTAACTTTCGTAAATGTTGGTCAAATTTACAAAAATTTTACAATCATCAAATTATCTCATAATATGATGTTTGAAACTTATTATAATCATAAACTTTGGTAGACCTAAATGATTAGATGTGCTTTTGACACACATTTTGTAACTCTACATTAATTCAAGTCCTCTAAAAACTCAAGGTGACTAGGTGAATATTGAATATAGTTCCAAATAGGCCAAACATCTTCATCATCCTATATGCTTATATGTATTTAGTTTGGATTGCTCTACTATTATGCAATGTAATCCTGCAACTTTGAGATGATTATTCTTTACTAAATTTTTAGGTTATCATCTATGTCCTATACCTGAAAACATTTTTAAAAAAAATAAATAATTTAACTACCCTAATTGCAATATAGTATAACTTCCGCATTTTCAAATACATCTTTTGATAGTAATTACTTCTTTTTGTTATCTAAGTAGAATTTAGTCAAAAAAATTTACAACTTCCTTTTTTTTTTTAGGCTTCAATTTATCAAAGTTGAACTACTATTGACTTAATAAAAAGTAAAGTTCTTCCACTGCATATATTTTCTTCATTCATAAAACTTGAACCAAAAATCTTACTTTAGAAAAACAAGTATCCAACCATTTAGACCAGCGCTGGTATCGATATAGCATGCTTTGTTTAGATAGTTGAGCATTTGATTACGTTTTCAAAGAGTGTGCAACTAAATGCATATCATTGTGAGCAAGATATCGTCACACATCTACTATAAAGTAGTTGGGTGGCGTTCTTAATTATAATTATGACAAGCAATACGTACTGCTTCCATTAAAACTTGACGTGCAGGTACCAGATATCCCTACTATCATTTGTTTGTATATATATGTCACGAAATGCCAATTCCCTGGAATATTGTCCTTCATGGGAATCCCATGACTTCAACTAATTTTAAGGCTTATAAAAAATTATAATTGTGATTCTTGTTTTTTATGCTCAACTGACTCTTAGACTTAGAGAAAACCTAAATCAAAGAGAAATAAATACATGTAACAAAATATTACGTACGTGCCACCAAATTACTGGAGAGAGAATATAGTGATAAAGCAGGTACAGATTTAGGTATCTAGTTTTAATCACAATTATAATATTTTTATTTTAGATAAAGGCATAAAAATTGAAAGATAAATGATTTTATGCTCAACTGACTATATGCAATTAGACAAGCCAAGAGTTAGTTGAGTATTAAAACAATTTATTTTCCTATCTATATATTTTTATTCAAAACAAAAATGTCATCCTTGTGACTAAAATCGGATACATATAGACGCATCAACTTTAATTCACATGGTATTTCTTTTCACGCTAACCATCTTATTATTAACAAATCTCGGAAGAGAATTAAAGAGATGTTGGCTTTGAATGCAACAATGGATTGAAATCACCAAGAAGTCTATACACAATGAAGGCAGAATCGATCCATGCATGTAACATAGAAATTTTACAGGAGGAACCATTTTGACTTTCATATGCAAAGTTAGTGAACAATATGTTTTTTTGTATACAACACTACGAGAGGAAGCTAATAATCAAACCTCAAATCTAATTTAGTGCGGACAACCTCAATACTAACTGATAAGTTAAGACGTCATTAGCTCTTTTTGGGGGTATAGTAGAGTAATCTAGAGGAGAATTGAAGCATACCCCAAAATTGGGAAAAAGAAAAAAAGAAAAATGCTAGAAATTAAGGGGACTACAAAAAAACATTGATGGGAGAGAAATCACTACCAAATTCAGGAATAGCAGGAGGAACCCAACATTTCTCAATCTCATTGAAAGCCTCCGCCAGATCATGGGGTATGAAGGGTGTCCTACACAAAGGGCATGTCCTCTGATCATGATCCATCCAACGGTCCACGCACCCTCTGTGGAATATATGCCCGCAATTCGTCAGCCGTCGGATCTCCTCGTGATCATGGAACTCATACAGGCACACTGTACACCTCTCCGGGGGGTCACGACCCGATCCATGCCCGGACCCACATACGGACCCATGCTTGGAGTCTTCCTCTCCTACAATGTCACTGAATCTCATCACAGGCAGGAGCTCCCGGATCAGGGGTGCAGACACGGACCCAAACTCGGGCCCGGGGTCCGGCCATGAGATACTTGGCTCGACGAAATGGGTCAGGCCAATGAGGCGTAGGAGGGTCAAGATGAAGGCCCAGATGAGGCCCAGGATGAAAACTGTGCTCCTTAACACGTTGGCAAGTATATCTTTGTAGCATCCGACCATGAAATCCGCCATTTCCCGTGTTGTGATATTTCTGAGAGGCCGATCAAAGACGACTTAGGAGACAATTAAAATCGAATCTGAGATCTAATATAGTTGAAGCTGATCAGCTCGAATACTCAGTTTATAAAAGGGTTTTTCAAAAATATACGTACATACATACATGTATATTTTTGATCGGACAAATATATTTTTTTAAGCATACAGAAAGTGAAGAAATAGTTGGAGAGGTAGAGTTATATATATAGGGGAAGAAATGGAGAATGACCCCCCCTGCCCAACCCCCCTTTTTTTCGTCTTATATGTTTCTTTGGGGAATATCTATTTCCTTAAGCTTTCTTTAAGGAGAAAAAACTGTTTCTTAAGAGAAGCTTTTTTAACCTAAACTAAAAAATTAAGAAAACTTGTAAAACAAGCTAAGCATTTTGGGTAGTTTAATTGAACATGCATGGTGCAGTACTTGAATATCAAAGCATCATTAGTGAGTTTTCTTCAGTTAATTAGCACAAGTTTTCAGCATCCCTACATGGAGTTATCCAAGCCATGCGCCCATGCATAATCAATTTTCTTGTGATACGTACGTGTACCTTCTAAAAATTCAACTGGCGTACCCTACCCCTTTAATTTTGGCTTCGTGTTTTATTGTCCTCCCCTCCTTTATCATTCGTGTTTCTTTTTCCCCCTCTCATTTCATCTTCCCTTAATTTTAGTTTAAAAAAAGAAATAAAAAATGTCATATGATACAATCTCACAATAAGTCTTTAATATACCATTGAAGTCGTTGGATAAGTTGTCCATTGACATATCGATATACTCCTCTCATAAGAGCATCCCCAAGAGGGGCGCGTTTTCCATGAGCAAGCCCCCCACTGTTCCCCTTTTTTTCTTATTATGTGGCTTTTTTAATTTTTCTATCTTTTGTTCTTCAAAAGTATTATTTAAGTGGTTAAAAAAGGTTAAATTTTATGTAGTGCGTCCAGAATAAATATTTTATTGGGTGATCCAAATTAGAGTTTCATAGGCTGAAGAAATGAAAGAACGCAAGTTCTAACAAATGAAATTATTACTGATATGATAGGGAAGAATTCCAAATCAATAAAAATAAAATACCAATGATGCTGAGGACCGTGGGTTGTAGGTGGTTAGCAATCACCCTTGGAAATTAAAGTAGGCAAATATGGAGGTAGGTGGTGGTAAACCATGATGGAGGATACACCTACAAGTCACGATCCCCTACTATACTCATAGGACGTACCATCATAAATTTTTCACAAATAATGATCGTGCAGTGTGGAAACTGAGAGTAAGTAGATTTGTAATAAATTGGATGTCACTTTAAGCTATTGAAAGTTGGAGTTAGGTTAAACTAGACATGCACTAGAGTCTTGATCAATTATTAGGTCATATTTGAGTTGGACGGTGTATGATCTGGTCTTTTTTCCATCATACATATATGGCTGAAATAAGGAGGGGAAAAAAATTGAACAAGCCAAATTAGGAAGGCTACTCGAACAGAATATTAATAAATCCACAAACCCACGACATATCATTTTAATTTTGATGATGAAAGTACGAATTAAGCTTAGTTAATTGATGTCAAATATTTTGTTTTATTTAAACCGAGTCATATATATATATATATATATATTGAATTGAATGCATATGTAAACAAATTAAATTCATCATTTGAATTATATTTGACTTGCAATTGAGTCAAGTTCTATATAGACCAATAATTACCTTCTTAATATGGACCGTATTTCTCCCTTGGCAACGTCAATCTTGGATTTTCTTTTTTAATTAAAATAAGAAAAGAGAAATAATTACCTCTACGTATGTAGTTTCTTTTTTCGGGGGGAATTACACATGCAGTTTACGATAGTATTAAGCAGCGACGTCTTAAGTAGCATTTAATATTTTGATTATATCAAAATCTAAGTAAGTCAAATATTAATATCAGATAAACTAATGTCTTGACGAACCTTATAAATAGAGTCTAGAGTCTCTGGAAAAACAAATCAAATTAGTTTAGTTTTTGGCCTTTGAAAGTAGCAATTTATCTTCTTTTGGTTCAAAATATTAAATATCCGTCATTGATTTTATATTTGATAAATTATTCTTTTCTTTTTATGTCATTTTACATTGTTTAAATAATCCAATAACTAATTCACCTTATGCATTTTCTTCAATTGCTTAGTTAAACAGTTAAACACTACTTTAAAATACTTCTCTAATGCAACCACTAGCTTACCGAACGAGCAAACTCTGATGTTTAATTTACTCGTGTCTTGAGTTGGACAATACGCTAACACCACTCCAAGCTCTGTGGCCGGAAATTTCAACCACTATCTGCTAATGAAACAACTATAACTATCCAAATACATATGTGGGCAACTCAAATCGCTAATTTTAATGAATGTGACCTAAAGAAAAACCTTGGTTTAACATTATAAACCTTGTTCCGTACTGTTGCTAACGTATTAATTAGGTTGGTTGATAGAATTCCTCAATACCAATAATTCGACCAACTTTTAAAAAAAAAAAGCTTTATATCAACTAAGGGTAGTGAACTTTTAATTTGTTTGATAAGAACATCTAAATTAAGTGATCATAATGTCTTGGTGGCAAGACACTTTTTTTAGTGTCTAGCCATAATTTAACTTGTACAATATGTGATTTCAAATAACCAAATTTCTAATAATTACAGTAATTACCAATTGTAACATTTTAATATTTGTTGGTTACACTGACGGTACAAATGATAATCTAACCATGTTGACCTTATCCGTAAAAAATGTTGCATGCAATCTTATGATTATAAAAGAATTATAAATAAAAAGGTGACTTTACACAATACACAATGGTCACATGCTTCTATTGTTCAATCATATCATATATATATATATATATACATTTTTCAATTTAATGCATTATAATAATTGAGTAATATTATCTACATCTAAATTTTTCTAACCCGAAAACATTCAGCATAATCATTAATTACTTTTCCTCTAAATTTTAAATTCAAACGTAAGATTTTTAAGTTTGCCTAATTTCTCCAATCTTTTTTTAAAAAAAAAAAAAAACCCTGATATTGCACATAATTCAAACGCTTCTATTGTTCTTATCAACAATTTCCAACTTCTAAATATCTTTTTATAACTTTTTTTGTAAGACTATTGAAAACAGTCTCTCTACGTGCCGACATCTGCATGGGAATAAGGCTGCCTATATCTGAATCTCCCCATATCTCATAAAAACAGCATTTGCACTAGGAGTTATTATTGTAATATTTCGTCCGTATTTTAAACACATATATGTAGTTAGCTTTAATTTGTTTAATTGGTGCCTACTTGGGGGAGTGTCATTCACTTATTTGGATGACCACAAATTAGAAGGCAACATTGAAAGGGACCAGATGGCCATTCAGGGTTAATTCGTGCCTAACTTCCCCATTGATAGGGCAGCTTCGTAGCATTAAAATCATAACGTTTTTACGTTCACACATTTCTTGAAATCACATCACCCGGCGCTATGTTTTGTCCCAATACTTCATACATTTTGGAACAACTTCATTGGGTGTGGACATGAAAATTTTCCTCCCTCAACTTTGGGATATGGATTTGAATGTAATAACTTCATTTAAACGTGCAAGTTTAAGGTGATATGAACAATACAATGTCACTACTTCAACGGACTAACGTTTCTTGTATTTTTATTTTTTCCTTCTTGGGGGATCATTTTGATCATAATGCAATGAAGCCGATCAACTTATCATTTATTGAAATCAGTACGGTTGAGTTTTGGTCTAAAAAAAGAAACGATCGATGTAGACAATAATCTTCTATTTTCACATTTTGTTCTTTCATGGGTGATCTCAACTTTACATCATTAGTTCAGCACAAACAAAAAATATGTCCCTTTATTTATTTATTTATTTATTTATTTTTGTGATAGTAAAAATATGTCCCCTTAATTGGAAAAAAAGGTAAACATATGTTCCTTTAATCAACTAAATTTTAAGTATCCGTACGATTATTGGCATTAAAACTAGCAAGTATGCCCCATAAAAATATCAGTCAGCCAGTAGCAACCACAAAATTCCATTTAGCCTTAAATTTGTGAACCCCCCCCCCCCCCCCCAAAAAAAAAGGGAAAAGAAAAGAAGAAAGATGGGAAGTGGCCTCTTTAGGCAAAGCAGACCAATGGGCCGCTGCAACAAGCATGTTAGAGAATACAAAACCTTGGCCCTGGCCCATGATATTATTGGGCCTCTGGCCTGGCATTCTTTTTTTTTAAAAACATTCAACTTCGAATAGAAAGAGCAATCATCTTCTCACTTGAATTGCTGTTTTTTTTTTTGTTAAATACAGCCTGAGAAAGATATTCGTACATCTATTATATTCTTCTCCAAAGTGTAGATATGTTGATCTGAGGTAGACTTTGTCAAGTTGAAAATGTCTTGACATGGAAGATTGAATTGGAACGATGAAACACCATTAGCGAGCCATGTCACAACCTTGAGATAACTCGTCCCAACACCAGCAAACAAAATAACAAGAAAAATACAAGCCCACCAACATAGCAATGAAAAAGCTCTCATGCATTGTAAATTCAAAATTAGGGAGACAAAAAAGAAACGTAAAAACTAAATGAATTATCCACTACTTGTTTCCAAACTATAGATCAACAACACTGAATTTAGGAAACAGAAAAGGATAATTAAATCCATTTAGATCATACCCTTCAGATAAAACGAAATGCAACAATTACATACAAAAGAAACGAAAAGAAAAGAAGGCAGCTGGGAGCACCCCGTGAATGATCATCCCCAATCTACACCCAAAATACCCCTAGATAACAATGGAAGGCAAGTTGTGCGACGCATCTTTCGTTTGCAAGTTATCAGGTTTGAATCTTCGACGTTGTAAATTAAGATGTTTTCATGCTTCATCTCGACATGTCTTTGGTAGCCATGATAGGAGCACGAGTTTGAGCCCATTTATCCTTATATAAAAAACAAAGGGGATTTCTTTTCTAAGGGTTAGATATTTGGCGAAACAGTTTAGTTTCTCATATCTCATAAATGTTAATATAGGAAGTTAGTTCAAATGTCCTATGACGAAAATATCTTGAGAAGAATAATTTTCACATAGAAGCAGCTTTTACAAAAGTTAGGGGCACTAAATCATAGAAGACTAGCTTGGTGGGTCACAATAAAGTTAGATATCAATCTCTTCCAGGGTTATTAAACATGTGCTAAGAGTTTTTCTTCTTCCCTGCCTCTTTTTCATCCTCCATGCATTTCTCTTTCAAGATGCCACCATGTCTAAGTTAAATACCCTTATCTCTACAAAGAAAGGGTTTTTTTCGGGGGAAAGAGAAATATGTATATGATGCTTATGAGAGCATATACTTGTAAGAGGCACATCAGTAAATATATATTAAAAAACCAATATATGATAACTATGCGCATGAAAAATATATATAGGTACCCAATGAGAGTATATGTTCATAGGAGCACATAAGAAATTACCGGGGGTGCTACCATGTCCAAGCTAAGTGCCCTTACTAAGAGATCATTATTACATAATTAAATTTAATGACATGGTATGCATCTAGTTAAAAAAATTGAATAGTCAACCTGAAAATACTTGTTCTTGAAGTGTTCGATCATCAAGTGGTTAACATTTTAAGTACAATACTACAATTAATAATTAAATTAAACGGTACACAAAATAATTTGTAAAAAATACATATAAAAGATCCAAATTCTCTTGACACGTACAACTTTATAATAAGTGCGCTCAAGTATCTCACTACAAATTTATTGAACAAATAAGTTTCACACACAATTCCATACAAGAACAATGTACATACATGTACACAAACATATTTAATATGTTATACATGCGCGTATATTCTACATCCTTTGGGGTGTGACAAAGAGCCAAGAAACAAAATGATCTTAATAAAATCATGAGTCATCAAGGAGGGTGTACCCTTTTACCACTACTAGATAATCAGTACTGGTAACATCTTTTTTATTTTTTATTTTCTATTTTCTTTGATCCCGTGGTCCCACTAGAGGCTTTGAGTTTCATCATATATATCATAATATTACATTTATTTATTTACTTACAAAATAACAATGCTTCCCTTTTTTATTAATTAATTAACTCAGTGTCCTCCACCCATGCTTCATGATTTTCTTCTTGTTCTTCTCCTTGAAGCAACATGAAAAAAAGTAGGCAAATGTATGTGGAAGCAAGGCGAGAGAGAGAGATAAGAGAGACTCAAGTTATGCTCCAAAAGGTTTGGACAAGTCAACATTAAAATGATAACTAAAGTAAAAGCAACCATCAAATAGCTATAAAATTTATGGAGGGGGAAAAAGATTTTTCTTTTCGTGGATCAATTCTAAAATACCAACTCAACTTACTTTAATCCACTTCAACCTACTTCAACTCACTTCCACTATTTTAACCAAGTTTAGTTTATCACATAAAAATATCCAACTCACTTCAACCTACTTTAACTCACTTCAACCTACTTCAACCCACCTCAACATACTTCAATTTACTTCAACCTATTTCATCCTTTTACCCACTCTAATTTATCTACGAAAAGAACAGACCTAAGGGTCCGTTCTTTTCATTGGTCTTTTTTAATTTTTCAACTTCAACCAATTTCAAACACTTCAATAAAAAATACTAACTTTAACCTACTTCAACCCACTTCAACCAACTTCAACCCACATCCTTCAAAATTTTATTCATACTATTTTAACTAACTTCAAAAAATATACCAACTTCAATCAATTTTAATCTATTTCAACTCACTTTAAACTACTTCAACTAACTTCAACCCATTTCAACAAAAAATATCAATTTCAATCCACTTCAATCTAACTCAACCAACTTCGCCCTTTTACCAACCTCGATTTGCCAACAAAAAGAACAGACCCTAATACTCCCTAGGACCACTCTTTTTGTCATCTTCTATTGAAATAGAATTTTTACATGTAAAATGAGAAATTACAATAACAACAACTTTTAATATAGATTATATTTTTATGAGGTTTGGAGATATTCAGATGTATGCAACCTTAATTTTTCATGTATTTCTGCCCTCAAAGAGGTCCATTCCATATAAAATGAGAAAATATTTGATTAAAAAGGGGACCTTACCTTCAGCTGATTTAGGGTGTGTTTGGTATGGAGGATTTTTCTATTTTACGCTGTTTGGTAAAAGGTGGAGGGAAAAATCATTTTCAGGGGAAAATCGTTTTACCTAGAGTTGGAAAAAACTGACCCGACACGATTATCGACTCGAAACCGACACGAAGTTAAGTGAGTTTTGGTATAAATTTTTGACCTATTAAATTAAATGGGTCGACACGTTCAACCCGTTTAATTAAATAGATTAGGTTCGGGTCGAGATTCTCGACACGAAAAAGTACCTATTTAACCCGTTTAATTAAATGAGTTAAATAAATCAACTCATTTTTTCATTTGTCATTTATCTATTTACTTTTTATTAGATAATTAAGAATGTAAAAATTTTTTTAAATGGTGAATTATGACGGATTAGGGGAATTTTAAAGAGTAATTATTTAATGTGATATGTAAACTTAATCTTTAACACTGTAATTATGTATTAGTTGAAGATATTAAATACGTAAATAGTTATTTAGGTGACTGAACTTGATCTGTTTATCTTAAACGGGTTAAGTAGGTCAACCCGTTTAAAAATTAAATGGGTACAGGTCAAGATTTTTCAACCCGTTTAATAAACGGGTTAGGTTCAGGTCGAGAAATTTTTAGCCCGTTTAAGTTCGGCATGAACACGAACCCGACTCGACATGACCTATTACCCAACTCTAGTTTTACCCCATGTGAAGGAAATTGTTTTCCCTTGAAAAAGTAGGGAAATTGATTTTTCAGGCTCAACTTTCGTTGCCCAATTTTATCTTTTATTCTATTTTCTTTTAGTTGTGCCTAGAATCACTCTATTTTCAGTCTCATTTTGTCTCTCATTTTTCTCCTCTTCTTCATCTTCATCATCTTCATCGATGATTTCTATCGTCAATCTCTGGAATTCCTTCTTGAGTTCTTTGGCCTTATTACTGTTGCCCTTTTCAAAAATTTCGTAATCTGAGACATCCATTGTCTGTCCCTTCTCCATTTTCTTTAATCTGGCTTAATGCCACTCAAATTCTATTAGGTAATTCTTGGGAATAGTAAAAAAAATGAGATTCATTAATGTTGACTCTCTCTTTTTTTAGATTTATTACTGGATATATCTTTTGCTGGTGTTTTGTGCTTGATTTTGAAGAGGAGAGAGAAATAGAATTCGTTAGTGTGGTCAGCGCTGTGAGGAGCGGAGGGGATTTGGTAAAAAGAAATGAAGTGAGGGTTGGGGGCTTTCATCCTATCAAATGGCAAAAAATGAAGCGGAAAGAAAATAACTTTCCATTCTACCAAACAGTTGAAAATATAAGCAGAAAATTATTTTTCTTGGGAAAATATTTTTCATGAAAAATGATTTCCTGAGAAAATGATTTTTCGCCCAACCAAACACACACTTAATTAAATGTTATATATTATTATGTATTAAACTCATAAAAAATTGTTAAATGTGACAGTACATGGCGTGAGTACTCATTGATCTTGTAAAATCATCTTATTTGTCAGATAAAAATGAGACAAAGAATGCAATTATTTTATCATACCATATCATATGGAAACGGAATGGAGTTTTTTTTTAAAAAAAAAAAACCTAATATTTAGAATTCAGGGTCAAGTGCATGCTAAACTTTTCGTGTTATGTGTTCAATTAAGTGGTGGGAAGAGAAGGTTTAACATGACCATCGCCAAGATTTTGAGACGCATTTTGAGTTAATCAGAATTTTAACTTGATGTTTATATTGAAATATTCTCCTTTTTTGATTTCTTTGAAGCGTCAATGAAAAAAAAAAATTGTACAATTTACATTTAATTATGCTTGTTAACTAAATAAACTGACCCGCAACAAGGGAATTGTTGACTTTTAGGTATCCCGATATTTAATGCGCTAATTTTATGACCCTAATATTTTTTAGTTTATTTTTAAGTACTTTTACTTATGAATTCTTTACAATTCATTTTTGAAATTACAAAAATACCCTTACTATTATCATTTTTAATTTTTTTACCATCTTTTTTAAATACCTACAACACCGTCGATAAACTATCTAATGGCGGAAAGATAGTTTTTGGGATTTTTTGCTTTAAAAGAAAAAACAAAAGGGATAATAGTAAGAGAATTTTTGTAATTTCAGGACTAAATTATAAGATATTTATAAGTGAGAATACTTAAAAATAAACTCAAAAAGATTAAGATCATAAAAATTAATGTATTACATCTCAAAGTATTTAAAAGTTAACAATTCAGAACAAGAGAATTGCTCTTCAAAGCCTATATTATATACTCGAGAATATGTACTCTTATATAACACATAAATAATTATATATTAAAAAATATAATATATGATAAATATACTCAAAAAAAATAAAATTAATCAAATGTACAAGTACACATCCACATATATATATAAATAATTTTAAACAGATATTTATATACAGATATATATATATATATATAATAATTGGGGCTCTTTAATTGATAACATAAATTTTTTGCAGGGAGGACACGGAGTACCAAGTCTGCATTGCACGGTTACGAATTATGAATATGATGAGACTGAACGACATAAAAAAAATGTTGCCTTTCCTTAATTTGTCTGTCTGTGAAGTCTGGCTACGGTACTGGTAGCCCCCCACCCCCCTTCATTTAATCATTTCTATTGGTCCATAGAGAAGTTTCTTTTGTTGTTTTTGCTCTGGTTTTTCAAAAAATTTATCAATTTTCATTTTCATATCCTGTGCGTTTTGCAATTAATCTTTTTGTTGGAGATATGAAGATTAGTGACCATACAATGATGATATATAAGTATGTATTATTAGGTGTGTTATCTACACCAATTGGTGGTTTGGTGTGCATATTCCATGGATCTCACAGTATTTATGGAACTTTCAATATGGTTTTCTATAGGTGTGCATATTCCATGGATCTAACAGTATTTATGGATCTTTCAATATGGTTTTCTATAGGTGTCGATGTTGATAATTTGGTATCTATTTAAGAGGCAGGTCATGTGATTGATTGTTTGATGAAGGTATGTTTAAATGTGAAATAAGTCATTGTTGAGGATAACTTTTACATAATTTGGTCTGAAATAGCCGGTGTGATGTAACTTCATACATTCTACGAATCACATTCTGCCATGCACCCCCTCCAACTTCACAAAATTCAACTACGCCCTCACTGCTGGGCTCCTCATACGATGTCTTCTCCTCCTCCTCAGGTTTGATCCCGCCCAATCTTTTTTGAAACGGTGGCCCTGGGAAGACAAAAGTTACTGTAATTAGTAAAGAAGGACTAATAATCTAACATAGGGGTAGAAGAGAAGAAATTTACAATATGAATTGGTCATTGTATATATACTAATGACAATAGTAATCAGTGTATCTCTTTCTTACAAGGTCTAAATAAATCTAAAAATGTAGATAATTTTACCTTTGCATATATCTTTGCTTATTTTGTTTTACATATTTTCTCTATTTTGGTTTTAGTTGATCCCCTACACACCCCCAGTTAAAATGAAACTTCTGGTATTTTTACAAAAAAATAATGAGCAAAATTAGGGAAATGATATTTTGACATCCGGGATATTGAAATGTTAAAATTACTCCATGTCGAATACTACACTATTTTACAACTTGAACATAAATTATTGTGACGTGATTGTTCTAACATAGGACAAGTTAGCATTCGATTGACGTATATGACGGTGATCACTTGCAATACATTTCTTTAACATAGATTGGTCTCACTCTCTATTTCAGGACGAACTGCATCAATAGTTATTTTTATTTTTGAGACTACTAGTATGACTCTGTTTTTTTCATAGGTCAATTCATATTTACCAATCTCAACTCACTTCAACCTACTTCAATCTATTTTAACCTACTTTAACCCACCTGGAAAAAAAATACCAACTTCAACCTACTTCAACCTACTTCAACCCACTTCAACCAATTTCAACCCACCCCTTCATAATTTTAATAATTTGTAAAGTATCATATGGGATTTAGGGCCTGTTGTTTTCGTGAGTACATTGGATGGGAAAAAGGGTGAAGTCGGTTGAAGTAGGTTGAGGTAGGTTGAGGTAGGCTGAAGTTGGTATTTTTTTTTTTTTTTTGAGTTGGGTTGAAATAAGTTGAACTAGATTGAAGTGGGTTGATGTAGGTTGAAGTGCATTGAAGTTGGTTTATTTTGTATGTGGTGGATTGAAGTGGATTAAAATAATAAGAATGTAACTAATGTGTGATAATTTATGAAGTTATCGAAATTTGTGAAATTTATGCTCATACTTTTATATTTTTTATTTTTTATTATTTATTATTTATTTTGTATTTTGTATTTTTTTATTTTGTATTTTTTATTTTTTATTTTGAATTTTTATTTTTATTTTTATTTTTATTTTTATTTTTATTTTTATTTTTATTTTTTATTTTTTATTTTTTATTTTTTTATTTTTTTATTTTTATTTTTATTTTTATTTTTATTTTTATTTTTTATTTTTTATTTTTTATTTTTTATTTTTTATTTTTATTTTTATTTTTTATTTTTTAAATTTTTTATTTTTATTTTTTATTTTTTTTTAATTTCTTGATTCTTATTTTTTATTTTTTATTTTGTATTTTTTATGATGTTTCTTTTATTTTTTACTTTTATTTCTTATTTTTTATTTTTTGAATAAAAATTTAAAAATAAAAAATAAAAAAATAAAAATTTAAAAAATAAAAAATAAAAAATAAGAAAAAGAACCAAGAAATTAAAAAAATTAAAAAATAAAAATAAAAAATGAAAATAAAAATTAGAAATAAAAAAATAAGATAAAATTTTAAAAATAAAAATGAAAAATGAAAAATGAAAAATAAAAAATAAAAATACAAAATACAAAATACAAAATACAAAATAAAAAAATAAAAAATAAAAAATACAAAATACAAAATACAAAATACAAAAATACAAAATAAAAAATAAAAAAATGAAAAATGAAAAATACAAAAATAAAAAAATAAAAAAATAAAAAATAAAACATAAAAAATAAAAAATAAAAAATAAAAAATAAAAAATATGAAAAATGAAAAATGAAAAATAAAAAAATAAAAAAATAAAAAATGAAAAACGAAAAATAAAAAATACAAAATGAAAAATACAAAAATAAAAAAATAAAAAATAAAAAATGAAAAATGAAAAATAAAATATAAAAAAATAAAAAATAAAAAATAAAAATAAAAAATGAAAAAATGAAAAAATGAAAAACGAAAAATAAAAAAATACAAAATAAAAATACAAAATACAAAATACAAAATACAAAAATAAAAATTAAAAAATAAAAAATAAAAAAGAATAAAGAATAAACAAAAAGTTCACAAAATTTCGATAACTTCATAAATTATTACACATTAGTTATATTCTTATTATTTTAACCCACTTCAACCCACCACATAAAAAATATACCAACTTCAACCCACTTCAACCAACATCAATCCACTTCAACCTACTTCAACTTATTTTAATCCACCTAAAAAAAAATATCAACTTTAATCTACCTCAATCCACTTTAATTTACTTCAACCTACTCCACTCTTTTACCAACCTAATTTATCCACGGAAAGAACAGAGCATGTACGAGCCCTCTTGCACGGTTTGAAACCCCTAGGGAATTGAACACAAGGCCTGTTGAGACACAGCAATGATCTCAAGCAAGAGAAAATCGCCCCGGTAGAAACTTGATTCCTGGTAGGGGGATTGACATGCAACCACCGAGCTGACACCATATGTCGACGACTAGTTTTAGTGCTGTTTCTTTTGTTTGTCCTTAGTGCCTCATGTAACAATCGTTTAAGCTGTTATCCTTGTCCTCTCTTCCATTTTTTCATCTCTGCCAGCTGAAATGGATACTGAAAATTGAAAAGTGATCACCTTCCTTCCCTATGGACTATGGCTTCTAGTTTCTCTATCAGACAAAAACCCACTATCCGCCATTAACAGCCAATTCTTACCAGTTTCTCTCTCGTATCCCCACAAAACACCCATTTGTCCCTCTGTCAGTCTCTCTCTCTCTCTCTCGTTTCCACCGCCATTTTTAAAGTTCCTCCCTACCCTTTTTCTCGCTCTGTTTTCCATGCCCTAAACCCATTAAAAAACAAGCATAGTGATTAGTGGATCCAAAAGGGGCAGTTGGGTAGAGTTAAAAAGCTCAATCTCAATAACTCCACCATCACCACCACCGCCACCTCCTTCATGGCAGCTGGAGCTGCCGCTGCAACCACCACAGCCGCCGCCGCCAAACCCAAGCGCCGCCGCTTCCGTGAATTCGGCGCCACCACCACCACCACCAACGACTACCTCCTCTCTCTCTCTCCCATGGCTGCTTCTTCCCCCACTTCCACCACCACCCTCTACGAATCACATCCCTCCTCGTACCCCTCCAGCTTCACCAAGTTCAACTCCGCCCTCACTGCCGGCCTCCTCAACCCGATGTCCCCTCCTCCTCAGGCTCGATCCAGCCCGACCCTTTTCGAAATGATGGCCAGTGAGCCCGATTGCATCCCCAGATCCGTACCTCCCAACGGGGTCGTTTCTTCTTCCACTGCTAAATCTCCTGGTTCTGCTTCTTTGGTGGTGGATAAACAGGGGTTGATGCAACAGAGGATTGCTGAGATTTTGGGCAATCGGAGCCCCGGGAACCAGTTTAACGACCCGGGTTCGAGTGATATCAAGCTTACTTTGAGTTCTCGAGATGGGTTTAGTATCGAATTGAATGTTCATCGCCAGATTCTTGTCGGCCACAGTCGGTTTTTTTCTGGGAAGCTGAATAGAGGAAATGGGTCTTCGTTGCCCCTTGCGGTGGAGATTGCGGATTGTGAGGATGTGGAAGTGTATATTGAGACTTTGAGGTTGATGTATTGTAAGGATTTGAGGAGAAAGTTGATGAGGGAGGATGTTTCCAAAGTTCTCGGCATTTTGAAGGTAATAAGAAGAGTACCTAATGTTGTTTGTGAATTGGGTTATGTTTTTTTTATGACTGGGATTTGAATTTTTATCTTCTGTTGGTATTGTGCTATACAATACTACTTTGGTTTGTGTTTGATGGAGCTTCATGCTTGGAAATCAGAGCAGAATCGATATGGTGCATCTTTGAAATGTAGATGGTGCATTGATACCCATTAACTTATGAACATTGTTATTGAATGCCTACTGTTGCTTGTGAATTGGGTTCTGCCCTTTTTATGATTGGGATTTGAATTGTATGTTGTTCTTTGTTATACAGTACTTTGGTTTGAGTTTGATGGAGGAAATCATAGTAAAACAATTTAAAGAATTTTGGAATGGAGATGATGCATTGGAACCTATGAACTTTTGGCGATTGTTATGGAATCCCCTCGAAAAGGGGTGAAAGAATGGTATACCTTATTAGCCTAAGATAGTGTGTTCTTATTTGGTTCTTATATTTATTACTTGGAAGCTGGATTTTATCTTGTTTTGACATTGTGTTGCTGAACTTTGGCTGAGTGTGATTTGATGGAGCTTCATGCTTGGACATTGTAATGAGATTCATATGCATTTTGACATGTCGATCATGGTTGGAACTTTCTAAGGATGAATTGTAGGCCATTACTGTGAAAATCACTTGAAATAGGGGTGAAAGAATGGCATGTAATAAAAGGTTTAGGTTGTGTATTTTTGTTTGGTTTGACAAAACATTGTCACATTCGGCCGCAGAGTTTCTTTCTGGTTATACTGTTTTGCTTATGGTCTTAGCTCTAGTAACGATATAGGTGATGCATTACCGCCTTAGCAGGTTTTCCTTCTAGATAGAATGGTGCCTTAACTGGCATATATTGTTATTCCTTATTTCCTCTGACTATGTCTTTGCTGATATACTGCATCATGGAGCTGTCGATTATAGGAGAATCGAATATGTTCTGCTACAGTGACAAAGTAAGACTGTATTGCTATGGCCTGTGGCCTCTTTGCTCATTGGTCGATAAAGATTTATTTTCTTTTTGTTTTAATAATAGGATAATGGCCTGAATGCCTTACACAATTTTTCCATTGTGCGATTGGAGGTTCTGTGGATAGGTTGCTTAGTATAGCTCTTTACTCTTTAGTCTTTAGCTTGGAAAAGCAGCTTCATACTTTGCTTTCACAAGGGCTTGGCTCTGGTAGGGAACACTCAGATCACCAGCATTGTGTGCTCCCATTTGTAGAATGGTTTACTGCAGGAGCAACAAAGGTTTTTTTTTTTAAAAAAAAAAAAATAATTATAGTTAGCATAACTAAGTATCAAACTTCGTCCCCATGCTATAATATTTTCGGAAATGATCCATTACCCAGGCAGCTGTGAGCAATGGTGTTTCTTCCATCTGTTGTTAGAACTGACCCCTGAAAAGAAAAGGGTCACGCTTGAGCCACATCACCAATTCTTTTTCCTTTCTGCATGTGACAGGTTTCAGCTGCAATTGGATTTGATGCGGGGGTATTGTCTTGCTTGGAATACTTGGAGGCTGCACCTTGGGCTGAGGATGAAGAGGAGAAGGTGGCTGCTCTGCTATCTGAACTTTGTCTTGAAGGCATAGGTGCTAGTGAAGTTCTTAGGAGAGTCTCCCTCGATGTCACTGCTCCACCAGAAGAACATAGTAATGAGAATGAAGAAGTGCTGTTGAAGCTCTTACATGTAGTTCTTGAAGGGAAGGATGAAAAGGCTAGGCGAGAGATGAAGGGACTAGTCTCCAAGATGCTTCGTGAGAATGCAAATCAAAACGATCTTAGAAAGGAGTCCCTATATTCAGCTTGTGATGATTGTCTACAGCAACTCCGCCACCATTTCTTACGAGCTGCAGCATCTGACTTGCAAGATGTGGGTCAAATTGCAAGACAGTCAGACAACTTGCACTGGATTTTGGATATCCTAATTGATAGGCATATTGCGGATGACTTCTTAAAGACATGGGCCTCACAGTTAGAGATGTCAAAAGCACATTCCAAGGTTCCCCCGGTTCACAGGTTTGAGGTGAGCAGGGTAACAGCTAGGCTCTTTGTGGGCATAGGGAAGGGCCAGATATTGGCTTCGAAGGAAGTGAGGCTGTCTCTGTTCCAAACATGGTTAGTGCCCTTGTATGATGATTTTGGGTGGATGAGGAGAGCATCAAAAGGGCTAGACCGCCATTTGATCGAGGATGGTCTTAGCAACACTATTCTAACCCTGCCTCTATCATGGCAACAAGACATCCTTCTTGCGTGGTTTGACAGGTTCTTGAACTCCGGGGAGGACTGCCCTAATATACAGAGAGGTTTCGAGGTTTGGTGGAGGCGGGCTTTTTGGAGGAGGAATGGTCAGCAGCTCGAACCTTCTCGTGTGAGGGTTGCTAATGCGAGTTCTGATAACTCGTAGACAGTGATGATTTGATGATTCAAGGATTGGAATTGGATACCCCTTATCGTTATTCCAGGTGAAATACTATTTTTCATCTATGTTTTCGCCGCTAAAATTCGGTTTTCCTGCCAATGAGTTCTTGTTCAGCATCACACTCATTGACAGCTTACATTTGGCTATGGAGTCTTGTTTTGCGTGGCTTTGTTGTTGAAAATTCTTGTGCTAATCAAAGGAGACTCTGTTAATACTTGGTCTTCCCCATGGAAATGAGAATGTTTCTGTTGAAGGAAAAAGGGCATCTTTGAGGCATGGAGAGGTGTCATGACGTGAGCAGCAATAATGGAGGGAAAAAGAGAGCTTGTCAGACGGGGTTTGTGTCTAGTACTTGCAGAAATCATTTATTAACAGTCTGTCAATTGTGTCATTGAAGGAGCATATCACATGAATTTGGCGTTGTGCAGGCATGTGATGATTTTTCATGTATATTTTTATGATTATCTTTGCTTTCAATTGCAAACTAACAAATCCATGATCCCATGGGATGTGACTCTGTTTGATTTGATTATTGTTACACTTCATTCTTCACTCAGCTTCCAAATCCAATCACTATCCACCAAGCCCGCTTATATTCAGGCGTGGAGTGGTTTGACATATGCAATCTTACTCTTATCAGTGTAATTGAACGACATAGAAGACTTGATTGGATTCTAAATTGGAAGGATGTTATTTCACGTCCCAATGACAAATAGCAATTTAGTGGGGCGTTTTTTCTTCCACCTGCGCTGCTACTCTCCGTTATTTTTTGCCCCTATAAAACAAGCCTATGTAGATGTTTCCTACTCTCCATTACATCTTTTTATATGTTCTTAGATCTTCTTACCGATTCCTACATTTTTTTGACAACCTATTTTTACACCTTATAGTTACATGTTCTTACGATAAAGAACAAGATCTAAACACAAAGTTCACGACACATGATGTGGTATTATTCTTTCGTCTCCATCACATGGCATCTTTCAAAAGTCATTAAAGGTGATTGCTTCTTGTTCTTGGTGGGGTTTATAAATTTAATGGCCTCTAGGCTCGAAAACAAGTTTCCCAACGTCTCATGTGGAATTGACCATGATATTTCAAAGACTAGGAATTTTTCCAAGTGTGGGGTCACCATCTTTGGGCTCAACTTATCAAACGGGGCAAAGTGGCATGTCATCCCCCTTGAAAAATTGATGGTTTCCAACCCTCTCTGTCATGGAGTTTACTCCACCATTTGTCTACTATATTACTAATTAAAAAAAAAAATGATGTTAATCTCCAACTTAGTGAAGGTTGTGAGAAACATGCTTTGCTTGCAAAACCTTCCAATAACTGACCAAAAAGAAAGTGGTGGGATTAGGATATGCTTTGCCCATTTTGTAAAGTGATGCCCTTTTCCTTCTTACGCCTAAAAATTCTTGAGGAATTCAAGCTAACGCGCAATCACTCAGTTTTTAGATCACCCAATAAAATATTTGTCGTAGACCCGCCCCATATAATATAATCTATTCTTAATGACTTGAATAGTATTTTTAAGGGAAAAAAATAAAAAATAAAAAAATCACAAAAAGACAAAAAAATGAAACAAACGGTGGAATGGCAGAGGGAACCACCACATGTGCCAGCTCCTCCGTTCTGTGCGCTGATTGGTAAGGGTGAAACGTGGGGCCCACGGAGAGTGCACGCCGCGAATACCTTGAAGGTAACGCAGAATATGAACATTAAATAAACAAGCTAAAATAATCCACGTCTTTTATTAGTGTTGTTCGTGAATTTTTTTTTTTTAAAAAAAAAAAATTCTTTGAAAATTTGATGCCTAGTTGCTTGGGTATCTTATTGATCCATATTTATTGTGAGATTGGCTGAAGACTAGATGGTCAAGCCTAGTTGCTTAATTAGGAATTAGGAACTGTTGTATTTTATTTTCCCCTCCTTTTAGGGATTTTTTTTTAAAAAAAAATCTTGTTGATGATAATTTATATAGACTCATATGAGAAAGAATATCTAGATCTTTTTGCACTACCCCCCAATGTATTGATCACTTTCATACTTTGCATTTACTGCATCCATTGATAGTAAGTAGCTAAATATAACCGTCACACTCATGAATGCATCTACTTGATAAACTGTGAACATGCTGTGAGATTACATGTATACCTTGCAGAATACCAAATGCCATCAGTCATTGTGTGGTGATTCGTTTTAAATGCAATTAATTGTCTACCTAAAATCTACGCTGAAACTTGTTATGATGCCATAAAGTTTCATTCGATCTTTAAAATCAAACAAAAAATGTCATAACATTAAGACTTTGTTCTTTTCGTAGGTAAATATAAATTTATCAACTTTGACCAATTTCAACTCACATCAACCTACATCAACCCACTTTATGAACTTCAATTAAAAAAATACCAACTTCAACTTACTTCCCACTATTTTAACCAATTTCTACCCATAATACCAAAAAACAAAAAAATTCAGCCCACTTCATCCAACTTCAGCCTACTTCATCCAACTTCAACCTACTTCAATAAAAAAATACCACTTCAATCCACTTCTACCAATCTGAATCCACTTCTACCAATTTCAATCAATTTCATCCATTTACTAATCTATATTTCTCAACGAAAAGAATAGGCCATCAACCTTATTTCTTTATGAACAGTTACGATACTTTTTTAATCATAAAATATCTATCTACTCAATTTAAATAACAATGCTCATCCAATCAGCTATATGAACTTCCAACTGCCAAACCAGCTTGACATCATTAAACACTTAGAGCCTGTTCTTTTTGTTAGTAAATTGGAGTTGGTAAAAGGGTGAAATTGATTGAGCTGAGTTGAATTGGGTTAAAGTTGGTATTTTTTGTTGAAGTGGGTTGAAGGAGGTCGAAAAAGGTTGAAATAGGTTGAAGTTGGTATATTTTTTGAAGTTGGTTAAAATAATGATAACAAAATTTGAATGAGGTGGGTTGAAGTTGGTTGAAGTGGGGTTGAAGCAGATTGAAGTTGGTTGAAGTGGGGTTGAAGCAGATTGAAGTTGGTTGAAGTTGGTAAATTGAAAAAGACCAATGAAAAGAACGAACCCTTGATTACTTTTTATAACACAAATCATGAATTCCAATCAATACACTTGATGCAAGAGGATTCGAATAAGCAAGGAGTGACAATAAAAATTTTGAACACTCCATGACCTTCCCTATACAACAACAACAACACCTCCCAGTGTGGGTCCTGCTTTCACAGGGTCTGGGGAGATCCAGATGTGGGCAACTTTACCTCTACCAATATCCCTATCCATAGAGAGGCTGATTCTAGAAGACCCACAAAACAGGAATTTGTGAAAAATATTTTATAGAAGAAGGATTTTATGAAAACATTTTTATTAAGATAGGATAAAACTAAGGATAAGCAGTAGAGAAAAAAACTAATAAATATTAATAAATCAGGCAATAGAAACTATGTAAATATGAGCACAATATAGTAAAGGAAGGTACCATACTTTAATAAATAGAGGTAAGCATCGAATGTCTCTTCTTAAATGCATGTAGTGCATGCATACAAACTGAACACACCGAATGACACCGATGAGGCTAACTCTCTAAGATCTAAGACCCTAATCTTATCCCGTCATAGTCTTCTATCCTGGGCCATATCCTCCGTTAGTCCTGCAACTTTTAAGTCCTCTCTAATCACCTTATCTAAACTCTTCTTTGGTCGTCCTCTACCTTTTCTACCTTCAAGGATATTAGTCGTCTCACATCTCCTCAATGGAGCATCCACACTCCTTTTTTTCACATGTCCAAACCATCTTAGTCTAATTTCTCTTATCTTATCTTCAATGAGGGCCACTTTAATTAAGTGTCTGATTACTCCATTCCTAATTCTATCCATTCTCGTATAACCACATATCTATCTAATTATCCTCATCTCTGCTACCATCAACCTTTGAACCTACGTGTTTTTTACATGCTAACACTCCGATCCATACAATAGAGCAGGTCTAACTACCATATGATAGACTTTACCTTTTAGTCCTGCTGACATCCTCTTGTCACATAGCACAGGTAAAGCCCACTTCCATTTTTGCCAATCCACTTTTTTGCGCTGGTTAATGTCTTCGTCAATATCCCCTTTTTGTAGGATGATCGAGCCTAAATACTTAAACTTCTCGACCTTTGGTATAGTCAACCCATCAATGGTGACTTCTCCGCCCGCATCTCTCTCCCACTAAAACAACAATGAAGGTTCAGTTTTCGATCTGCCTACTCTAAAACCTTTAGACTCCAGTGTATGTCTCCATCGTTCCAACTTGTCATTAACCCCCTCTCTGATCTCATTAATAAGAACAATGTTATATGTGAATAACATACACTATGGTAGCTCATCTTGAATCTCTTCTGTAAATTCATCCATAACTAGAGTGAAGAGAAAATGGCTTAAAGCTGAATCCTGATGCAAACCCATACCAACGAGGAAGTCACTAGTAACTCCTCCTGGTGTCCTTACACTTGTTCTACCTCCCTCGTACATATCTTTAATAACTCGGATATACATAGAGGAAACTCATTTGTTTTCCAAGTATCTCCATATCACTTCACGCGGAACTCTATCATATGCTTTTTTCAGGTCAATAAAAATCATATGAAGATCTACCTTTCTATCTCTATACAATCCTATGAGTCTTCTAAGGAGGTAAATCGCTTCTGTGGTCGACCTGTCGGGCATAAAACCGAATTGATTCTCTGATATTAAAATATTCTTTCGCAACCTTCTCTCAATCACCCGCTCTCATAACTTTATAGTATGACTGAGCAACTTTATACCCTTATAATTATTACAATCCTGAATATCACCTTTGTTCTTGTATAATGGGATGACTGTACTATACCTCAGTTCTCTAGGCATCTTAGCAGTCCGAAAAATAATATTGAAAAGCCCGGTTAGCCACTTTAATCATTTTTCACCCAAACACTTCTACACTTCCACTGGTATCTGGTCCGGCCCTTCAACCTTCCTGTTGGCCATCTTCTTTATGGCCTATTTGATCTCGTCGTTGCTGATAGGTTCACACAGTCGTGGATCAAGTTGCCTCTCACTACTCTCCCATTCCATACTTCGAACATCTTCCAGCACTTCGCCATTGAGGAGTTTGGAGAAGTATATTTGCCATCTCTCCTTGATTTATGCGTCTTTAGACAGCACCTTATCATTTTTATCTTTGATGCACCTCACGTGACCCAAATCCCTAGTCCTTCTTTCCGTAGCTCTCGCCAGCTTGAAGACTTCCTTCATACCTTCCTTGGTCTCCAGTTTTTGATATAACTTATCATATGCCTTGCTCTTTTCTACAGCCACCGCTTTCTTGGCGGCCTTTTTTGTAGCCTTATATCTAACTCTACTCATCTCTTTCTCTTCATCCGTTCCACTGTTCACGAAAACAGTGTATGCTTATTTTTTCTCCTTGACCTTTTCCTTTACCTCGTCATTCCACTACCAGGATCCCTTCATTTTGCAGCCACCTCTCCTATATGCACCGAGGATTTCCTTACGTGACCTTCGAATACATTCTACCATTGTATCCCACATTGTATTTGCATTCTCTACCGGTCTTCAAGCTCCTTCCTCCTTAATCCTCTCTGATAAATTCCTAGCGTTCTCCTTGATAAGATTTCACCACTTAACTCTAGGGTCCCCAACACTCCTCTTCTTCCACTCTGAACTTTTGAACTTCACATCCAATACCAACAACTTATGCTGAGTTCCTAAATACTCACTTGGAATCACCTTACAATCCTTACATAGCCTCCTACTGTTCGCCCCAATCAGAAAATAATCAATTTGAGTCTTTATTGAGCAACTCTTAAAGGTCACCAAGTGGTCCTCCTTTTTCTTAAAATAAGAGTTTGCCACCAACAATTTGAGGCCACCGCAAAGTCCAGAATAGAAACTCTTCCATTGTTTCTCTCCCCATAACTGAAACCTCCATGAACAGTATCATACCCGCCTGCTTCTGTACCAATATGGCCATTAAAGTCACCTCATGTGACAAGTTTCTCACTCTGAGGTATGTCCTGAATGACCATGTCCAAATCCTCTCAAAATTGCTTCTTAATATCTTCCACTAAACCTATTTGTGGTGCATAAACACTAACCACATTTAGGAAATCTGAACCCATCACTACCTTAATAGTCATAATTCGATCACTCTTACGCTCCACTCTAACAATTAAGTCAACCGAGTCCATGTCAACTAAAATACCAACTCCATTCCTAACCCTATTTGACTCCAAGTACCACAGCTTATACCCGTCGACTTCTCTAACTTTAGTCCCCACCCATATAGTCTCTTGAACACAGGCCATGTTAATCCTATGTCTATGTAAAGACTTAACTAATTCTATCGCATTGCCAGTTAGTAACCCAATATTCCAAGACGCTAAGCGTACCTTTCGAAACCGTACTCCCCTCCTACCCCGTTTCCCTCTGGAGGACTGGCTCGCCACTAGCTTCAACTAACACACCCACCCCAGCAACGCAAAAAAATAATATAATAAAAGAGGCTACTAATAATAAAACAATATATTTACATTTAATAATAATAATAATAATAATAATAATAATAATAATAATAATAATAATAATAATAATAAAAAACTGACTCTGAACAATAATAGAAAAACAAACAATAACCCTAAACAGAACTGAATGATAAAAAACTACTAAAAAACTACAATATCCCTAAAAACAACAACAGGTAACGACAAGTAACCGTACAAAAACTGTAAGTAACCAACCTATGCACAAATAGTAATAATAGGACCAACTAGAGGAAAACTACTGGAGGCATTTGCAAATCAGAGATGATGAAGGAAAGAATCCTAAGGTTTCTTTGCCAAACAAATCTCAATAGCTTCTTGGCATTCAAATGCCATAAAAGGGTCTTCCTTTCCCCTAAAAAATTTATCAATTCAGTAACCGAAAACCTAACCAACTCTGCAACACCAACCAAGCTCAAACAAATCAAATTCAATCTACCCCTCGTATAAATCTCCAAAAACCAAGGAAACCCCAGAAATTCTAGAGCAATATAACAGTCAAACCCTAGATTGCTGCAATAATAGTTGGCAAAAAATCAATCGAGGGTAATAGAGATCCAAGAGACACAATGGGACAGCACCAAAAAAATCGATGGCCAAAGGCAAATCCAAGAAATACAATGGGACAACACTCAAAAAAATCGGTGGACAAACTAAAACGCAAAGAAAATCAAATGGATTAAGAGTACCAATGGCTGAGAACGCCGTACCGTGGATGTGAACCTCTGCCAAACCTGGAGAAATCTACTGGCTAATGAGCGTCTGGGTGCCGCAGAGAGATAACGACTCGCTTTCGGGTTCCGTCTGCCGCAGCTGGATGATACCCGAGGCACAGGTGACCGTTCTGTGCGTATGCAGAAACAGGGTCTGATCAAGAAACAGGGCCTGAAGAAACGCCGACAAGGACGACGCCGGTGAGTGACGAAATACCGGTGAGAGGCCGACCGGTGCTGCCGCCGGAGGTAGCTGGTGCTGAGTTGGGCTGGAGCGGGCTCGAGGTGGCAGAGTTGCCCGTTCTGCTTTGCTCAGAATGCAAAGGCCCAGAGAGAGAGGAGAGGGCGAGAGAGGAGAGAGAGAGAGATTCGACAATTCGACCTTCCCTATACCGCAAATAAAAATAAAAAACAAGGTAATCACAATTCCCTAATATATATATATATATATATATATATATATATATATATATATATATATGGATAGATCAATTCCCTCTAATTGAGAATTGCATGAGCGTTGGTTTGCCCTAAAAGGTTTTTTTCATCTAACCCGTCCAAAAAAAAAAATCCTAGACCCAGAAATTCCAAAAACCAAAGCACCCAAAAGTCAAACAGAGTGTGTGAGTGGGTCTCTCTCTCTCTTTTTTCTCTTTATTTTGAGGGGGGGGAGGGGGTATTGAACTCAATGAATTATATGAGGCTTTAACCCAAAAAAAAAAAAAGAAAAGAAAAGAAAAGAAAGGAAAGGAAGGAACCAAGAAAATACCGAAAAAGAAAAAGGAAAAATGGTATTAAGGGTTTGAAGGAGAAGCATAAATGCGTGGCGAAGCATCTCTTGCTGCCTCCTCACCACCACAACGACAAGGCTAAAAGGTCTGCAAATTGATAGTGAGAGAAATAGGAGAGAGAAGCCGAGAGATTCTTCCGCCATAGCCATCGCTACTTTTCTAGAGAGAGAAAAAGGGGAATTTGTGATACGAAATTGCATCGAAGGAGCAAAGGCATCTGGAATTCACAGTACTATCGAATTCGAATGGTATCTTCAATGGAGGAGATGAGATGAGATTACTATCTTAAGGGACTGGAAAACAACTTTCAATCACTTCAAGTGTCACAGTGTTTATTCATTCATTCCTTTACTTGTTGTTCTTCTCGACTTCTTCATCCATCGTTTGTCGGCGATTTTCTGATTGGGGGTGATGATTGTTGGACTACTACTGTTTTGATTGAGTTTAGAATTCGACTGGATTGTGTTTCTTCAAAGATCTGTGAAATTTCGAGGAGATTGGAGTAGGAGATCTGCAGGTATTGAAAGCCCTAAAGCGGTTAAGTGTTATGTTTAATATGTGTCTGTTGTGTTGATTGATTTCTGCTTCTTGTTATTGTTGTTTCGGTTCGATTGTGTTCACTCTGAAGGCAAGTAGTATGTTCACTCTGAAGATCTGTAGAATGAATTAACCGTCGGAGATTTCTAGCTGAGAGAAAATAAATCATGTTTTTGAATGAGATGAGATTCATGGTGGCGGCAGCTGGGATTGAAGATGGGTGTTTTGTAAAACCTCAGGTCAACTTTCGCCCTAATTTTATCGGCGGATTGGGGGGAATTTGTCGGTTTGCTTGCTCATCCTTTTATCCAGTTTGTGGAGGCGATTTCCGATTGAATCAGTTATACTATTGAGTATAATATAACGTATGTGGTGAGAAAAAAAGCGAATAGTTGGTCAACTATTGAATCGGTTATGCTATTGAGTTTGCCCTCGTGCTATTTTGTGGAGTTGATTGTTCCTCGGCTGCGTTCGAATTGATGCCATGGGATATCTGTCTCCTTGTGTATTGATCTTACGATATGGGGTTAGTAGTTTATCTTGCTCGCCACGGCTATTAATTTATGCGTCTGCTTCAGTGATTCAACCTAATCTACTTACTTTTACCCTCTTGTGTCGATCAATTTGCGTTTGTTGAACTATGGGGTGATTAGGGCTATATTCCCTTTCCTACCCTCTTGTATCGATCGAATGTAAGGACTATGATACGTCACCAGAGCTCTCTGAGTGATGGTAAATGGCCATTGAGTTCTTAATCTTGCTCATAGATGGTCAAAGAGCCATCTATCTTTGATGTTATCAAGAAGAATACATTAATTATCAGGGTTCATTAGCCGGATTATTTTGGTTTTTTTTATAATTGGAGTTATGACTGGTCTGAGCCCAATAGTTTGATCATATGTTATTAATTCCGTTTAGAGCATTTGCTATGCTTCAGTTGGATCATAATGGGATTTTGACAGGCTTCTCAGAGGGATGACAACCATTGTACTGCCTTTGTTCTTCTTATCATAATTTGAAATATTTTCTACTCAAGTTACTTTTCCAGACTGAAATTTGTAAATATCCTCCTGTTGTGTAGTTTGTGAAGTAATGATCTTTGTTCTCTGAAGTTTGTGTATTTTATGTGGATATAAAGTAGATGAGCCCCTCCCCTTTTTCCTCAAGTATTACCGTGTATGTTCTAATGTAGCCTGTCTAGTTGATTATTGTTCCATCTTGAATGTTGAACCGTTGTGAAGTCTGTTGCACATCCATAGGTGAGAATTTGCTGATAGCTGGTGGCTTTTTCAATTATTGATACATGGTTACTGGGCAGGCTGGGGAGTTTCCTTAATGGGAGAGGATCTTCATCAATACTCATGCTGAGGACCTTTGGCTTGGAACTTACAAGCCTAGTTAATTCTGATCCAGCTTGGAAGGTTCCAAAGGGTAGCAGGAGTGCATCAAGGCGGGCCAGGAACATAGCTCGTGAAAGCTTAAAGAATTGTACGGGGCTGATCAACAGAAGTTCAAAGTCTTCGAACATGCCATTATCTGGATCTGAGAAGGTTTAGATGAGATTCAATCTGCAATTACTGAAACACTCAACCAGGTTGTCTTTTTAATGCGTGCCTTCTAAAAGCTTCTGTTATCTTCTGTTTCACAGCGTGGGGCAGCAATGCTAGATTGTCGCTTTAGTGAGCAGGCAGAGCATGTCCCAATAAAAAAGAGAAGATTCTTATTGAGGTCCTCACCATCACCACCACCACCACCACCTATTGTTTTTTCTCAACACACTGAGACTGGAAGCCATACAAAAAGCGATGATGCTTCAAACAAACATGTAGATGTGAAGTCTGTTGCTTCTGACATCAATTCGAGCAAGATTATTAACAATTCTATTGGCCTCAAGGATGAGATATCTGAAGAAGCACACACAAGTTTCAGTGATGGTGAAGATTTCTCTGGTATATCAATACTTGCAGCTGCTGCCTGCAGTAGCAGTTTGGGAAGAGATTTTAGAGATACAAAGGATGGATTGGTTTTTGAAGAGTCTTCAGCTCAGGGACAGGCTCATGAAGTTTCTTCTATTACTGATGCACAGTTATCAACCAGTGGAATACTGAAGGAAGATATTCCCAATTTTTCTGGAATGCCAACTGTTGGAACTTTATCCTGTGAAGGAATTGAACCTGTTGGAGAGCCTGTATCTATCTCAGCTACTGTAAATTCATCACAAAACGTGATTGCCGGGAAAAGTGCTGGGGATACTTCACTGAAGGTGGATCCTTCAACTGTCTCAGGTGATGTTTCATGTAGCAAGGATGAAGAAAGAGTGGGGAGCCAAAAGCAGTGCTCCCGAGATGACAGGTTTCATTGGGACTTAAACGTCATAATGGATGCATGGGAGGACCCTTTTGAGTCCTCAGTGGACCAGAATGATGTCCCTCTTAGTGCTTCTCAAGATGTTGGGAAAAATAGCCATGATGATAACATGGAGGACTTAAAAGTTCATGATTTGCAGTTTAAACTTGCCTCTGCATGTGTAGAGCAGGACTCTGTCATACCTGATGAGTCAAGAACATTGGATAATCAACATTTAGAAGAGAACAAGCTAAATCTTGATATCAGCAATTGCAACCATGTTGTCCAGCCCACTAGCTTGGATGAAAAGCCTACGCTATCAGACTGCAACAAAAACCTGGATATTGTGAGTGAAGATTCCAAATTTATGTGCCATAGCAGAATCACTAAACCCACTAATGGATCGGTGGACAATGCATTGGACCCTGCAACTCATCCGCCAGCATCTGGTACTATAAATGAGCGTGATGATGTTTGTGTGCGAAGTCTGAAATTGAATGTTGGTGAGCATCCTAAGGGAAGGCCTAAGCTTGAGGGCTTGAATTTAAGTATTAGTGGATCCCACTGTATGTTAGCAAATGTTAAGAGTTCATGTGTGTCTGATGATACACAACCAAGTCTTTGTGTCTCTTCTTCCTCAGACATTTTGATGGAAGTCAAGCCAGATTTAGCAATTCTAGGGAGTATGAAGACATCTCAGGAATTGCGGTACAATAAAAATGCTGTTGCAGAAAATGGTGGATTTAAAACTTCTGAGGTTCTAGAGCAACCCCATGTGACCACGAGTGGAAACAATCTATCCCATTCTTCTATGTGTGTTGAGGCGACAAACCCCTCAGCTACAAAATGTGAGGTTCTGCCCGCTTCAGATGCCAAGGAGCAGGATTTTGGTAATAGTATCGGTGAAAATTTAGCATGTACTGATGACACAACGGTGAAGGTCTCTGATACTTCTTCACTTTCCAAAGAGACATGTGCGGCCAGTCATGATAGTTGCAGAGCCAACTTGGATAGGAGTTCTCATTGCTTAGGTAAAGTTGCAAGCTGTCCTTTTTCAGTGGTTGGGTCCGATGCAACAATTGAGCTTCAAGAGGCTTATGATTCTCAGTATGAAGATGGAGAAGTGAGAGAACCAAATGAACATCACTGGGAAGGATACGATGTTGCAGATAGAGAAGTGGAACATGTGGACTATGAGTCAGATGAAATGGGCGCATGCACTATTAATCCAACTGGTTCCCTTGTTTCTGAGACAGGCCAGGTTGAGGACAGAGAGAATTGGGGATCACTAGAAGAAGCTATTGTTGCTTCTAGTGCTGGTAGTGTTGACTATGATGTTGGCGGAGAGGCCACCAAACCTGTAGAAAATTATGGGCCTCATGATGAAGAGAACAAGGTCAAGTTGAATCCTAAATCTGAGGAGAAAATCAAGGAATCTGTGTCAAAGGAGCTGCTTGCGGGCAGGAGTAGTTCATCGGATATGGACATTGGAGCAAGCGATGATGAAGGGGGAAAGGATACGTTGGGCAATCATGCTGATGGACTAGAGGATTCCAAATGTGCTGAAATAAAAGTTGAATCAAAACCTTTCAGAAGGGGCTTGCAGTCACGAATTGAAGGTCCAGTTGCGCATGATACTTCATCTAGAGAGGAACGGCAGAACAGAATGGAAAGCAGGTATATCATTGTTGACACTGGTTACTTTCCCCCTTCTTTTTGTCTTCTTGTGTAATTTTTCCTGTAGAATCCCATGAATGCGGTTTTCTGTCTCTTGTCTTCTTCTTTTTTGGATTAAACCATGGCTTTTGTGTTCTGTTGCCTCACATGCTGATGTCTCCCTTGACAGATATGAGGAATCCAGCTCGATGAGATCTTTTGAAAGGACTCGATATTCCTTTCACAATCAAACTAGAGGGCGACTAGCTGACGGTTGGGATGATTTTGCAGATAATCGCAGGGGTTTTAGACGCCATTATTCGCCCATCATGCATCGACATTCAAGGCTAGATGATGATGCTAATATGGAGAGAGATGACATTAGTTATATTGATGTTCAAGGTGATGTGCCATACTCTCATCAGTTTTTACCGAAAAGTCGATCTGGAGGCGATGAAGATGATTGTGCTGGTTTACATTCTCGCTGTCGTCCTAACAGAACATTTAGCCCTGGCAGGCCTTCAACGTTTGGCAGGGGAAGATCCATTAGGTATGGTTCTTTAGTCGAAAACACAGCAGGAAGGGGAAGATATAATGGGCCTTCTCCTGACGATAGCTTTCAGTCTTCCTTAAAATATAGACGTCCTTTGTCTCGTAGGGAGAGAAGTTTTTCTCCTTTTGGAGGGCGTGGACATTCAAATGCACATCACTCCCGAGGAAAATCACCATCTCAATCAAGGAGTCGCTCTCCTATCATGTGGAATTCCCCAAGAGGACGAACTGGGGCTGGAACTGGCGGAAGCACTTTTGTTAGACACCGAAGTAGGTCCCCGAATTTCGTGTCTGAGGTGAGAATGCAGAGACTGAGGTCAGCTCATCATGAAGCTGGTTTCGGGCCTGATGATGCAGTGGGGTTCAGGTCCATTCCTAGGAACCGTGGTTCTCCTCCACATGGCAGGTGGAATTCTAGTGGGAAGGAAGAAATGGGGCATTTTAGAGAGTTTGGTTACAAGCACAGGACCTCTGGATTGGAAAGGTCACCTGGCAGAATTAGGGTGAGGGGTGATAGAGCCGGTGTCTACGATCCCCCACGGAATCTAAAGCCTGATGGATACTACAGAATTTCTGAGGATGCCTCTTCTAGAGGACTTAGATATGAGGAGAATTATGAAGGCAGAAGAAAACATTATGGTCTTCCAAGACGGTTTAGAGGGGAGCAGCAGGACATTGATGATAGTTTTCACTTGGCAAAAGGTATGCGGGATAATATGGCTGGTAGATTACATCAGGACATTGATGATAGTTTTCACTTGGCAAAAGGTATGCGGGATAGAGATGCTTCCGATTTTCAGGGAAGGGGGTTAAGGGGTATGGACAACCGCATCAGTGATCTTCCAAGACGGTTTAGAGGGGAGCAGCATTCGTTCATGTGTGAACAAGACAGTAAATTCAATTCTAATTCAAAGCAATTTGGGGTCAACGTTATGGATTCATCACGTAATCTGAAGTCTGAGGAGCAGTATCGATCATCCCATGGTGGAAGATTCTCCGATATGGATGGAGGCAATCGAGGACGTCGATATGACAACTTTGACAACAGGAGGAAACAGTATGATCCATCTAATCTTATGAAGCGTAGTGATAGTGATGGGTCAGCGATGAGGTTGAATCACAACCTGGATGAGAATTTCCAGGATGCTTCAGATTTTTGCGGCAGGCCAATGAGGAGCTTTGATGGCCGGGTTGGTAGTTTGTCAACGCGGTTGAGGGAAGACAAGGACTCAGCTAGTTGTGGACAAGAGAAGAAACTTGAGGACAATCTGCGTTAAATTAGTGTTCTGAATTCTGTTGACAATAATAATGCAACGGAAGGGGGAAATACTTTCATAACCCTCATGCATATAGGGTCTTTCTGGATGTAACCTTGAAAAGCACGGGAAATATTTAGGCTCCCCTCTCCTTCCCAAAAAAGTTTCGTCACAGTTGCTAGATAATGCTTGTGACTTCCCTTGAGCTGTAAGCTTTTTGGCATTTCATTATCTTTGCCCTATCTTTTGCAGGCCTCCGTTTTTCTTTAATCCAAATGCTTTTTTCTTATTTAAAGCACATGTTACTCTGAGAAAGATGACTGTAGGATTGAATTATACGAGAAATTTTGGGGCAGTTCTTGGTTGATTAGTTGTCCTTTATCTTTGCTTGTGCTTCTCCCTGACCAACCCCCCCCCCCCAAAAAAAACGAAAAAAACCTTCGATCCGTGAAGCACAAGGGAATAGAGAAATGAAGCTGAATGCCTGGGCAATGGACCTCAGTTAGCCTGAAATTTCAAGGTGTGCCTACTGCTCAGTGATGTTCACTTTTCTACCTTCTTTTTTCCCCCTTTTTTGTTTTTTTTTTTTTTGGGGGGGGGGGGGGGGGGGGAGGGTGTGATGGTGTTGGTGTGTTTCATTATTAACCTAGCCGGGAAGAAGACATTGATAAGCAAGTGCTGAACACTCCTTTCCTCTTAGGTCGCTTTTATGGCATAGTTCGACTTTTCGATTATCTGGTAGTGTGAGATGTCAATGCCGAAGTCCTGTACTCGTGGTGCAAGACTAGAAGGCTCCTTAAGGAAAGATTCTATTCTTGCTTATGTGTGCTTGAAGCTGAAATGTATGCTGTAATATCAACAAATTTGTCTGCTTATCTAAGGCTACAGTGGAAGTTTCAACGGATGGTTCTGTCTGCAAATCGTCATTATGTTGAAGGTTGTTGTCACTCTCTTGAGATGTGAAAAGCCTGCGTTGTATGCTGGGTAGATGTGAGAAGCGGTCCTAGAAACAATACCTTGACCATCTTACGTACAAGCTTTCTTCTAGTCGGTGCTTACCATTTTGAACAGCCTCTGTGCTTGTTAGCTGGTCAGTGCTTATTGTCAGCAGTGTAAGTGTGCTTACATTACAACTGGATTTCTCCAATCCTGCTTTAGTGTGATCTTTACAACGTGCTGGTTGTAGAGGACCACAGGTTGGTGTTTATTGTCTCAGGGTGAGATCTTGTCCTTGAATATTGCTTTTCTTTTCTCACATTACTCTCCTTCTGCTATGTTTTCATGAATCTGACAAAAATGTTTCGTGTCTATGTGCAGAAATAATCCAATTCCGATGGAAATGACATTGTGCTATCTTCTGTGCATATTGTGGAGAACTTAAAGAAATGGCCTTACAATCAAAAGATGTCCAAAGCACATGGTTCCCTGGTTCACAAGTTATAGGTTAGTGAGGGTGATAGCAAGTGTCTTTGTGGGTATAGGGGAGAGGGCCAGATAATTGGCTTTGAAGGAAGTGAGGCTCTCTCTATGGTAAACAGGCTTTCTATGGTAATTTTGGGTCGATAAGGAGGACATCGAAGGGCTAGACACTGTTTGATCATGGCAACAAGGCATCCTTCTGGTTCTTGCTTGGTTCGACAGGTTCTTGAACTCTGGGGAAGACTGCCCTAATATACAGAGGGGTTTCGAGGTTTGGGGGAGGCAACCTTTTTGGAGGAGGAATGGTCAGCAGCCTGAACCTCGCTCGCGTGAGGATTGCTAATGGAAGCTCTGATAACTTGTAGACAGTAGCGATTCAAAGATTGGAATTGGATAACCCCCATCATTATTCCAGGTGAAGTACTGTTCTTCTTCTATGTTTCCCTCATTAAGCTGCGTTTTTCTGTTAATGAGCACTTGTTCAGCATTACACTCATTGACAGCTTACATTTGGTTGTAGGGTCTTGTTTCGCCATGGAAATGAGACTGCTTTTGTTGAAGCAAAAAGGGCATCTTTAAGGCATGATCCAATGGGATGTGATTTTGTTTGGTTTGATTATTGTTACACTTCATGCTCCACTCAATTTCCAAACCTAATCATTATGCCCACGCCTGCTTACTTTTAGGCGTGAAGCGGTTAGATATATGCGATCTTATCAGTTGAAGTGTAAAGAGTTCTTGATTAGATTGTAGACTGGAACGGTATTGTTTTACGTTCTAACAAAAAATAGTAGTCCAGTGAGACATTTATCTGTGACTTGCACCTTTGCTACTCTTCTTTATCCCTTGGAAAACAATCCTAATTAAATGTTTGTTTTTTTTCCAATTTTCTCCTTTAGTACATGGGTTGATCTAGCATTAGTGAAGATGGCTTCTTTTTATTGTAAAAATCAGCATGTACTTGACACAATAAAAATTTAGAAATAAAGATAAGTGTGTATTCAATTGATATATGCGACAAATATACGTCAAAAAAATACAGACGACACATTTGAGAGCACCTGTTTCCGAATATAATCAATAATTTACAATTTTATAACATCTTTGGAATTAGCCTCGTGTCATCCAAAAAAAGATGGATGATTTCTAACCCATCATGTCATGGATTTTTGTCTACTAGTAATTTCTTCCAACAAAAGTCATGCTTATCTCAAACTTAATGACGGTAGTGAGAAACATGCTTTGCCTACCAAACCTTCCAATAATTGACCAAAAAGAAAAGAGTGGGATATGCTTCGCCAATTTGTGAAGTGATACCTTTTGTTTGAGACATCTAAATTCTTGGGGAATCCAAGCCAATTGGCAATGACTCAGTTTTCTCCTACACCTTTTTTCCCCCTTCTATTTGAGGGTTTGGGTAAACAAAAACAGGGAGAGATAAAAAACTTGTTAAAAACTGGAAAGACCTGTGAGCTGTAGTTTGTAGAATACTAAATGCTATCAATAATGATATGATTATTTTTTGAAAGGGAATTATGTGCATGAAATCTATGCAAAACATTGCTTCAATATTTATGAAATTTCACTCGATTTCTAAAATCAAAATAGAAATATGTCACAAGCGTTAAATCTGACCTTCGTATGAATAATTTCTCAACTTTTCTAATCATAACTTAATTATTTATATTACTTCTGCCAAATTTCAATGGTTGAAGCAACTTGACATCATCAAGCACTTAATTGCATTCCCATGTCCCATAATCAATAATTGAATGGATATGCTTTGCCACTAAAAGATTTTTCATTCATTTACAAGCAAGAATCCTACATCTAGAAGAAACCAAAAAACAAAGTTTCCAAAAGTCAAATAATCTCCTTGTTTTTTTGGGGGGCTGTTGAATTTTACTCCTTAAAGCTTAAAAAAAGGAGAACATTATCATCAATACAACTCAAAAAAAAAAAAAAATATAATAAGGGTTTGAAGCAGAAGTAGATCTGATAAATGAGTCATTTGATTTGGGTATAAATTAAGTTAAGTCTGGATCAAACGAACTTCAATTCGAATCGATTTCGAATCAACTGATGTTTGATCTAATACACTTACCACGTAAAAATAAGTATTTTAAGTCAGATCAATTTAAATTTTGAGTTTATTTTTTATTGAGCCTATTTTAAATGTTGCGTTGAATATATGTCAGGATCGTTTAGTTTGAATTTCGAGGGTCAATTCTGACAGGTCTAAGCAGAAGCATAAATGCGTGGTGAAGCATGTATTGCCTCCTCATCATCGGAAGGGTTTGCAGATTGATAGTGAGAGAAAGAGGAGAGAGAAACCGAGAGATTCTTCCGCCATAGCCATTGCTACTTTTCTAGAGAGAGAAAAGGAGGAATTTGTGCTACGAAATTGCATTGAAGGAGCAAAGGCATCTGGAATTCACACTACTATCGAATTCGAATGGTATCTTCAATGGAGGAGATGAGATGAGATGAGATCAGATGAGATGAGATGACTATCTTAAAAGGACTGGAAAACAACTTTCAATTACTTCAAGTGTTATAGTGTTTATTCATTCATTCCTCTACTTCCTGTTCTTCTCGACTTCTTCATCCATCGTTTGTTGGTGATTTTCTGATTGGGGGTGATGATTGTTGGACTACTACTGTTTTGATTGAGTTTAGAATTCGACTGGATTGTGTTTCTTTAAAGATCTGTGAAATCTCGAGGAGATTGGAGTAGGAGAACTGCAGGTATTGAACCCTAAAGAGGTTTTAAGTGTTCTGTTTAATATGTGTCTGTTGTGTTGATTGATTTCTGCTTCTTGTTATTGTTGTTTCGATCGTCTTCTTGGGTTTTGCAAGTAAAGTCAGGGAAGTAATATGCTTTACTGTGAAGATCTCTAGAATCAACGCTTGGAAATTTCTGAGTGAGAGAAAACAAAACATGTTTTTTGAATGAGATGAGACATTCATGGTGGCGGCAACTGAGATTGACAACGGATGTCTTGTAAATACAGCAGGTCGATATTCGCCCTAATTTTATCGGCAGATTGGGGGGAATTTGTCGGTTTAGTTTGTTTGTCATGTTATCAGTTTGTGGAGGCGTTTCTGATTCAGTTATGACATTCACTAAAACGTACGCTGTGAGAGGAAAAAGGGAATCTTCCTAGGTCAACTGCTTTGAGCAGCTTGCACTCCTGCTATTTTATTGATTTCCTGGGTACTGGGTTGTGTTTGATGCCATGGGATATATCTCCTTCTGCATTTTTCTGACAACATGCTGATTTCCTCAGGCTATTAGTTGATCTTGCTCTGCCCCGGCTGTTAATTTATGCGTCTACTTTGAGTGAAATAATCTAATCTATTACTTCGAGTGAATTTAAGTATCAAGGTTCATTGGCCAAATTATGTTGGGTTATTCGATTTGAGTTATGAATGTTGTGAACCCAATAATTTGATGATATACATCTGGGGTATTTTGATTTGAGTTGTGAATGGTGTGAGCCCAATAATTTGATGATATATGTTAGTCTTCTTATTAGATCCGTTTAGAGCACTTGCTGTGCTTCAGTTGAATCATGTGGGATTTTGACAGGCTTTTCAAAGAGATGGCAACCATTGTACTACCTCTGTGCCCCTTATCATAATTTGCAATACTTTCTCCGCAGGTTCCCTTTCCAGACTTGAGTGGTAATATCTTCCTGTTGTGTCGTTCTTGCAGTAATCCTCATTGTTCTCTTCAGTTTGTGTGGGTTCTTATTTGTGTATTTTATGTGGGTTGGGTGTCTGACTAGATGCCAACAGCCCCGCGGCAATGGGGATATCAAGTGAATATGTTTTTTCTTTCCTGCAGTATTACCTTGTATGTTTTAATGTGGCCCTTTACTTGGTTATTGTAGCGTCTTGATTGTTGAAATATTGATACTGGGCAGGCAGACGTTTCCTTTAATGGGAGAGGATCTTCATTGACACTCATGCTGAGGACCTTTGGCTTGGAACTTACAAGCCTAGTTAATTCTGATCCAGCTTGGAAGGTTCCAAAGGGTAGCAGAAGTGTGTCCAAACGGGGCAGGAAAACAGTTTGTGAAAGCTTAAAGAACTGTACTGGGTTGATCAATAGAAGTTCAGAGTCTTCGAACATGCCGGTATCTGGATCTGAGAAGGTCTATTATGCTCCTATTTAGATGAGATTCAATCTGAAATTACTGAAACACTCGACTAGGTTATCTTTGGTTAATGTGTGCATTCTAAAAGATTCTGTCATCTTCTGTTTCACAGCATGGGGCGTCAATGGTAGATTGTCGCTTTAGTGAGAAGGCAGAGCATATCCCAATAAAAAAGAGAAGATTCTTATTGAGGTCCTCACCATCGCCACCGCCACTGCCACCGCCTTCTGTTATTTTTTCTCAATGCACTGAGACTGGAAGCCATACAAAAAGTCATGATGCTTCAGAAAATTGTGCAGATGTGGAGTCCGCTGTGTCTGACATCAATTCTAACCAGATTATTGACAATACTGTTAGCCTCAAGGATAAGAAATCTGAAGAAGCCAACAAAAGTTTTGATGAAGGAGAAGATTTCTCGGGTATATCAATACTTGCAGCTGCTGCCTGCAGTAGCAGTTTGGGCAGAGATTGTAGTGATACAAAGGATGGATTGGTAGCTGAAGAGTCTTCACCCCAGGGGCAGGCTCGTGAAATTTCTCCTGTTCTTGATACACACTTACCAACCAGTGAGATATTGAAGGAAGATCTTCCCAATTCTTCTGAAATGCCAACTGGTGGAGTTCTGTCCTGTGCAGGCCCTGAACCTGTTGGAGAGCTCGTATCTATATCAACCTCTGTAAATTCGTCACAAAATGTGGCTGCTGGAAAAGGTGCTGAGGATAATTCATTGAAGGTGGATCCTTTAACTGTATCAGGTGATGCTTCGTGTAGCAAGGATGAAGAAATACTGGGGAGCCAAAAGCAGTGCTTCCGGGATGATAGGTTTCATTGGGACCTAAACGTCATGATGGATGCATGGGAGGAACCTTTTGAGCCCCCAGTGGAACAGAATGATATCCCACCTAATACATCTCAAGATACTGGGATAAGTAGACATGATGATAACATAGAGAACTTAAAAGTTCATGATTTGCAGTTTAGACTTGCCTCTACATGTGTGGCGCAGGACTGTGTCCTACCTGGTGTGCCGAAAACATTGGGTAATCAAAGTTTGGAAGAGAACAAGCTGAATCTTGATATCAGCAGTTGCGACCATGTTGTTCAGCCTGCTAATTTGGATGAAAAGCATCTGCTATCAGACTGCAACAAAAACCTGAAAATTGCGAGCGAAGATTCTAAATTTATGTGTCATGACAGAATTACCAAACCCAGTGACAGATCTTTTATTACTGCCTTGGACCCTGCAAGTCATCCGTCCGCATCTGGTACTACAAATGAGGATGATGATGTTTGTGCGAAGAGTCTGAAATTGAATGATGATGAACATCCTAAGGCCAGGCCTAACCTTGAGAGCTTGACTTTAAGTACTAGTGGATCCCATTGCATGTTAGAAAATGTTAAGAGTTCATCTGCATCTGATTTAATGCAACAAAGTCTTTGTGTCTCTTCTTCCTCAGCCATTTGGCCAGATTCATCAATTCTAGGGAGTATGAAGACATGTCAGGAATTGTGGTACGATAATGGTGCTGTTGCAGAAAGTGGTGGAATTAAAACTGCTGAAGCTCTAGAGCAACCCCAGGTTGCCTCTGGTAGAGGCGATGTATCCCATTCTTCTATGTGTGTTAAGGGGCCAAACTCCTTGTCTACAAAATGTGAGGTTCTGGCAGCTTTAGATGTCAAGGAGCAGGATTTTGGTTTTAGTAAGGGTGAAAATGACACAATAGTGAAGGTCTCTGAAAATTATTCACTATCCAAAGAGACATGTGAGGCTAGCCATGATAGTTGCGGTGCTAACTTGGATAAGAGTTCTAATTGCTTAGGTAAAGTTGATGCTGCACAAGCTGTTAATCACAATGATGATAGCCATGTTTGCTGCCATCCGAATTCAGCGGTTGGAACTGTTGCGAAAATTGAGCTTCACGAGGCTTATGATTCTCAGTATGAAGATGGAGAAGTGAGAGAGCCAAATGAACATCCTTGGAAAGGTTATGATGTTTTGGATAGAGAAGTTGAACATGTGGACTATGAATCAGATGACATGGGAGCATGCACTGTTACTACTACTGGTTACCTTGTTTCTGAGTCAGACCAAGTTGTGGACAGAGAGAATTGTGGACCAGAAGAAGCAGCTATTGTATCTGCTGGTGTTTGTAATGTTGACAATGAGGTTAATGTGGAGGCTGGCAAACCTGTTGAAGATTGTGGACCGTATGAGGAAGAGAACAGGGTCAAGTCGAACCCTCACTCTGAGGAGAAAATGAAAGAATCTGTGTCTAAGGAGCTGCTCGCAGGCAGAAGTAGTTCATCAGATATGGATATTGTAGTAAGCGATGATGATGGGAGAAAGGAGAGATTGGCTAATATTGCTGATGGGCCAGTGGATTCCAAATGTGCTGAAATAAGAGTTGAATCAAAACCATTCAGAAGGGCCTTGCAGTCAAGAATTGAAGGTCCAGTTGCACATGATACCTCATCTAGAGAGGAACGGCTGAACAGAATGGAAAGCAGGTAGCATTCTTGACACTGGTTACTTTCCCTCTTTTTTTGACTTCTTATGGAATTTTGGCTATGGAATCTCATTTGGGCTGTTTGCCCTCTCTTGTGCCTATTTTTTCTTTGTTTGGGATGAAACCATACCTTTGGTGTTCTTTTGTCTCACATGCTGATGTCTTCCTTGACAGGTATGAGGAATCCAGCTCGATGAGATCTTTTGAAAGGACTCGATATTCCTTTCACAATCAAGCTAGTGGGCGACAGGCTGATGGTTGGGATGGTTTTTCGGATAATCGTAGGGGTTTTAGACGCCATTATTCGCCCATCATGCATCGACATTCGAGGCTAGATGATGATGCTAGTATGGAGAGAGATGACCTTGGTTGTGCTGGGGTGCAAGATGATGTATCGTACTCTCATCAGTTTCTTCCTAAAAGTCGATCAGGAGGCAATGAAGATGATTGTGCTGGTTTACATTCTCGCTGTCGGCCTAATAGAACATTCAGCCCTGGCAGGCCTTCAACATTTGGCAGGGGAAGATCTGTTAGGTATGGCTCTTTAGTCGAAAACGGAGCAGGAAGGGGGAGATACAATGGGCCTTCTTCGGGTGATAGTTTTCAGTCTTCCTTAAAATATAGACGTCCTTTGTCTCAGAGGGAGAGAAGTTTTTCTCCTTTTGGAGGTCGTGGACATTCAAATACACATCACTCACGAGGAAAATCGCCATCTCAATCAAGGAGTCGCTCTCCTATCATGTGGAATTCTCCAAGAGGACGAACTGGGGCTGGAAGTGGTGGAAGCTCTTTTGTCAGACACCGTATTAGGTCCCCGAATTTTGGGACTGATGTGAGAATGCAGAGACTAAGATCAGCTCATCATCAACCTGGCTTTGGGCCTGATGATGTAGTGGGATTCAGGTCCATTCCTAGAAACCGTGGCTCTCCTCCGCATGGAAGGTGGAATTCTGCTGGGAAAGAAGAAGTTGGGCATTTTGGAGATTTTGGCTACAAGCAAAGGTCCGCTGGATTGGAAAGATCGCCTGGGAGAATAAGGTTGAGGGGTGATAGAGCTGGCATCTTTGATCTCCCTCGGGATCTAAAGTCTGATGGATGCTATAGAATTTCTGATGATGCCTCGTCTAGAGGGCCTAGATATGAGGAGAATTATGACAGCAGAAGAAAACATTATGGTCCCCTCCGGCCAGCAAGGCGTAGCTATGAAGATAATATGGCTGGTAGACTACATCAGGACATCGGGGATGGTTTTACCGTGTCAAGAAGTATTCGGGATAGAGATGTTTCTGATTTTCAGGGCAGGGGGTTAAGGGGTATGGACGACCGCATCAATGATCTTCCAAGGCGGTTTAGAGGGGAGCAGCGTCAGTTCATGTGCGGACAAGATGGTAGATTCAATTCTAATTCAAAGCAATTTGGGGTTGATATTATGGATTCATCACGTAATCTGAAGTCCGAGGAGCAGTATCGATCATCCCATGCTGGAAGATTCACTGATATGGATGGAGTCAATAGAGGATGTCGATATGGCAATTTTGACAGGAGGAAACCGTATGATCCACCTAATGTTATGAAGCGCTGTGACACTGACGGTTTAGAAATGAGGTTGAATCAGAACTTAGATGAGAAATTCCAGGATGCTTCAGATTTTTGTGGCAGGCCAATGAGGAGCTTTGATGGCCGGATTGGTAGTTTGTCAACGCGGTTGAGGGAAGACAAGGACTCAGCTGGTTGTGGACAAGAGAAGAAACTTGAGGACAATCTGCAGTAAGTGCTGTGAATTCTGTTGACAATAATAATGCAATGGAAGGAGAAATACTGCCATAACCTTCATGCACAGGGTCTTTCTGGATGTAACATTGGACAGCTCAAGAACTATTGAGGCCCCCCCTCCCCCTCCAAAAAACAGTTTCATCATAGTCACTACATATAGGCTGTAAGTTGTTTTGCGCTTAGCATTATGTTCGGCCTTTTTTTTATCGGCCGTTTTTCTTTAATTGAAATGCTTTTTTTTAAAAACCTTGTTTCTAGCGCATGTTACTCTGGCAAAATATGACAGTAGGACTGAGTCAAATCAGAAATTTTGGGACAGCTCTTAATTTATTAGTTTTTCTTGATCTTTGCTTGTGCTTCCTTTTCTTTTTTGGCTTTTCTCTCTGTTTCTTCTATCCATGAAGCGCAGTGGGAGAAATGAAGGTCAATACCTATGCAATGGACGACAGTCAGCCAGAAGCTTCATTTTTTGGGGGGGGGGGGTTGTTAGGTGTTGGTGTGTTTCATTACCAACCCAGCTTGGGAAGACGTTGAGAAGCTACACACGGAGGATGACAGCAAGTGCCAGAGCATTGTCCACTGGTATGCTCGCCAACTACTTTCAAGGCATGTTCTGGGGAGGCTCCTTATAGTGGCTCTGCTAAGTGCGCAACACTTCTATTTTCTTAGGTAGCTTTCACGGCACAATGCATTTACTTATCTGCTACTGTGAGATATTCATGCCGAGTCCTGTGATTGTAGTGGGAGGCTTCTTATGGAAAGGTTCTTTTCTTGCTTATGTGCTTGAAGCTGAGATTTATGCTGCAATATGTATAATTGCCTCTGCTTATCTAAGGCTACAGTGGATGTCGACTGATAGTTCTTTCCTGCAAATTGTCATTCCCTTGAAGGTGGTTGTCACAATCCTGAGATATGAAAGCTTGCATTGTATATTTTGCATACATGTCAGAAGTCGTCCTAGAAATGATACCTTGACCATCTTATGGACAAGCTTTCTTGCAGTCCATGTTTGCTGTTTTTGAACAGTGTCTGGGTCTGCTAGCTGGTCAGTGTTTAGTGTCACAGGGTAAGGATGCTTACAGTTGTGATCTTTACGAAATGGGGGTCATACAGGCCAGTGTTTATTGTCTGAAGGTTAGATCTTGTTCTTGAATATTGTTTCTCGTATTTCTCTCCTTTTGCTATATTTCCATGAACATCTGACAAATTTTCCTCATATAAATACAGAAGTAATCCAGTTGTGATGGAAGCTTACTTGGTGCTATCTTCTGCAACTGTTTCTTGGCGTTAAAAGGCTGTGTTTATAAACATGAGGTGGTTGAGCAGTTTCTTGGAAGTGAAATCTTGTTGAATTTCACACTTTTGCGATGGTGAGCATTAGAGAATCCTATTTAACATGGCTTGGATGAAGCTGAGTAATTATTGCTCGCATGATTTGCGCTACTTTTTGCTGTCCGAATATGTTCAAAAAGGTATGCTGATTATTTGCCTCCACATGTGGTTGATGCCATGAGTCCAGGGTGAGTTGTGGGCTTATAGAAGCCATTTTCATTTTCAGCAAGCCCCGATCTATGTAAGGATTGAGGTAGTGTTTATACAAGCATATCATTGACCGTTGTAGGGTGCCGATTAGTTGGTGATGTGTAGTTCACTCAGACGTCCCTTTTGACTCTGGAGAATGTGCAAGTGGTGTAGTAATCGAGACTTCGGGGAAGTTCATCTCTGTTCTGAAACACAATAAATGTAGGAGGGAGGTGCCAATATGAGTTTGTTTAACTGATTTGAGCTGGATCTTTCTGGTGGTTTCAAAATCCTCAAGAATCATCTAGTCTACTAATCACCGTCAATTACTTTCGTTTCGCTGAATGAAGATCATTGAGACTCATAATCAGGACGTTGACATGCATCAAGCTAGTGTCATGTAGCAATGCAAACTGGACGCATTCCTGAGGGTTTTTGAGAATTATTATTCTTTTTAATCTGATCTTGGTCATGGCAGGCATCAAATGCGAGTGGAATTTGGAAACTTTTGTTTGATCGCAATTGTTCATAGTTCATGTGTCGTGGTCTGGATCATGAAAGTGGTCCATGTCTTCAAGAGATGATGGTGCCCAGTGCAGAGTTTCATACACGATGGTGGATAGTGATGCTGGAGGAACCAATGCCAGGTACGGATGGAGTCACTGTTTTTCCATATATTGTGTGTCATTCTGGGCTGCCTCTGCTTTGCTGGAATGTGTTTCTTTTGGGTTATTCTTTAAAAGGGTAGAATGCAAGTATGCAATAGGAGGGCCCCTTGCCATCGGGGCAAGGCGCAATGCAGCATCGTACAAGAGTACCCTGAGGCTTGGAAGATGTGATTAAGCACAGTGTATCATCGGATTCAATATTATTTATTCTTCAACATCTTCCTCAGTGGACTGGGTTTGCCTGCAAAAGCCATTTCTTGGCGGAGAAACTGGTAGCTGCAGCTAGACGTGATTTCTGAAGTTCCTCAAGTTGGCGCTGTTGTTGAACTGTCTGTGCTGATCTACGGGACCTATGCCCGAAATGCTGCAACTTGTGAGTGTTTTCTTGAAACAATCGGGTAAATTTATGCACCCGGAAGACGAGTTCTCCATCAGAGCAATTGTGACATGGTAGGGGCCTTCTCCCCATCAGCGTTTATGGCATTTATGGACCTGAATGAGTACCTCTCATGGTTTCTGATTTAGGAGAGACTGATGTTTTTCAAGTCCGGAATTTCATAGTCTGCAAATTGTGCATCCAAAAAAATTGATGTTCCCCAACTCTTGCTATTTTGGAGTTCACTTGAGAATTTGGCTGCCACTCCCAAGTGATAACCCTTTCCGAGGGCACCAAAATGCTTGAAGAACCAAGCCAACGACAGAGTCTACCCTGTCCCAAGTTTCATTTGTGTGAACTGAGGGGAATTGTGTGGGTTCGGTTTTCACGAGTTTTGAAGAGATTCAAATATTGACGGCCCCAAGCCGAAGGCCACGTGGGGATTAAGCAGCTTATCTCTTCACGTTTCCATGATGTGATAGGGCTCCTACCCCCATTCCCATCACAATGAGATGAGGACAACAAAGATATTATGTGAATGGTAGTTTAAACAGACAAAATGAGGAAAGGACAATAATAAATAGAGAAATACTAGCTGACCTAACCAAGAGGTCAATGATTGAGAATTGACTACATTAGATATGCCTTTGTGCAAGCAGATTTTGTTCTAAAAATGGCGGGTCTATTTTTTTTTTTTTAAAAAAAAACCCAGAGAGAGAGAGAGAGACCCAAATAAAATGTCGGAAAATATTGGGGGCGGTCAAAATGTCGAGTTCCTGCTCAGCTTTTTTCTGAGGTTCGAAATGTATTATCCGAAAATGATTAGATACGAAGGTATAAAATGCCAAATAAAATCAGCAAACGTTTGCTGAGTGTTCATGCTTTGTTGCTTTGATGCACAGAAGTTCTCTGTGAAATGCTGGAGAGACCGAGGTCGAGGTCACCGTAGAGCTGATTATCTGAGGTGCATCCCATGTACATTGCTGTGGATTGGAGATTAAAAATCGGATATCGTGCTATCCTTAGAGCATTTCCAGTCTGGTATGCTACGTCAGTAAAAGTTCTACAATTTTTAAAATTGCATTATATCACTTCTTCAACCTATAAAACTTAATTTTGATCATCCAATAAAAATACTTCTCATGCACCCACCTTATAAAACACAACTTTTTTTAAAATTATTTAAAAAGTTATATACTTTAAAAAAAAAGAAAAAATATATTAAAAAAGCCAAAAGGTGGCCCGCGGGGAGAAACGTCTGTCCGTTCTCCCCCGTGTGGCACACCTCCTTCTCTCCTCTCATATGGTGACAGGTGGCAGTGTGGGGCCCACGTTCCCTTTTTTCACGGTCGGCTGCGAATGCTCTTAGAACATTCCCAGTCAGAGTCCCAATTTTTGCCTTTTTGGAACTCTAGCCTGCCACGTTAGCGAAAATTCTATAATTTTGAAACTTGCATTCCATCACTTCTCCAACCTATGGAATTTCAATTTTAATCATTCAATAAAAATATTTATCATGAACCCACCTTATAATACACAATCTATTTTTTAATCATTTAAAAATTATTTACTTACTCAAAAACAAAAGAAAAAAATAAAAAATATACTAAAATAATATAAAAGTTACAACGCGGGGAGACACGCACAGGCATTTTCCCCCGCGTGCAACTTTTCTCCTTCTCCTCTCATTTTGCAACACATGGTGTTGTAGGGCCCGCATTCCTGTTTTTCTTATGCGCTACGAATGTTCTTAGCGACCTTAAGAGATTTTATCAGTTAAATTAGCTAATACAATATTAGCCTGTCACATTTCTCTTCAATTATTTTTCAAAGTAAATTCAACTCAATTTAGTACAATAAAAATAAGCTCAGTTTAGCCAAAAATTAGTTCGGTTTAGCAAAAATAAATTCAGTTCAATTTAACAAAAATAAACTTGATCCAATAAAAATAAATTTAATTCAATTCAATTTAGACAGTCTTAATAGAAATAAGGTGAAAAGAATATGACATTAATATGACACGTGAGAGTGGTTGGGGTCCCTAATCAGGTACTCTTTTCGTGTGTTCATCTGGGAAAACTCTTGAAAATGAATTTAAAGCATCTGAGTTGGAATGATAGAGATGGGCCCTGTAATAGGTGATGGTTGGGCTTGGATGTTTGTGGTGAGTCTTGGAATTGAACCTGGGCTCTAGAGCTTGTTTGTTGGGCTTTCATGTTTTGAACCGTGGAGTTGGACATAAAATTCCAACCTACAAATGCTCAGCATATCCCAAAATATCCCAAAATATGGTACCCTAAAGGGATGCTAGCTGTGGTATGGTGTAAGTTGGTGTCCATTCCAACCTATAAATGCTTAACATATCCCAAATTATTGCAACCCTAAAGGGATACGATTGTGTGAATGTCAACTAGCCTAGTGGATAAAGTCTTTGAAAGTTGTTGCTGTAGACCTGGGTTCGAATTCCGTCTGCACCGACCTTTGCACCTCATACGCCCCGAAAAAAGGGTACTGCTGTGATATGGTGTAAGTTGGTATCTAAATGTAATGGCTTGTTCAGTTCGACGCAATCAAACTTGTAGGTTATAACAAATGCGTAACTTTTTTTAACCATGTTGGATTGTAGAAGTTTATAAAAGTATTGTAGTAAAAAAAAACATTACCGTGCAAATAATCAAGGTAACTATGTAACTACAATCACATTACAAGATTACTTTTATTCAGATTATCATTATATTACATTCAAGTAAGTGCCAAATAGAAGTTCGAGATTTGGGATCTTTCAAATGTTTTTCAGATGCTAATATGTTAATTTTGCACATAGAATGTTGTTTTCCTTCCCATTTGACCTCTTTCAAACCATTTGCGCAAGGAGATAGAAAAAGAATTTGGGCCTTTGATCCTTTATTGACAAGAGGAGAAATATTGTCGGTAGATAGAAGATAAAACTCTTACATCATAGTTTTATTTCATCCACAATGGATAATTCGATGACATTGTTGAAACAAACAAGTAACAGAATTATGTAAACCGACGTGAGTTAATTAAAGAAATGACAAAAGCTAAGGAGGGTTACAATCAAAACTGAGTCATCTGTCAATTGATTTCTTGCTAGTTGTAAGGGAAATTTTATAAATTTCAGTGCATTTCATTGGTTGGAAATTAAAATATATAGCAAGGTTTTTTTTTTAAAAAAATAAAGCCAAATATTGTGAACGTGAAATTGATTAACATTGTACTCATTTGTTTCTTCTTTCTTCTTTTTTGGGGGGGGGGTGTTTTGCTAATAATTGTAGTTTTGTCGGGGAATAATTATATACAAACAGAAATTTCTTGCACTTATATAAACCACAAAATTACACATATTACATCATATGAGGTGGCACCAAGTACTCTCTTCGTCCATGCATGTACAGATTTATCATTTAGATTTGTTTGTACGTTAGGGAACATAACGTAAGAATTATTCACTTTGTTAATTATGGTACAATTAGAGTGATAAATTTTGCATGAATGTAAGTAATTTTAAAATTGTAAATTTTTGTAGGAGAGCATTTCAAATTAAGTTAGCGTGAGACGGCTAATGTGACCTTGTTTTATTAAAAAAAATGAAGAGTTGAACAGCTTTTAGGTTGTGTACTCGTGCGCATTGTAGAATAACGATTAACGAGCAGTTGATCGAGTAATTTAATTTGATAGATGGCACATAGAAGGGTAATATTCTTAGAAAACCGAATAAAGTACAAATAATGAGGTGACGTCAAATTGAAAGACTCATCAAATTGCAAATGCTAATATGAGCATGTTTTACTATGTTGATGTGCCTTGATGGTGAGTGTGACTGTTGCATTAGAGGAATTGCATTTGTTTGCAAGAGAACACGTTGTTTTGTACTCGAGGTGAATATTGCACTCGTTTTGTCTCCCCAAAAAAAATACCTTTGTTTGAATTTTAAGGTAAGAGTTTATAAATTTTGATTTAGATAAGACTTCATCATCCCAACTACGTCACAAGTAAGTCTCAAGATCCAGGAGGGGAGGCCTAGATCCGTAATGGGCTGCCATGAGGGGGAAAGATCTGACCTCGTTTGAGCCCGCAAGAATGAGAATTTTGTGGAATTATCATTTTACCCTTAGCTATACTACCCTATAAATACCCACTTACCTAGTCTGAGAAGGGGGATGAATGTTCACAGAAATTCAGGCTCTAATATTGCAAGCGTCAAGATTGCCCCTTTTGGTGAAAGATCTGACCTTCCCTGAAGTAGACACAAACCCGAATCATTTCTCTTTTAGTCATCTTTTTCCCGCTCTTGTTTAGAGTACTGACTTGAGCGTCGGATGGGCATTTCTCGAATCCAAAATCCAAGGTTTGCCTTTTTGCAAGGAAGAAGAAGAAGGAAAGGGACGTCGACCTAGCGTGTCTATCATCTTGTAAGCTCGTTCTTTGCCACCTCATGATCACCTCTAATAACTCTATTTGGAAACAAAATTTGACTATTAGTTTATCAAAAATATATATGAATTTATGGTATGTAACCACCACCATAAGAATTATTGTAAAGAAAACTTGCACAAGACTATAATCTTATTATTTTTGTTACTACATATTGTGAGAAATTGATGATCAAAATGTTTTATTGGAGACTACAAAATATCAAAGTAGGCAATTATTTTGGGACAGAGAGAATTTGTTTTTACGGTGTTAGTTGGTGCTCTCCTAAATGCTTCCTCGAATACTCTTTTGGTTATTCATAGCTTTCAAAGTAATATTTGTCAATTAATTATTATAAAAAAATAAAATCTCGATATAATTTAATTATTGATGAAGAATTAGACCTCATATGAATATAATGGATACCAAATTAATATGTTGATGTCATTTTTTTTCCAACTTATCATAAGTGAGTCAAATGTTGACAAGTGTTGGTTGGCCTAATGAGTACTAATTGTTCAGAAGTCAGAACAGATTATCAATGTTGATGAGTATTGATCAATGACAATGTTGATGAGTGTTGATAATAATGATGAGTCAGTGCTAAAAAATACAGCTGACTGTTGATTAGTACTAGCCAATGGTAATTTATGCTATTTATTATCAATCAATACTGATCAACGTTAAATACAGATAATAAGTATTTGGGATAAGTTAAAAAGAACAAATTTTTAGGGCGTGTTTGGCAACAACGTTTGGCATTTTGGCTAAATCAATATACTCATCACGTAATTTTTAGTGTTCGGTAACGTAGTATTTTGACTAGTATTTCAAGTAGCGTTTAGCGTTTTAAGTAGCGTTTTTGAAAAACTAATAGTATTAACATTTTACATCCAAAAGTAGCATTTCATATTTTTTTTACCAAAAATTATCCTTTGAAAATTTTATCTTTGAAAATTATCTACATCCTTTTATGTCAATTTACATTAATCAGCTAATCCAACAGCTAAATTTACTACTAATTTTACCGAACAGGGCCTTAGTCAATGAGACTTCGACTGCTTTATGATGCTGGAAAGAAGTATAATGGAGAATAACTTTCACAGTAGAAAATGAATTATTATGGAAGAGTCTTCATGCCTTCAATTAAGACATGATCACAGGCCCAATATTTTTTTATGACAAATTTACGTGCCTATGGAATATTATTTCCATGCATCAATACTAAATTTGTACCTGCATCATATCTGCAAGTTTTTCTCCATTATATTGATGAACAAAAGCATAATAATTACATTGGTATAATTTCTTTGTAATGGTCCACTTAACAATTTATATGTTGTGATCACTAATCATTTGTGGGCAGATCTTTAAATTACAGTGGTCCACAATAACCCAATTATAATTGTACTATATACATACTTTTTTTTTTTTTATATAGATATGGTAGACTGGATATAACAACTTTATTTTTTAATGATAAATATATTGATTCCATAGAATTTTTAATTACCAATTCCTTTGTAAAAAGAAAATAGATAATATTTTAATTAGAAATACTAATACTTTATTTCACTATGATTAGGGCAAAAAAAAAGTCTCAAATAGTGTAAGTATGTTTTGAATTTAGCAAACTATACAACAGAGAATAGTGCAAATGACTGGCTTGATAGGGGAAGAGGGCATATTCATAATTTTACTTGATTATTATTAGTGAAGATGGCAAAGCAATAGTTTTTTTTTTTTTTTTTGGGAAAGGGGGGGGGGTTGTGGTATGAACCCATTAGGGACCACAAGTATTTGGTGCTTTTCATTAGTCCCTTCATTCTTGGAGCCCACCAATCTTGGAAAATTCTTTTCTTTTCTAAAACCCCAAAAAAAAAAAAAATCAATGCAACTTGGAGTTTTAATCAACAAGGCCAGGAAAAATGTGTTGAGTATAGCCATCTTTGGTATTTAAATAGACCTCTTTTACTTTGAGCGGTCCACACCACCGCAAATTATTACATACTCCAAGGAGCATGTAATTCTATTGCCACATGCATATATTTTTTAAAATGTGTATTTGTTATATGAGCGGTTATTAATATATGTTTTACTTACGTGATTTTCGAGAATATATACTTTCGGATGTATAATATAATTAAGTTTTGCCACAATACCACCCAATTAAAAACGTGTCCAATTAAAATCAACTGTGGTGTGTGTGTATATATATATATATATATATATATATATATATATATATATATATATATATATATATATATGAGTGTGCCAAAAGTCTCGAAGCAATTGCATGCATGCAATACAAATATAGGTATGGGTTTTTTTTTTTTTTTTTTTTTTCTGGAGGGGTGGCTGTGAGATCCTCTTGTGAAAGTGTAGAGGCGTTATTTGTGTTATTTTGTTGTGCTATTTTCTATTACTTGTTTTTTGTGTTCTTAACTTTTTGTTCTTCATTAACAATCGAAAAAAGCGTAGAGGTGCAAAATGGAATTGTGCTTAATTATTTTTAAAACTGAGTTTAACTAGAATTAATATAGGTGATCAAATCATGATAACTTTTATTTGAATTAACTTATAACTAATTAATAGAAAGATATACGTTAGATCAGATTAATTTGGTTCAAACCAATACAGTTGACTCAGATAGCATATTTTTGATAAGCCAAATCAAACTATATTGATGATGCGTGAATTTTTAGCCCATAAATCCAATTTGAAATGAGCTGAATACGGTGAACCTATGTATCCTAGTAAAGATGTAATCTATTAATCAAGTTTGCTATAACTATAGTTCAAACCAACCTATGTGTTAGACAACTAATGATGATGTTAAGGAGAAGATTAGTCACTGCCTTAGCAAGATTAGTTACAATAGATTGTACACCTCGGCAGAGTTAGTTAGTTTGTTCTCCAGTTTGTTTGTTAGTTAGATTCTGTTCTTTCTCTGTTGCATATAAGCATCATTATAGCATTCCCTCGACTTACCTTTTGATGATATGATCATTCATTACAGTAACAGCTATTATTACTCTAATCTCTGCGTTCATTTCTTCCCAGAAGCAAAGCTTAACATGGTATCAGAGCATCTAGGTTATGATCTCATCCTGGCATTTTCCTTTCCCTTCTTTTCGATCAGTTGATTTGCACTCTCAGCTGATCAAGCTTCATCAAAACAAACACAATTTTTTTCTACTCGATCGATTGTTTTGTATCAACAATTGATCCAGCTTACATCACTTGCATTAGGATAGATCAATTAGTTCTGGCTCTTTATGATCAATGACGTTTCCAGATCTAGAAAATTCATATTCAAATGATTCTGGACAGAGAAGGCATCATGAGAATTACAATAGTGATCCTCTTTACCTATCTAGTTCTGACTCTCCAGGTATGCAACTTGTTAATGCCAAATTGAATGGTTCAAATTTTCAGAAATGGAGTCGTGCAGTGAAAATAGCATTGAAAACCAAAACTAAACTTGGGTTTATTGATCGATCTTGTGCTAGACCTGCTGTAGAATCACCATATTACAATCAATGGATTAGGTGTGATAATATAGTCGTTAACTGGCTGCTAAATTTCATGGTCAATGATTTAGCTGAAGCATTTCTTTATGTCAATTCTGCTGCCCAACTTTGGGGTGAACTCACTGATAGGTTTGGCCAAAGTAATGGTCCTCTGCTTTACCAATTAGAGAAAGAAATTTCAGAATTATATCAAGGAAATGATTCTGTGGCAATCTATTACACTAAGATGAAACGACTGTGGGATGAACTAGATGATATGTCTGAGATTCCCATTTGTGCTTGTACCACTGCTTGTAAAGCTATCAAGAAAACCATAAAAATAGCAGAAAGACAAAGGTTAATGAATTTCTTGATGCATTTAAATGAAAATTATGAGGCTATTAGAGGTCAGATCTTGTTGTTGGATCCATTGCCTAATGTTAATAGGGCTTACTCCATGATCCAATGGGTTGAAACCCAGAGGAATATCACTGGAAATATGACAGCAAATAGAGAAGTTGCAGCTAACGTCACAAGGATTGGCATTAATTCCTTTGAAGATGCAGATTCAATGACCAATGCCCTTGCTGTAAAGGGTGGAGCAAGGGGCAGGAAAGATTTCAAGAAGACAAAAGGAAACAGATTTTGTGACCACTGTCAAAGAACAGGTCACACTAGTGATCAATGTTTCAAAATCATTGGATATCCTGATTGGTATCAAGGTCCTAAAGATAATAGCACCAGACCAAGAAGGATTGGTAGGGTGGCTGCTCACTTAGCTAGCTCTGAGGTCACACATGATAGTCCTCTTGATCATGCCCATGACTCACAGAAATTATCTACAGGAGGGTATGGAAAGGTTGATAACAATCTTGTGCAAGCTCTTGCCCAAGAAATGATGAGGTTGGTCAAGGGACAATAGGGTACAGGTATTCAGCCCAATGACACTGGTGCTTTTGCTCATTTTGCAGGTATCAGCTCTCACTCTCCTATCAGTTGTGCTGTGTTAAATAGTACTCAAGGTTCGTGGATCATTGATACAGGGGCTAGTGACCACATGACATTTGATTTTAGCCTTTTTTCTAACACTTCCACTCTTCCCTCCCCTGTTCATGTGACCCTACCAGATGGATCTATCAAACCTATTACACTTGTAGGTGACATACAATTAGCCCCTTCTTTGAACCTTCATAATGTCCTGTTTGTGCCAGATTTTAAATATAACCTTCTTTCAGTAGCAAAATTTTTGACAGATAACTTTTGTTGTACTGTCTTTTATCCCACTCACTGTGTTTTTCAGGACCTTTCAACTAAATTGATTGTTGCTGTTGGTAAAAACGTTGGTAGCCTTTATACTTTTGATTCATCCCATCTAAAAGCCAAGGCTCTTCCTTCAGATGCTAAGGTGTCTGCAGTATCTTCAAATTCAGTAGATCTTAAAAATCAAGCCTTTGTTCCCTGTCATAAATCAGCATGTAACGCTAATATTTTGGATGTATTACATGCAAGATTAGGACATACTTTCTTTTCTAAAATGCAGCATATTACAGAATGCAAGCCTGTTTTGTCAAAAGAATACTTTTGTGAGACATGTGTAATGGCAAAATTTCATAGATTGCCTTTTGATAAAAGCTCCATTGCCACTACAGCTCCTTTTCAGCTCATTCATATGGATCTTTGGGGCCCTTACAGGTTGACTAGTGTGACTGGAGCCAAATATTTTCTCACCATTGTAGACGATTTTAGCAGGTCCACATGGACACACATGCTGGAAGATAAAACTCAAGTTTTTTCTGCTATCAAACAGTTTTATCACATGGTTGTAACTCAATTCAATACAAAAATTCTCAAAATCAGGTCAGATAATGGGTCTGAATTCATTCAAAATGCTTGCCTGGAGTTTTTCACTACAAATGGCATTTTACACCAAAAATCCATTGTTAAAACTCCATAACAAAATGGGGTCATGGAAAGAAAACATAGACACCTTTTAGATACTGCTAGGGCCATTAGATTTCATGCAGGTTTACCCAAAATTTTTTGGAGTGAGTATGTCCTATCTGCCACTCATATCATCAACAGATTACCTATGTCCAATTTAGCTTGGAAAAGTCCATTTGAAATCCTCTACCACTAAGTTCCAGATTATTCCACTTTAAGGACTATAGGTTGTTTGTGTTTTGCAGCTAATTTGGGAGAAAAGGATAAGTTTGAGCCCAAAACTTATAAATGTATTTTGTTAGGCTATACATTTGGCTACAAAGGTTATAAGCTTTATGATTTGCAAACAAAAATTTTTTTTTCATAGCAGAGATGTTTTCTTCAAAGAGTCTATTTTTCCTTTTAAAACCAGCTCAGTCACTTCTAGCAACCCTACAGAGGGCAATGGAGATTCTGTCTTACCCTATTTAGCTTCTCTCTTTGTCCCTGATTCACCAAGAGAAGTTGTCTCCTCACCTTTTTCTTTGGTTCCAGAAGGTGCTACATCATCTGTTCCCCATGAAACTCTCAATTCATATTCACCTACATCATCCACTCAGTCAGCTGCTGACATTTCTGATCCTTCTCTTTCTGACTTCAATCAGTCTATTGATCACTCCCCTATTCATTCTGAGCCATACGCGAGGAGGTCTACTAGAGTAAAGGCACCACCAGTTTGGTTGAAGGACTACATTTGTCCTCCAATCACCAATAGCACAACCAATCATCCTGTATCTAACCAACCCTCCCAATCCCATAGCTTCCATTCTACAACAAATTATCCCTTATTTTTATCTTCTCATCTGGCACATTTATCTTAGAACTATATGACTTCTCTAGTCAATGTGTTACATAAAGCTGAACCTAAGTACTATTCTCAAGCTCAACAATATCCTGAGTGGGAAATGGCTATGCATCATGAACTTGCTGCATTGGAGCAGAACAATACATGGATACTCACTCCTCTTCCACCTGGAAAAAAGGCTCTTACATCAAAATGGGTTTACAAGACCAAATATAGGGCTGATGGCTCTGTTGAGAGACACAAAGCTCGGTTGGTTATTAGGGATTTCGAACAAGTTAAAGACAAAGATTACAAGCATACTTTCTCTCCCGTTGCAAAGCTCACTACAGTCAGAGTGTTCATTGCTATGGCTACTGCCAAAGACTGGCCCCTTCATCAACTTGACATTAACAATGTATTCTTGCATGGGTACATTGATGAGGAGGTCTATATGTTGCCCCCTGAGGGGTATACAAAAGCTAAACCTGATCAAGTATGCAAACTACAACGGTCTCTTTATGGCCTAAAACAAGCCTCTCGACAGTGAAATTTGGAGCTTACCAAATTTCTGACATCTAAAGGCTTTGTGCAAAGCAAAAGTGATTATTTTTTGTTCTCAAGGAACGACAAAGGGCTATTCACCTTCATCCTTGTGTATGTGGATGACCTGCTGATTACAGGGTCTGATATCATGGGTATTGATCAGCTTAAAAGGGCTTTACATCTGACTTTTACCATCAAAGATTTAGGCATGGCTAGATATTTCCTTGGCATAGAGATTGCCAGGTCCACCACAGGAACCTTTCTGAATCAAAGAAAGTATGTGCTCGATATTCTATCTGATGCAGGCCTAACTGTAGCTAAACCTGCCAAATTTCCTCTTCCTAAAGGTCTCAAACTATCCACAGAAAAGGGTGTTCTGCTTTATGACCCCAAGCCATACAGAAGAATAATTGGCAGATTGTTGTACTTGACTCTTACGAGACCTGATATCTCCTATGCCGTGCAACATTTAAGCCAGTTTTTATAGCAGCCAACGGACCTGCATTACCAAGGAGCTATGCATGTCTTGAGGTATCTGAAGGGCACCCCCAACAAAGGCCTATTTTATCCTAAAAACACCAATTTTTAAGTGGTTGCTTACACTGATGCTGACTGGGGAGCATGCCAGATAAGTTCCAGATCACTCACTAGTTATTGTGTTTTTCTGGGTGATGCCTTAGTTTCTTGGAAGACAAAAAAGCAGAAAACTGTTGCTCAATCCAGTGCTGAGGTAGAATATCGAGCAATGTCTGCCACAACTTCTGAGCTTGAATGGATTGCTCATCTCCTTCAGGATCTTTTCCTACCGTTACACTTACCCGTGATGATGCATTGTGATACTAAGGCAGCACAACACATAGTAGAGAACCCCGTCTTCCATGAGCGTACCAAGTATCTCAATATTGATTGAAATTACACTCGGGACAAATTATTAGAAGGTTTTCTACAAACAGTTTACGTTTCATCCAAAGAGCAGCTGGCAGATCTTATGACCAAGCCCCTGGATGAACTACAACACAATTACCTTTCTTCAAGGCTTGGATTGTTGGATTCTCCTCCAATTTCGCCTTGAGGGGGGGATGTTAAAGAGAAGATTAGTCACTGCCTTAGCAAGATTAGTTACAACAGATTATACACCTCAGCAGAGTTAGTTAGTTTGTTCTCCAGTTTGTTAGTTAGTTAGATTCTGTTCTTTCTCTGTTGCATATAAGCATCATTACAGCATTCCCTCGACTTACCTTGTGATGATATGAGCATTCATTATGGTAACAACTATCATTACTCCAATCTCTGCGTTCATTTCTTCCCAGAAGCAAAGCTTAACAGATGAAGCCATAGAAAGATCTAAAGTCACTTACTTGGCGGTACATCTTGTACGTCCCAATACTGAAAAGAGTAAATGTTTATAAATTAAAAATACAGAAAAAAGATTGTTGCAAATTAATTTTGTATCTACAACACATCCACTTATTTTAAACAACCCAATCTAATTTTAATTCGTCGTATGAATCGTAATTTTTTTCTGTAATTAATCGTTTTAACTCCACAAGGAATGTTGTTCTACACCAAAGGTTGATCTAATAATGTTTTTGGATGTGAAACTTGAACCCCCCCCCCAAAAGTAAGCTTTGCATGCTTCCTTTATTTGAAATTTGTTTTTTAAAAAATATTTCTTCTCTTTTCCTTTTTTTAATCTATTTCTGATATTTTAGGATTAGGTTTTTCATGCATTCCTTCTTTATACTCGCTTTTTCCCAACCAAGGTCCACAACCTCAAGCTTGCATGGATTACATGGGGAAATTTTCGTTCTTTTTACTTTAGCTTAATTAAATAAAATTCTATACTTTTACATACCAACTTACATGAATTCATTTGATTCAAATGAAACCTATTGATTTTGAGGATCAAATACGAAAATCAGAAATTTAAATGCGCAACTAAATAAGTTTGCAAATGATGAAAAAAAGATGATGCATATAATTTGAAGCGATCATGCCCATACAAAAATGGAAGAAAATTAACAATAAAATTTATTAATTAATAAAATATCAAACCGGGCCTGCTAACATATAATATTAGCAGGTCTTGTAAAAGATCGTCTCATCTGAAGAATATCACGAGACGGATGTTTTTATACTGAATTTTAATAATAATGGAGGCGATCAATATTTTATTTAGGGTTGACCATAATCAAAGTTACTGCTAAGTCAACTATTAGTCACCCTTAACTGAAAAAGTCATCCCAAAATATCCTATTAGTTATCATTAAACCTTAAAAAATTCATCTTTAAAAGAGTCTGTCTTGCAATAATTATTGTGTGAGACGATTTCTCTTGAAAATTTGTCCATGTAATAAGACTCCAATGATATTTGTTCGATTCATTTTTCCTCTCAAAAACAATTCATTGCCGTGTTAGTCCACTCAGGAAAATGATTTCTTTCTACGAAACATCATGTCTTTTGAGAATTATTAAGAGGTGTGGGGAAACAGAATTCTTGGACGTTCTTCGAAGAAAGACACTTCTTCCATGAAATACAGGAAATATATGCATGGGTTTTTGGGGAAAAAAAATTTTAATTGGTTGGTGTATAGGACATGCATGTTTCTTTCAATTTATCATAAGTACTTATTTTTAGCCGTTGGTATTGACAAATACCAATTAGAGCTCATCAACACTGATCAGCACATAGTCACATTTCCTATTCACAGTTTTAATGTTAATTAGCACTCATTAATATTCGTTAGTACCAATTGACAAACGCTTTTTTAGAGACCGATGATCATCAATGTCATTTCTAAAATGTATATAGTTTCATATTGAGTTAGGGGATTGTATCTTTTGAACTTTAAGTATTATCTATGCAATGCACAAGTGTAGACAATCTGTCTTTATATGTGTTTGATACATATAAAAGGTGAACCTTTTGTGATTTTTTCTTTTAAAAAGTATGTTTAAAGAGTAAAATATGAGTTCAAAACACCAAAGACGACCAATTTATGATGGGCATAAATATTTCCACAGGAGCCAACACAGGTTGGTTCAAGTGATTTCACACTTATTCCCCTTGAACAAAGTCTCAGTTTCGAGTCTTGTGAATGAAAAAAATCTGTGATGAGAGAGTTCTACTCCTTATTGGGCCAATAATAGCTTAACTCCAGTAAAATAGATGATCAAAGGCAAAATAAATAAATAAATAAATATTTTCATGGGTGTGATTAGCAAAACATAATATTGAGATTAAAATGAACTTATACTAAATGATGTTATTCATACATCCAGATACAAAATTGGAAAGGGGCTTATACATCAACATATGAATGAGGGGAGGGAGATTCACAATCAATTAAAAGTCACAATTATTGTTTTTATTAGCAAATACTCGTGGCTTTATATCCTGCTTCTTTTGACGTTGAGTTACAATCTATGTATCACGGGCTTGAGATTGCATCATACATATTTATGTCGCATTTAAATTATGCTTTTATTCAACTTTCTTTGAAGACATCCCCTTAGAAAATGTCGTGTAATGACCAAAAAAATGAGTTGATAGAGACAAATGACGTAGAAAATTGAATGAAGAAAAATGATGGAAAAATCATCGAGTTGCTGTATAAGATTGTACATGTGTTATTTTCTGTCAATAAATAATGCATAAGATATTTAGTAATTAAGATCGATTCTAACGATGTTAAGAATTCAATTGCTAAATTCTTTACATATATAAATGTATTCCTAAATCAATCGCAAAGATAAGACCCTTATATACAAAAGATTTTTCTCTTTCTTTTTGGCTAAGTAAGTTGGGTCACTCTGTTAGACGCCCATCTCAGAAAATCATATAAAGTTAGAATAGTTGGGGAAAGGGCGAGACCAAAAAGACCTGTTAAAGCCCAGATGCAAACCCCACACGCAAGAGGAAAGTTGTTCCCCCAGGATTTGATCCCAAGACATGAGCAATGCTCAAGCTAGGCCCCTCATGCCAAACAGGATAGCACCTCTTTGGCCATGCATAGACAAAAGAAATAGTATTCATTTTCAAAAAGGGAAAAAAAAAATGATAACGATCGACTTTAGACTTTAGAGCATAATATCTTAGTTATTTAAGGGTACACAATAATTAATACTCTTTAAATACCAAAAAATGCACGACTTGCAATACATGTACTTTCATTTACAAAGAAAAAAAAAAATGAAGTAGAAAAATGCACTTATAAGATTACCTTTGCATAGAATATAACACATGGAACTCCTTCCCCTATGATAAATAAAAAAGTCCAAATTAATTTACATAAATGGGAGATTCCTTCCCCCCCCCCCCCCCCAAAATTTGGAGGGTGTCAGAATTCAGAAAAAAAAACAGGTGATGATGATGATGATCTGATGAAGGAGAAGAAGAAGAGCAGAAATAGGTGGCCTGGGCAGCCTACAATGTACGTATTTCTGGGGCTAAAGTTGTAGGTCATATATGGTCATGGGGTAGGGAGGGGGTGGTCCAACCACCCTCCAAAATTAGACACCCTCCCCAAATTGGCTCAGTCTAGGACCACCCTACCCTTTCCTAGGTAGTAGGTACCCTTCATACCAATGCAGCCCCAACACCCCCCCCCCCCCCCAACACAAAAAAAAAGAAAAGAAAATCCTGTAATTTTGGCCTTTTAGGGTAGCCAATAATTTCATCTTCAGAACACCCCAACTCCCAGTTTTGTGCAGTAAGTAAATTTTAGTTGACAGAAAACCCCAGAAAAAAACAGAGAGAGACAGATAGGCATCAAGATCAAAGATCAAAGATCAAACACCCCACCTTTTATGGGAGGGAAAGCATCAAGAAGTTATTGTCTTTAAAATACTGCAACTTCACATATGTGTTCTTTCTAGATATTAAAAAATAACACCGAAATCCGAAATTGGAACTGAATGATCCGAATTTATACTCAACCCAACATCTGAAACGGCTAATTCAAAATGAACCCACACTCGAAATTGCCCCAAACTGAACCAAACCAATGCCAGCATTATTTTTCCCGAACTTGTTTTTCTTTGCCAAACAAGCTTATTGGACTAAAAATCGAATGACCTAAAGTCAACTTGAATAAAAAATGACCCGACTCAATCGAAACTAAAACAAATTTGATTGACCCAAATAAGACCCAACCTGAAGTTTACCCAACCCTAAACCAAATCCGAATAGCCTGTTTGTCAAGTTTGCTTGCACTGTTACATGTTATTAACAATTAAGACGATATTGGTACTTACAAGTATCAAATGTAACATTATTTTTGCAAAGATATATGCAACCTTATTTTTTGAATGATAGGGTTTGAGGATTGTACTCCTGATTGTTGTTTTTTTGATCCTTTGTTTAATAAATTGATTACTAGGATTAAGTTAATTAATTATGTCCGTTAAAAATAAAGAAGAATTGTGATATGATATGGAATGGGAGCCATGCATGGTCCAGTCTAGATTAAGGTAGTTTTGCAAGCCATATGATTCATATGTAGTAAAAGTGGTCAAATATTATTAATTGCATCATATTAATTAGTTATTTTAATGAATTTCAATAATGACATATGTACATCGGCCAATTAAATAAATTAGTACAACTCATTTATTGAAAAACAAATGAAAGCCAGGATCATAATTTCTCAGCAAACATACTTCAATTCTGCCGTGGATCAGTGTGCATTAATCCAAAATATTATAGTGGGCAATTACATGTCTCATAAGATGTAGTTAATATATATTCATTGGTCCATCTTGGTTACATGGACTCCCTAATAAAACTTATTGTGAGATAGTAATAATGTATCAGCATGTACACGTTTTACTCGTTACACATTACGCGTTATAATAACTTTTTATAATAGGAATTTATACGATATTTGTAATGTGATCACGGGATAATAATTTAAAGATTTTTGTCAGTACTTGTCATGCCTTGTTAATGTCGAGCAAGGTTGTTTGCTTGGTTTAACTAGGACAAAAATGTTGTTCGATTCTTTCAAAATCAAAATCGTCGAAGTTGACCATTTGTACTTTTGTTTTAAATCATGTCATATCATGTGTGAAATAGTAGCTAACAATAATAATAACAAAAATGGATCCTATTTTACGAGTTTGCAAGAAAGCATCATTTTACTCTTATTAACTTCATCTGATAAAAATGTGAGCTAATTTCATTCGCATTTGGTGCATAATCGATGTCCATGTTTAATTTGTTGCATTTAATATCTTGCTTCGCTTTGATTAGAGTTTCAAAATCGCTAATACATCAATAGATCATATAACATAGGTACACATATACATATCTGTAATACACGAGACTAATCATATAAACATATAAAGCTGTATCAGAAACCCGTTATTCCTAATGTTCTAATTTTTTAAAGAAAAAACTAACAGACAGTAATTTTTTTTTTTTTGGGGGGGGGGGGTTGTCTGAATATGGGGAAGTACGGTAGCAGAGGCCGGAGGTTAAGAGGGAGTTGGAAGGCCAAGAATGGCAAGCGGCGGACAAAAGCTGAAGCTACAGGACCACCACCTTTTTTAGCCTATGTTTTTTTCTTTTCCAAAAAATAAAAGATAATAAAATAGTACAACCTTTGTAAAATATAAAATAGTTTTGTAAAACGTAAATTTATAAAGTATTTACATTGTGGGATCCACCCTCTTTTTATTGTATTTACTTCATAAATAATAGTTTATGTAAGTTAATTTTAGTTAAAATAAGTTTAATTTCATGTATCTAATCAGATTTACGTCTTGAATATATATATTCACGAATTCAGATAATCAACATCCAATTAAAGCCAGAAAAAGAGGGAGGAGAAAGGGTCCAATTCTAGGGAGATGAGAGGGGTTGGGGGATGGGTGGGGTGCTTTAATAAGGGGAAAAAGGAGAGGTTTTAATTGAAATTAGTTGGAAAATAATTGGATGGACCACAACTGTCTCATCCCATCTGATCTCCCCTTTAATTATATATGTTTTTCCACAATAAATAGGCTTCTGTGTCCTCCTTCTATTGCTAAAATTTAATTTCAAGTTTAACTTAATTAATAAAAGTTCAATGAATATAAAATCTAGACAGAATTTTATGAAGAAAGACAAGTAAAATGGGACTGAATCTCAATTTAATCAAATTTAAACAATAAAAAAAGGAGAATCGTATATTCAAATTTGAAATTCAAACAATTTTCTTAATCATTATATCTAGGGCTAAAAAAATATTTGTCTAACCCTAATATCCAAATTTATTCAACCCCAAAAACACTAGGTATGATCGTCAAATTTTGTTTGAATTTAGAATCTGAACGCAACAATTCTTATATTTCTATCGTCTGAATTCGACTATAACCTCAAGTTAAGTTTGACCGATTTACCCGACCCAAAACAAACCAGGTATCCTTATAAACTCGTTGTCCGATTGACTTTAAATATTTTCTAATTTATCCGATCTCAAAGTGACCCAAATACAAATTTTTACCACATCTAATCATATCATTTTCTTAGTGAAAAAATATTTGAAATTTTGTTGGGATAGAACTTTTCCCACTCTCTCTCCCCTCTCTCTCTTCCTATCTCTATCTGTCTATGTCACCCATTTGTACTATAGTTTGACATGATGAGTTTCTGACATGAACTCACAGGATTCCTTTTTTACAGAGGAGGAGAGGGTTTAAAGATCAAAGCATGCAGAGGAGACCTGGAAGAGTCTGACCAGCCAATTAGATTAGATAGTAAAGGTTGCAACAGAAAAGGGGGGAGGATAAGGGGGGTTAAAAAAAAAAAATCTTCCACTTTTAGGGATTTGTGTAGTACTTGCATTACAATGATCCCTCTATCTCTCTTCCTCAATATATCACATCTGATTTGATGTTTTTATGTACTACTTTATCCCCTTTTTCCACCTACCTAGGCTGATATTTTATTATGGAGCATCTTTAATCTCTTGGTGGAAGTTTATGTCATCTATATGTGTTACAATATCTTACATAAAATGGCAATAAAATGAAAGTTAGGTTAATTATACTATGTTGTAATTAAAAAGGGTGTTTTTTGGGCTTTGTACATTTTCTTACGAAAATTATCTAAGGTGTATATTTAGTTATAAGATGAATTTTTGCATAAAATTGCAGTGTGTTCTTGTAGTAAATTTGAAATTACGTACATGAGTTGTCGTGTTATCACCTAGTATTAGCCTGACTTGATGACAATACAAAGCAACTCGGATCAAAACAAACTAACCATATGTATTGTAATTATAACTCATCCAATCAAATGCTAGTGCTCGAATCAACATTAAGCAGCTAGCATGCATAGTTGACCCTGCTCGAAATGCAATGGATTCAAAGTTGTCCAAGCCAAAACAACTAGATCCAATCACATGTAGAATATAGATTATAGAGCATACATGTCTTATCTTGACCGAAATTAGGCTCATTAGAACTCTACCTAAATCACCAATTGCAATTTCTAAAACTATTGGTGACCCAAATTAAATAAATACAAATAGAACCAAAGAATTGTTTGTATACAAGGATTTTTATGGGTGCAAAACACTTAGATGATTGAACCCAAACTTAATTTACTTGGATCATGACCATAACACATGCGATGGCCATTATAAGATTAGTGGATTCCTATGGCTAGCTATTGCAATGGCTAGACTAGGGAGGCTGATGACCAAATTACAGGCTGATCTTATAATATAGCCATGCCTATACCTACAACAAAATTTTAAAAATTACAATAATTAGAAAAAAAAATTGTCAAATACCCCTAACTTTTATGCAGATATATTTATCATATAAAATTTTATTTTTGATGTGTTTATTTTGCTTGTAGAATATGTACTTTTATAAATGTAATATACGAATTGATCATAAAAATATGTACTATTACAACTCATAAGAGACATAAAATCGTCAAAATATATATAATTTCAAAATATATGTATTTTTTACTGATCATGGGGCAACATAATTGTTGTGGATCCTTGGCAATGATTTACGCAGGAAAAAGACTCAGAAAACTATGGTGGTGGCTTGTATTATGTAGTTTTACTGGTCGCATATATTTTTTTTTTAATGCATGGTTTCGAAAATTCTTTGATTTAGAGGCACTTATATGTATCTTACTCCATTGAATATAAGTAGAATGTACAATATATATACCTATTTAATTTCACACATGATATAAAAGATTCTAATAGGATATTATTAATATTCAAATTCAATTAATGTAAAACATCAAAAATCTAGATCTATATATATATATATGTATATATATAATACTCCTACATTCTACCAATGATCGTTATAAATTATATGTTAGTTTTATAATACACTGTTAATTGAAAGATGTTGGAGATATGAAAACTAACCGTATTTTTCAAAGAAATAAATGATACATTTGATTATGACCCATCATATGATAAAATAAAAATATACATAATCGACAAAACAATGAATATAAATAAATAAAATAAATAAGAGGGGGAAAAATTAATTAAATAGCAGGAAATGAAATTAATTGAGGTGATTTTGATGAACAACAAGCCTATTTAATTTTGGGATGTTTTTTGTTTTGTCAGGAGAGGCTTGACCCACCACTTCTACTTTAATTTGGCCTTTTAGAGAGAGAAAAAGAGGGCCATGGTTAATATTGTCTTCCCTTCATTGTTGGGTCTTCTTAATTCTGGGTTAATAATGGAGGGGTTTGTTTGTCTGAAATTTCACCCTTCAATTCAATTCTTTTTCTCTCTCCTCTTTCTTCGTAGGTTTGGATCCTTCATTTCTTGCCTTACCCTGTTGGGGTTTTAAACAGAAAAAACACACCCCCTTTGATCTTATTCATTGTATTTCTCATAATTTTTCTCTCTCTATCTCTCTCTTTCTCTGTGTAAGATGAGTGAGAGAGTTGAAGATCAAATGAATTGAAGACGAAGAAGAAGAAAGAGAAGAACGTAACCCGCCACCATCAAAGCCCCCTCAGCTCCTTCTCCATTTCTAGCAACCGTTAACAGTTCCACCCTTTTTCCCTTTCTTCCTTAACTGGTAACTTTCTCTCTCTTCTTTTTGTAAAGAAGAAACACTCATAAAGATTGAAGCTTTATGAAAAAGCTAGCTAGCTAGATAGATAGATAGATATATAGCCCACTTTTCATAATGCCCTGTTCTTGATTAATTGATTTCTTTGGATTGATTTTCACCTTTTTTGGGGGGGGGGGGGGGGATTTTGCCAGTGTTCGAAGTGTTTTTTCAGTGATCTTCATCGACAACAAAATCAGGCGAAAAAGTTGAGTTCTTTTATGGCTCATCATCATCGTCATCACCAATCAGTGGAAGATAAATCAGCAAGACAAATCATGGCATCATCTTCTTCTTCTTCAAGCTTGTTTTGCTACCCGGATGTTTCATCGGGTTGTGATAACCCGAATATCCAAACCCATTTGGTCAGTACCCATCTGCAGAGCTTCGACCAAAACCCAGATATCTACAACTTAGCTACTGGTATAGAGATGATAGGGTTTCAGCATCAGCCCAAACGTACTCATACAAACCCTCATCATCATCATGACCCGGTTCTTTGGAAAGGGTTCTCGGGAAAGATGACTGAGTCAGGAGACCCGGGTCCATCCAAGGATCCGGATGACTTCTACCGGCATGGCGAGCAAGATGGTGGCGGTGAAGAAGTAGGAGGAGGAGGAGGAGGAGGAGCGTATGTGGAGGAGTCCTCTCTAAGGACATGTGTGTTCCCTTGTGAAGGGAATGAGAGACCTAGCCAAGGGCTATCTCTATCTCTTTCTTCGAACAATCCCTCCACTATAGGGCTACAATCCTTTGAGTTAAGGCACCAACCCCAAAACCAAAATCATCATCCCCAACAACAACAACATGAAGCTTTTTTTCTCGGGAAAAGTGTCATCGCTTCTGCTTCACCCGTTGCTCATACCAATGGTATGAGCATAAATTACATGCAATTCCATATGATGAAGAACTCAAAGTACTTGACCCCAACCCAAGAGCTTCTTGATGAGTTTTGTAGCATTGGAAGTGCTAATGATAATAACAAGAAAAGGCAATTGAAGAAGAAAGAAAAGGAGCATTGGGAGTTCTTGGATGGTGGTGATGATAATGGGGGAGGTGACAATCTTAATCAAAATAATGGGGGTTCTTCATCATCATCATCTCAATCTAATCTCTATGGCCTTAATTTCTTGGAATTGCAAAAGAGGAAGACCAAATTGCTTGGCTTGTTGGAAGAGGTAGGTGTATGTATTATACACTTATACTGTACTCTTTTTTATTCTTTTCATTTTTGAAAATTTTTTTATACATTTTGCCCTTTGCCAAGCTACTTAATTTTTTGCTCACTATAATGTTTCTCACTCCAAAAAAAAAAAAGCAAAAAATTAAAAGGGAGGATCTTTGATCTAACTAACTTGAAAATGGGTGATTCTGGGTTTTTCAAAAAAAAAAAAACCAAAAAAAAATCTTGAACTAATTAGGCGACTAGAAATTAAAGGCCTTCTTCCCATTTAATGACCCCCCAATCACATGTGGGTGACCATGGCCATATATATACTCAGGGAAGTCCACTTCATTTATTGATTCATTTCCATGGAAATAAAGCTCTATTTCCTTTGTTCATTACATATATCACTCATTTTATTTTATTTTTTGAAAAGTCTTTCAATTTTTCTTCATGATCACTTTTATTAATTTGTTGATTTATGGGTGTCACATATATAGTTGGATAGAAGATACAGGCACTACTGTGAGCAAATGAAGGGAGTGGTGGCATCCTTTGAAGGAGTGGCTGGTCCGGGGGCGGCAAATGTGTACACAGCCTTGGCATCCAAGGCAATGTCAAGGCATTTTAGGAGCCTAAGGGATGCAATAGTGAGGCAAATCAAGGCCACCAAGAAGGCAATGGGGGAGAAGGACGTCGCCTCCGCCGTGCCAGGGAGTACTAGAGGGGAGACCCCTAGGCTTAGGATGTTAGACCAAGCCTTGAGACAACAAAGAGCTTATCAACAGATGACCATGATGGAGACTCATCCCTGGAGGCCTCAACGCGGCTTGCCTGAACGCTCTGTCTCCATCCTTCGTGCTTGGCTCTTCGAGCATTTCCTTCATCCGTATGTCCTATATATCATTGCTAATTATCTTTCTTCATTCTTCATTGATTGATTAATTGTCCTTTTGATTGATTGACTTTATCTCCCTTCTCCCCCATATATGTCTATGCGTGTTTCATCCATCTGTAGATCTGTCTGTCTGTCCGTTTTTCTGTATTCCTCCTTAGATTGGCCCACAGTCTCGTGAGGTAGCTTGATAAAATGAGGCTTTGAAGGAGGAGGATCTGACTTTACCGGAAAAAAGAATAGCATGGTATCTATCTTTACACAAAAACACACAATCAATGGTAACCCTAACACAAGTATAGTACACTCAACAATCATTCAATTCTTTTGCTTACAAGAAACCACCACACGTGTTTTTTGTTAGTTTCTTCTTCTTCATATCATCTTTTTCCATTTTGTAAAGATGCCAACACTAGCTAGATAGGCCAGGCCAGGCCAAGCCACCTCTCAGCCGTCGGATCGTTTGTTTCTATCATGCATATATATTGTCACGGCATTCATCCATCAGATTTTGTTCACTTGCCATCTTTCAAATAAAGGTCCCCCATATATCCTCAAAGAGCCAATACACGTTATGTTCCACCCAAAAAAAAGTTTTCAAGCAGCTAAAAGTTGTAACATTATTGTTCCTATGGAATCAATTATGGTACTTTGGATTTAACTAACTGATCACATCATATCATGCAATTCTCATATGTGAAAGCCACCCCTTGGCCCCCCCCTCTGTGTATTTTGCAGGTACCCAAGTGATGTAGATAAGCACATCTTAGCCCGACAGACTGGTCTTACAAGAAGCCAGGTGATAACTCATTTCAGCAACCTTCACAATTTGACAGCATCATTTTTCATCACATTATCATGTTAATTTATAAAAACTGCTTGAAATGTCTTCGGTTATTTCAAAATACTTCCGAAGAAATCCATGTGCGTCCCTATGAAACAGTCTGTGCATTTTCACAGGTATCTGACGTCTTTCTTTTGATTTAGGGGGAAAAAAATTGTTCTTCAAACTCAAGTTGATGTCTATTCAATGGGATCTATATTTAATCGACGTTTTTACTTTTTGAGTTATCTCATTTGATAGCTTTTTAATTATACATTCTTAACCTAGGATGTCATTAGTAGTCTTTGTTTTTCTAACGTAGTCCGTAATTAATACCTCAAATTATTGATAATTGTAACTTAGTTTAATATTGTACATTGTTTCTAAATAACTAAGTTCTTTGTGGGTCTTTAGAAATAGTGTCTCTATTTGTCAAATTCGTGTTATTATTGTATAGTTGTGCTATCTTATTCGTCAGTTTCATAATTATACATGCATATCTTACGATGGTAATGGTCTATTTTGGCTATCTAACATAATTAATATGTGAATTTATTGATAACCATGTCTTTTTATTACATTGTTACTAACTAATAAAGTTGTTAAATTTTTGGGTAGGTATCAAACTGGTTCATTAATGCAAGGGTGAGACTGTGGAAGCCTATGGTGGAACAAATGTACTTAGAGGAGACCAAAGAGGAGCAAGAGAAGAACATGGGACCATCTTCAGATGCTACTGATAATCATCATCATCATCATCAATCCAATGAAGTTGGAGCCCTAATTCAACCCTCAAGGGATCAAAAGCCGACCCCGGATCAACTACTTAGGGTTGAACCTGAGTCCCTATCTTCCATCATCAATAGCACCACCACTGCGAAATCAAATAGGAACAATGCTCTAAACCAAAACCCTCATGATTCAAGTGCAACTAATCATCTTGAACAAAGTCAATTTGGTAGGGTTGAGGGTTTTGACTCAATAGACTTGGATTTCCCATCTTCCTCATCATTTCACCACCACCATGCACCCTATGGCACCCAAAATGACACTCATGCCCATCAAGGGTTCGGTCTTGGAGGCGGCGGTGGAGGGGGCAATGTGTCACTGACACTAGGGTTGCAACAACATGGAGGCAATGGTGTAAGCCTGGCATTCTCGCCCGCGTCTCAGAGTTCTCTCTTCTATGCTAGAGATCAGATCGACGATTGTCAGCCAGTTCATCAATACTCCCTCTTGGATGGGGATCAAGGCCAAAACTTACCCTATAGGAACTTGATGGGAGCTCAATTACTCCATGATTTCGCCTGAGATTTGTCAGTTATCATCCTCAAACCAATGAGATCATCCATGATGAAAGTTCCTCTTATTGGTATGGACCTATGTTTTGAGGCTTTTAATTTGGCAATCAAGGGATTTCTATAGGGTAGGTTAGGTAAGTCCTACTTAGGCTAGATGAATATATATAATACACTCCATGATTGATCTCTAGCTATAGCTTCCTCTATATATATAGTGGGAGGTTGGACTAATATGTACAGTCCATGATCATGGAAGATGAGGCAACATGGCCAATCAAAGACGTTAAAAATGGTTATTATTTTTCATCATTTTGGAAAATTTAGAGATAGGCCCACCAAGTGCAATGGAATGGGTTGGCATTTGCAAGTATTGTTTTTATTCGATTTTCGCTGGTACTTCTAAAATCAAATATAGGATGGGAAAAAATGAGGGGCAAAAGTTGATACACGCAGCTATGCCAGCTATTTTCGAACTTTTGCGTTATTTTGAGCTATACTAGCTATTTTCGAACTTTTGCATTATTTTGGATAATTGTTTTTGTATGATGCTTAGGTTTCGTTTGGCATGAATTGGTCATGCATGTAATAATCTGATGCCATAACACATACAGAAAATTTTGAACATTGGTATCTTTTCCCTTTTCGGTAAAAATTCTGTAATAGACTTATTATTATCTCATTTACATTATTCAAAAACAGCATCCTCCACCAATCCATACCCTCCTCCCGCACCAACAATTATATTATAGATCGGCCAGGTCTATAGACCTAGTAATGTAGCACATTCTAGATTTGGGAAAATCAAAATAAAATAAAATATCATATAGGGTGATTCGAGTCTACAAATTTAGACTATTATATAATTTGTATAATTAAGAAAAGAAAAGGAAGAGAGAGAAAATTTGCCAGAACATTTGATGGGACCAATGTTTTAGGTGATTGAGTCACCTGTGGTTCATGTTTAGGTTTGGTGTATATTTCAACTTTTAAGAGACCTTATCCGTACAGATAGTTTCATTAAGAGGAGACATCAATTTCGTGAAATATGATTGGTCTCCAATTTTTAAGATATTACGCGATATCATTTAATTTGCCACTGCTTCCCCCCCCCCCCCCGGGGCTATGGTATATAATATATATGCATGTTTTTGAAAATGAAAATGATAAAGCTATTTTCTTCTTATTTTCATTTGTTCTAAATATTATTGTGTCATAGATAGACTCATATATATATTATTTGTGTGTTTTCTCAATGTTAAGATGACACGTATTATTGTCTTGTTGAGAGGCAAACACTTTAATAGCACACGACTTGTATCGTGTTTATGAGAGTACATGCTCTCAGGAGTTATGTAATCATATTTATATTTAATAATAAATAATAAATAATAAATAAACATCCCAAAACTTATATCTACCCTAATTACACAACTACACCTCCTACCGTGCGGACCACAGGTACGTGTCCAAAGATCCCTTCGTAATTTCCATGTTTGGGGATTGATAGACCTGACAAACGGATCATTCAATTTAGGTATAGGTTGAGCAATTTTCAGTTTGGATCAACTTCGAGTTAATTGATATTTGGTTTGATAAGTTCGTCATGCAAAAAGAAACAATTTTGCAGAAAATTTGGAGTTAGTAATAATTTTGTTCGGGTGAATTCGAATTCAGGATCAACTTTTGGGCAAGTCTGTCTTGGACATCTGATCGAATATGAACTTGAACAATTTGATTCGAATTTCAAATCTTGGGCTAGTCTTGCTCGAGATAGGGGTTAGACTTAGGACAGAAGGCAACAAATCAGGAACACTATTTTCGAGTTGGGCTTCATAGTAACCCCCCCCCCCCCCCCCCCCCCCCCCCCCCCCCAAAGCGGCCATTCCAACCTCCCTAAGCCAGGCTGGATAAGGGTCCAATGGGGGCTTGTCCACTCAGTACTCACCACCCAAAAAAAAAAAAAAAAAAATACGATTATCATCTGGTTGACATGTCTAATCTAGTAAAATGCCTTTTTTATTGATGAATTTTTCAACTCAAATGGTAATTGCCACTTACCACATGATTTAGTTCACTTAATATATTGACAGTGCTCGATCAAATACAAGAAAAAGTGTGTGTGTGTGTGTGTATATATATATATATATATATATATATATATATATATATATATAAGCTGTGCTAGAGATTTTTATTATGACTTGAAACTGAAAAGCATTTGGCATTGTACAGCCAAAATACTGATAAGCTAATCATTCATGGGTTTCTGGAGAATAACGTTCATATGATGCAGTGGTTTTTCAATGGAAAAATCAAGCATCTCTTACTTGTTCACCCTGTACTTACAGCGAAATCAGAATATAGTTGCGAGCTGACTTAGTCAAATCTTTAAGGATTGTACCATGGTTTGAGTTTAAAGTCCACCAATATTAACTGTAATACACATTCCCCAGAGAGCCAACCCAATAGACTTATGTTGTGAATTGAATACTGAAATGGGCTAGACCAGACGATACTATGAGTCTGGACTTCTTAATTTTTCTTCTTCATCTACCCACCACGGCTGTCGCTTGTTATTGCCGTCGTCCTATATTACTTATTGGCTTGGAGTTATATACCACGGTTCTCCGCTGCAACTACAGACAAGTATTGCAACTGACAGATTAGCAAGATCATCGCGTATTGATTTTCATTTCTATTATCTATAAGTTTTGACAACCACAAAGCACGTAGTCTGAACTCTCATGGCAAGCTTGTTAGCCCAGTTTCGTAGCCCTTATTTTGTTTCATGGCTCATCACATGCTCTAGGCATAATACTATACACTAAGCTCATCTAAAAGACTAGAACCATTTCACATGATTAGGGGAGCTGCACGAGGCAAAGATTAAGTGATTAACAAATAAGCAAGTACCTAATAACCAAGGATACTCCTACTACTACTAGCAGCTAAATCTAATACAACAGAATGGATTACAAGAATCTTCAACCACCCCTCTAAGGCCTCCACCCTCCTATATTTGATATAGCCCTACTGCTCTAATGGTGCGTACTAAATTCCGAGCATACAACAACTCACAGTTCGGGTCCTGCTTTTGCGGAAATCCAAGGATGAATGTGGAAACTGGTTCTAACATATTTATACTTCAATGACCTGACCTGCTGTACATACACCTACATCTATCTCCATGGTTCCGTTCTTGTTTGAGTTCAATATTCTGCAGCAGTTCCTCCTAGGAGACTGTTCAGGGAAACAGAAAAGGGGATCAATACAGCATTATGTCCAAATCATACCAAATCAACAAGCAAGAGTGGAAAAAAATCCAAACATTTAAGTCCACACTCAATCCTGCTCATTAGCATCATCATTAACTAATTTGATTGTTGCGTCGATAATGACAGCAATAATTGTTGAAACTTGTACCATCAAACATGCAAGTGTAAGTCTCCAATTAATATTTAATATTAGCATATAGATATTGACCTTTCAAAAAAGATGAGCTTAAAATTTGTGGAGGGAGGGTGAAAACTTGGGAGGATGATACTAGACCTAAACAGGTTGTTTGGCTCAGGCTGGGATTGGTTGGCTTCACTTTAGCTTACGTTTGAGACGATGACATTTCACTTCGGGTAAACGTCTACTGAAGTTGACTTCCGGTCATTTGACATTTGGTTGATGAACTTCTCTTGCAAAGAAAACCAAACTTTGGGTAAAAAGATTCAGGCTGGTTGGGTCAATTTTAGCTTCACGTCCGAATTGAACTTGCTATTTTGGGTCTCAGGTCAAATATGCCTAGTCTAGATGACAACACAGGGAGACCCACAAACTGTCGACCTAATGTCCAAAGATTGCAGTGAAAAGTGAAAACCATTAAGGATCTTGGAAACTGCATTTTCAAAAGGATTATTAGTTGAATAATATATGTGGTAGCATTCACTTCTTCTTTGCTTAATGACAGTGCAAATCCAGCCATTCATCACAGGGAAATAAAAAGCTTCTTTAAAAATGAGATGGGACCTTACTTTCTTACTAGCCAAGAGCCAAAAACAGAGCAGATTTGTAGATCACTGAAGCACAAAATGTTCATTGTCTGATATGTAAATGAGAATGAGAAAGGGGGCTTACCCTAGCCCACAATTGAGGATCTGGTTTCTTGTAGACTATTACCCTTTCAATTGCTGCCGGCTCATCCATCTTCCATCGGCAAGGCGGGTGTGACACATTATGCCACAAATACTCACTCACCGTGAGACTGGCCTCATGGCCCTCATCATCTAATCTCGCTTCTGAAAAGTAATAAACAAAGGGCTTCTGGCAAGGGTTCCGAGCCTGCGGGCGAGTGTTGAATGCATAAGCTGTGTAGTCACCTCTCTTGTACCAATTCAAGAATGTCCTAGTTGGCATTTCCATCTCACGGGGTGATAAGATTCCTCTCACAACTTGAACAGCAAAACCCCACGAAACTGAAACTGTCCATGTTTTGATCTTTTCGTAGCATATAGATTGCTGCATTAGAGCACCAGAATCCAGCTTCATTGGGACTGTAAGCCGTCTTAGGGCTTGCACCCGGGTCACATTGGGAAAAATCGGCTCAACAACATCCAAGTGATGGAGGGACACCAGTGGTGTGAGAGGGTGTGCGGCTAAAAGTCCAAACAAGTTCCCATAAACGTCATACTGGTATGCAATATTCCACCAACAATCAAGGCTTGCTGTTAGGTATTTTAGAAGTTCTTTAATTACTATGAAAATATAACATCCAATTGAGACAGATGGCCTAGAAAACGCCAAAGAAGAAAACAAAAACTATGCATACCAAGCAACTACAACAAACAAATGCACAAATCCAACGTACCAAAAAAATTGAGGAAACAGACGTCAAAATCCAGAACAAAAAGGGTCCACTCTCACATTGCCAGGACCCTTTAAAAATAAAAACAAATTTAGGAACAAAATAGTGCTCTTAAGACCTAAACATGGTTGCCCGGTGGGCAACAGGTTAGGTATCCACTAGGCCAAGCATGTCAGCTCATTTAAATGGTCAATATCGAGTTAGGCAACCACGGCACAACTAAAAGGACCCATTCGGGTCAATATTGGGTAGGGTCGACAATGTCTAGGCCCACTTAGCGCATGTTAAACATGTTGGGTTGGGCAGGCCCTTTAACAGCTCATTTAATGACCCAATATATTTGTCACCTTAGATTAATATAGGTGTTAAGGCTAAACTTGATCAAAATTACAACCAGCAACTTACATACAGCAAAGTTTATTATATGGAAGCTTTTTTTGTTGCTTAACCCATTTTAAAGCCGAGTTGCCCTGACCCACACCATTTGCCCACCTACCCACATGCAGACCAGCTGAAGAACCTTTTTATCTTTGGGCAGCTGATTTTCACATATTTTTGTTTTTTGATAAGGAGATCTTTACAAATTTTTCTACTTCTATAAACTCTCCAGTTTTCCAAGCCGACAAAACCAAACAGAGATTTCTTTTTTCTTTTTCCCTTTTTTTAAAAGGCCCTCAACAGAGACCAGTCTTTCAATGTTTTACATTTCATCAAGAAAAATCAGTGACAGTGTTCAAGAGGCACACAGAATAATAATGTATGGAAAATGACTTCTCACTGACAGCTCAATCTTCAACCATCCTCTCAAAAACAAAAGAAAAAAAAGGGGGCCCATGTTGGGACCCACAGTAGACAATCTTTCTTGAACACAAGAGGACATAGCAGAAAAGCTATGATCTTGCCTCAATCTCAGCTTTCATCACTTATATCAATTTTCCTCATCAAAACATCTGACCAAAAACCACCTAACAATTCATAAACTTACCCAAAGTATTGCTATGATCAGAATTTGTTCGTGAGATTTCAGCAGAAATCCCAAACCCAGATACCCTACAAACACTAACATTAGAGCATTACTCTCATTAGGTACTGGACCTAAGTCCAAGACCAACATTTGAGGTAAATAAGTTCCAACCATCTTCTCATTATGTGCTTCCCTAGGGTGCATCAATGGTTGTTTGGGCAAAATCATACCGCTTGTTCCTATTTGTCAAAAGTAAGATTGCTTATATTTGGATCTATCTTAACCAACTTCGACGCGGCCTTTCCTAATATGAAGGCCATTGTGTTGTAGGACAGACATCATCTCTGCTATGGCTCCTATTCAATGCTCAAAGACCCATAACCTAAATCTCAAAATTTAATGTTTGTGGTTGAATTACCCAATTCAGTCACCATACCAAATCAGACCATGAAAATAACAAGGATAACGAACCAACCCAAAAGGCAAAAACAAAAACCCACAAACCTAAAACAGAAAATAAACCAAAACAACACGAAAAAAAAAAAAGAAATAATAACGATTTGAGGGAAATGTTGACTCAGTACCTGGTGGAAACCGATTTCTTTAGTGAGTGGAACACCGAGTTCAGCCATACAAGCTTGCATTCGATCATCAGAGCCATAAAGCCCAGGATACCTCTGAATACACCTATCTTGCATCTTCTCCAAAGCCACAGCCAAAGGGTAACTAATTGCAAACCCACCACCACCATAAGCCATCCCATAAGAAAAGTAAATATTCTGCGTGTGGCTCTCAGAATTACTCCCAATATAGTAAAATTGATTATGGTCATACTTCTGAAGAACCCTAACCAAATTCTCAGTAACAAAGAAAGTATCATCATCCCCCATTACGAACCATCGCACATTCTTGAACCCTAATTTTAGGGTTTCAGACACGATTCGGGAAATCCGAATGGCTGATCGGTGACCCTTCTTGTGGGTATACGCGAAATCGGAAGTGTCGCCGGAGATTCGAATCTCCGGCAGTCGGAGCCCGTCGGCGGCGCTGGTTTTCACCGCCTTATCGACCCAGACAACCCCCCGCATCTGCGACAAATTGTACCAAATCTTGATGTAGTTTTTGCGCTTGTTCCAGAGCTTGGCAGAGGCTCCAATGCCGAATACTATGTGGGAAATGTTTGTGGGCTCGGATTTTTCCGGACCCACTTCGAGTAGCTTGACATTTCCGACGAAATTTGAATTTTCTCTCTCCTCGGTGGTTTTGAGGGAGGAGGAAAAGTGGCGGTCGGAAAATGGGTCGGAATCGGAGACGACGACGTCGCAGGAGAGGGGTTTAGCTATAAACCTCAAAGTGTAGACTAAGTAAGTAGCGGAGATGAAGAGGATGAAGCAAAAGACCAACTTAACCAATAAATTTCTGCTTTGAGGAGAAGATGAGCTTCTTAATTGGTCCCAAATCAGCTTCTCTGAATCTTTCTGAGACAATTTCATCTTCTGGGTTGTTAATTTTCTCTTCTGGGTATGCTCAATTTTTGCTTTTCTGGCTAAAAACTGAATCAATTGGGAGAAAATCGAAGCTAAATCAGATGAGTATAAGCTGAAATTTTAGCAGGATGAAATGGGATTTGAACTGAGCTTGAAGCAACCAGATCTAAATTTTTTGTTGCAGGTGAAGATGAGAAGGAGAGGATGAAGAAGGCGTGAAGAGCAGAGACTTGACAGGTTGCAAAGTATCCAGAGTATCAACAGGCGGGCAGGTAGCCTTTGGTCTTCCTGCTTTCCCTTTCCTACTCAAATTCAAGTCTCAACTTCCCCAAGTATGTTTTTTGTTTTTTTTTTTTTTTTGGGATTTGTTTTGGGGTGTCCCTGTCACTCATGACGACTGAAATAATTAAAATTTTGCCTTTGTGCATTTTTGGGATAAAAAAATATTTTTTTAACGATGTTCATGGTGACTTACTTAATTAGGTCGTATTGGATAAACTAAGGAGTTTTTTTTTTTTTTTTTTACTATAAGTTCAATTATTAATGGATAATTATAGATGAACTTTTTTGACATTAGTTCTTTTATCAAAAGAAATATTCGATAAAATTGTTGTTAAGTAGAGCCTGTTCTTTTCGTAGGTAAATTGGGATTGGTAAAAGGGTCAAATAGGTTGAGATATATTGAAATAAGTTGAAGTAGGTTGAAGTGGGTTCACGTAGATTGAAGTGGGTTGAATTTTTTTATGTAATAAATTAAACTTATTTAAAATAGTAAAAATGAGTTGAAATAGGTTAAAGTGAGTTGAAGTGGGTTGAGATTGGTATTTTAGAATTGGCCAACGAAAAGAACAGGGTTGTAATAATGGTAAATAGATTTCACGATTTTTTAATTAGTAAGAATTGAAATTTAATTTGGATATTCTCATATTGAACATTGAGGTGTATATAATGGGATGCGTGAATACTTCAACAATGTAGTCAAATTACGATTATTCCCCCCCAAAAAAAAATTATAGTAGCAATACGAAAGGCATAGTAGGAGTATGACTTTAGATAGAAAAAATACGCACCAATATATATTCATCATATTAACAACTTTGAAGGTCTCTAAGCTTCTAAATAATTTGGTAATTGTACTAAAAAGTCTTCTACAATATAATACCATCTATTATTGTTTTTGTTTTTGTCCTTTTGATTTCTTGCTAAGCTTCTTTCGTACTTTTCCTGTTTTGATCTTCTAGTGGGTCATGTTGTTCCTGCTGCTGCAATTCAATTTTTGGCCTAGCTCTCTATTTTTAACAAATGTTGTTTTTTTTGCCTGTTTTTATTTTCATTTAGTTCATTGCTATTCCTAATTATACGAAAGATATTGGAATTTATTTTTGTAAGAGATTATAATTATAGAAAGAAACAGATTTTAGAACTCTTGAATTACATAAAGGGAGTAGAATTTTACACTAAAAATTGAAGGAAAAAAAGGGAAACAAAACCGAACCGTTGTTGCTTATGTTGGGATGAGAATTTATGGTAAAAGAAATCATGAGGGACGCAAATGTATGCTAAACGAAGTTTTTGGGGGGGGTAGATCATCGAAGTACATATTCTCAAATTGGACATGGGTTACGGGAAAATACATAATGCACTAAATATATATTAAAAGACATGAAACTACCTGAAAATTTTGAAGCCTACCGACTAAAGATATTCGGAATCGCCTGTGAATTTAGCAAAACAACTTGGATTCATCAATTGGGGTATATACTGCACCAGAATATTAAAAAACAACTTTTAGTATAGATATCGCATTTGTAGGGTCGGATATACTGCCTAGGAATATATAGACACTCATCAGGTAATTTTTAGTGTTCAGTACCATAGCGTTTTGACAAGCATTTCAAGCAGTATTTAGCATTTTTGAAAAACTAATAGTATTAACGTTTTGCATTCCAAAGTAGCGTTCTATATTTTTTTGCCAAAAAATATCATTTGGAAATTTTATCTTTGAAAATTATCTATATCCTTTTATGTCAATTTACACTAGTCAGCTAACCCAATAGTTAGATTTACCGAACACATTTATTTCAACTGCTCATCTAAATAGCTATCCACTAACAGCTAAATTAAAAACGCTACCCACTACATAAACGGCTATCCGCTATCTAAACGGCTATCCGCTACTTGACCCGCTAATTTTGTCGAACAGGGCCATTGTCCAAAATAGTTTTTGAGATTTTTGTAATAGGAAATTGACGCATAATGGTAGATAAATCTAATTGATATTCTTTATCGTAATTACTATAATATTTCACCAGACATATCTCTCTGTCTTTATTTTTCGAAAAAATTATTCTATTACGCCTCATAGCAGATGAGCTCAAGACTGTTGTATCCTTTCCAGGCATTGTCTTAGTTCCCTTGACATCCCTTCTTGAACTATCCCTTTCTCCTCCATCGAGTATTAGGGCATGGACAAGAGTTATGTTTTACCGCAATTTAGGGTTCATATTATTGAAGGAGGTCAAAAGGAAAGGGACAAGTTGGGAACGGAGAGGAGAATAATCGGAAATAATGAAAGGGAGGCGGTGAAAAAAATCAAAGCATTTTACCCATACGCGTGAGATATGCTGAAACCGTAACATAAATTTTTTTGGTCTCCATTTACGCATAACCGTCCACTTGAGGTGGCACCGCCCACGTCATTAAACAACCAAGTTGTACTCTACAGTGGTGGTGCACGAAAAATAAATAGGGTGAAGTAAGGATGGTTCCCGTTCAATTCTCCAATTGTTATTAATGGCATTCAACATTCTCAAATTTTAAATTATTTAGATCTAAGAATCCTTATTTTTTAGATATTAATCAATAATTATGAAAATTAACAAATATAGTTATTAATTATTTTAAAACTATTCACCATGTGTCAAAAAATTAGAAGAATTTAAATATAGAGGGAGAGACCAGTATGATGAACTACAACTCTGATATTGTTCTTTTTTAGTAGGGATGACTATAGTATTTCATTTACTTAAATAATCACCTCTTATTTAATAATTTGGATCCAGTTTAGTGTTCGTTAGGGTTTCTCAATCCATGGACCCAGACTGTGTTTTTCATTTTTTAATACCTTTTTGGCTAATCTAGCTTATAAAAAGTTAGATTTTTTAAATTTTATTTTATCTTTGGATGAAAATGCTTGGATTGTCCCTATCAGCGATAGCAACTGAAACAAAAACACTTTCAAGCTTTGGCCTCCGTTCATATCTATCATGCTGGATGCCTTCTTACTTTTATACCAAAAATCATGCATGCTGTTAGTCCCATTCTCCCTCTCCCTCTCTCGTGATTTAGTTTTCTAAAATGCGCCTATTGAACTGGTTTAAAATCGTACCCTCATTGTTTCATAAACTATTATCCCTTTGCGTTCTTACTTGGATGCCTCAGTTATTCTCAACCCGTTAGCTTTCTCATTATTCTTCCTTTTTGTACTAATAATTTTTGAAAGAGTCTTCTCTTTGCAAATCAATGACTCTATATTCGCTTGTTTTTACTATAAGATCGTCATCTCATCATCCAGTCTCTTGCTGGCACATACCACCCATTATTGTAAGCATTGCCATTGCTGCAAAGTCAAGATCAAATCCACACACAGACACACGCCAACATTGAATATGTCCCTTTATTTATTTTTTGAAATATGGATAGCATAGTCAAATATTTGTTCCTCCGTCAACGCCATGACCATTAATGGTAAATCTCTTCTTCAAACGTTTAATGTGGTTTAATTATGTGAACTATGCTTTAATCTTTCTTAATTTTGATTGTTTCTAAGTTTTTAGTAGTAAATCTATACCTTAGGTCATTCAGATTTCGAATTTCCGAAAGAAACCCTATCATTTTCCTTTACCTCTCAAAACCTCCACTCCTGCAAGCTCACAAAAGGCCGTCTATACTACCTACAAGCCATAATGCATGAGGAATTTCAACGCCATCGCTCCAAACCTTCACGCTGCCTCCTCCATAGTATCCCTCATAGCCCAAAACCTCCACTCTCAAGCAATCAAGCTCACTCTTTCTCTCTCCTCTCCAATCCTCACCGACCAAACTTACACCCTCTTCATCAAATCCGGCCATGTCCTCGACACCCACCTCGCCACCTCTATCATCACCCGCTTCTCCAAATCCGCCGATTTCTTCCGCTCATTTCGCTTCCTTCTTGATACCCACCAGCCTGATATCGTCGTGTTCAATTCTTTGCTTTCTGGGTATGCTCAGTTTCACCAGTCATCGGCGTGTTTCTCCTTGTACAATAAGTTGGGGTGGTATGGATTGAACCCAGATAGATATACTTTGAGCTCATTGATCAAGTCTTGTGATAGTTTAGAGAAAATAATGATTGCCCATTTGCTCTGCGTCAAGTTTGGGTTTAGTTTGAGTGGGTTTCTGGCTAGTGGGCTTATTCACAAGTATAGTAAGTTTGGGTGTCTTGAGTCAGCTGAGAAGTGTTTTGAAGAGTGTTTGGATGTGGATGGTGTTGTTTGGACGTCTATGATTAATGGGTATGTTTGGAATGGGGAGCTTGACAAGGGTAGAGAGGTCTTTGTGGGGATGAGAGGGTTGGGATTGGAATTGAATGAGTTTAATTTGACTGCAGTTGTTGGAGCATTGAGGGAGTTAAGAGAAGGAGAGCAGATTCATGGCTTTGCTCTTAAAAGTGGGTTGCTATGTGGGGGTTCAATTCATTTGAGTAATGCCGTGATGAATGTGTATTCTAGGTGTGGGAGCAGGTTTGGTGCTCTGAAGGTGTTCGATGAAATTCCCAAACCAGATGTCGTTTCATGGACTGCTCGGATTGGGGCAGCTTGCAGTGGTGGAGAAGCTTTAGAGGCTTTTAATTTTATACATTCAAATAATTTGGATGTTAATGAACTTACAATTATCAATGTATTCTCAGCCATAGAAAACTCTCTGTTGTTGACTCCTGGGAGACAATTACATTCACTTTCCCACAAGGCTGGGTTTATGAACGTTACATCTGTTGGCAATGCTCTCATTTCCATGTATGGGAAGTGTAATGAAGTTAATGACGCGAGGCTCGTTTTTGATGAGGTGTCTTTTCGTGATCCTATATCATGGAATTCTCTTATCTGGGTGTATTCTGAAAATGGACTAGTGGGCTCAGCAGTCAAGGTATTCTCCCAAATGTGTGAATGTGGTATTCAACCTAATCAGTATACCCTAGCCAGTATTCTTGGAGCAGTTGCAGGTCCTAGTTTTTCTGATATTGTGATGCAGATGCACTCACTCATGATTAAGACTGGATTGACATCAGATGACACAATGATCTCTTGTTTGATTTCTTCATATGGTAAATGCCATATCTTGGACTATGCAAAGAGGGTCTTTTCTACTGTAAGTGAAAGTAATGTGGAGCATCTCCAAGTAATGGCAGCCACTGCAGTCACTGCAGGTTGCCCTGAAGAAGCATTGGAATGCTGCAAATCTGCAGTCAGCTTGTGGTCTGAAATTGATGTTGTCACTTTAAGTGTAGTGTTGAAAGCCTGTAGTTCTTTGACAAATCTTGGACTAGGAAGGGCAATCCATTGTTTGGTAATGAAATCTGGACTTGGAAGTGATAGGTTTGTAGAAACCGCAGTTGTTGATTTTTATTGCAAGAGCGGAAGCATAGCTGATGCACAGAATATATTTCTCGATGTATCTAGCCATAATTTGGCAGCCTGGAATGCCATGATTATGGGATATGCTCAACATGGTTGTTATGATGAAGTCCTTGACCTGTTCGGCAATATGACTGAACTTGGCATTAAGCCTGATGAGATTACATATCTCGGAATTCTTCAAGCATGCTGTCACGTTGGGCTTGTGAAAGAGGCCAATTTTCATCTAAGCTCTATGTTTGAGCTTCATGGATTGGTTCCATGTTTAGAACACTATGCTTGCATAGTTGATTTGCTTGGCCGAGGTGGTCTTATAAAAGAAGCTAAGCTCATTATTGATCAAATGCCTGTGAGCCCTGATGCTCAAATTTGGCAGAGTCTGCTGTCAGCCTGCCACAATTTTGGGAACCTTAAGCTTGGAGAGGTTGCAGCGAGGGAACTTCTTAAGTTGCAGCCTGAAAATGACTCTGCTTACATTCTTATGTCAAATCTTTATGCTAAAGCAGGCAATTGGGATGCTGTAAGGAGAATGAGAAAGGAAATGAAAGAGAAATCCATATACAAGGAACCAGGGTCTAGTTGGACAGAAGTCGGAGCATCAGTCTGTCACTTCCTTGCTGAAGACCTTTCTCAACCCCAGAATGAGTAGATTTATTTTTATTTACAGTGTTTGGCTCAGCAAATGCGACCTTTCTCTGATACTGAAGAAGATTCTTTTCCTTTGATCAACAGTTAATGCATATGTTGTATACTGTACATAGTAAGATCTGCGAGGTCAAGGAATGCTCTTTAGGATGCTAATTCTTAAGATGAATTCCATTTTATCAGAACATTTGCTCCTGTATGAGGAATTGATACCGCCATTGACTGATTCAGCTATATCAGGTCACCTTGTCATGAATTATTTCTTAGTTGAATGGTGCTAGTCCCTCCTCTCCATGGGGCCTCAATCCCTGTTTCTCTCTTTTGAATTACATGTTCTCTCATGTTCTCTTATTTAACTTTTCAAAATGACTGCTCAGGTCTAGATTGGTATCCGACATCAGTGACGGAAAGAAAGCAGGGTGGTTTGCACTAGTAATACAGGCAGATTTTGAGTTCGATGTAATTTTCTGCTTTGTACGTGCTATATTTTAGGTATTCTATTTTTCAATTTGTGACAAATAGTTGCGCTCACCAACGCATTGAGTGACTTTGTGGATCAGTGGCTATATATACCTCTGCAGGTCCTTTTCCAGCAGCTTCTCCGTTGGGCAGCTGATTTTATGATGCCTTATCCAATAATGATGCTATGCAAAATAGTTGATAAACATGACTTCCACTGGCAATTTAGCTGAAGATGGCACTATTCTTTTTTTGTTACTCCCTTGACTTCTGTAATTCATACAAATTTATTAGTTTGGTGTACTCCATTTATGTTGACCGTGAAATCAACTTCAGTCAAAGAGACAGATAGAACTAGACTGTAAGGCCAATCAGACACGAAGACATGTCTTTAAAGCAAATCTGGAATGTCAGTTCAAGGAAGATCTGACATTCTGACCCAAAGAAAATGCCCAAAAGCAAAGGTATTCGATGCAAGGAGCAAAATGCAGATATATAAGCGTTTGCATTTGTGAGTGATTAGGGTATCGGGCATACCTTTGGCTGAGCAGTCTACAACTAGGGAAGTTTATGCTGCAGTGACAAGCTGAGATTGTTAATGGACTGTTCTATGGCTTCCATTCAAGGGATGGAGCAGTGGACTTTAAACAATTTTAAATATTTGTTTGATTCCTTTTGTGGGCTCAAACTTGTGTTGGCAGTGAACTTTGTGAAATTCAACAGCTCAGAAGGGCATTCATAGCATGAATTGGTAAATCAAGCGTATTATTAACTATATCTTTTCTCATACACTATTACATTTTCACAATAAATATTGCATTGTGTTATGAAATTTCTAGTTTTAAGAGGAAATACAAAAGATTAGCTTCTCCAATCCTGTAATTTGGTCTGCTCAGCTTGGTTCGTTTAATTATGATCCAATGAGATTTGTCAAAGAATCAAATTGAAAACAGAGTGGTGCTAGGAAGGGAAGCAAAACTATCTCTGTGATAAATTATTGATGTATCCTGTATGTAGGAATTAATTCTGTTACATAGTTGAAAACTGCATACATTGAATAACTAATGATCCCTAATGTCTTCTTCCATCTCCCTTTCTCTTTTCCACATCGTTCTGATTATCATTGTCAGTGTGACGAGGCTTTGCTAAGCACATGGAGAATGGACTGAAAAGCTTTCGCTGCTATGATTGCCTTTATTTGCCCTCTTCTTGGTATGCATCTTCTGCCACTAAGTCTTTCAGCAAATGAAGCTGTGGTGGAAGCATTGCTAATCTTGTTGCTCATGATGAAAAATTCAAGGTAATGTAGCCTTCTTTGCTCTGCCTTCTCTACTTAGTACTCTACTGAGAAGATGTTGCCTTTTTGCTTGGCCTTAAGGGTTTATATAGAACGTTCTTTCCTGATCCAAGTCCAGGGATCTGGGTCATTGATATTAGGTGGAAAGATAGAGAAACCTGGAACTTTCCACTTTGGTGTGGTTGGGGAGCATGCCATCTATATTCCCTGGATTTGTTTAGTGAGTTTTTGTCCTTCTTGAAACAACTGAATCTTGCTCGGATGATTATTTTATATATTCAAGTTGAAGGTATCAGTACATTCATGTACTTGTGTGTTGCAGGAAACTTCTTGTCAACGCTGATGTTTGTTTTTATGTTACACAAATAACACAATGCATGAGTAGAGCAATAGGCACATGTTAAATGGAAGATCTATGTTTTTGCATATCTTAGCAAATAAAGGTCTTGTTTGTATTTACTATTATTCCCTTTATGTCTGTTCACTTTTACATAATTTCTTTTATGCAAAACTAGTTCTAATTGTGTCTGGCATAAAAGAACTTCTTCCCCCTGAGTTGAATGGAGTTGCAGATTACCCGAGCATCTCAGTTTGCATTATGGTGTTGCTAAATCTCTATCACCAATGTATTATAAAAACATGAGGATTAGGTTATCTGTTAATGTCAAAAATGTCCAGCTGGTCCAGCTATGCTGTGAGCCAACAAAATAACATGAGCTCGATTTACAATTTTTGTTTTTGGTGTAATAGCTTTTTAATGATTCCACTTGCTGTTGAGACATTGTATTAGATAATTAGATGATTGGCTGGCTGATTGTAGAGTCATGGCCTTTCTGTATATAATGCTCTTGACATGTGTTGTTTAAGTAGGAAAAGTAGTAAAAATAGGAGGGCAAGAACCAGACAGGATTAATGGGATATATCTAGTAATACCCCTAATTTGTTTTCATTTGTGATATGAAAATCTTCGAACATTTGATGTGTTATAATAATTTGTATTCCCCTGGGCCCCCTTAGCAGAAAGGTATCACAGATTCCACCTAATTACTCCTTCAATTTTATTAGCTCGATTGAAATGATTGAACTGTAGACAACGATTTATTAATTGTTTAAGATTCTTGTTTCGTCAGTTTTGAATTTTTTATTCTGCTGCTTTGCATATTGGTCGCTCCACTTTCAACTTTCATTTTATGACGTCTGTTTTCTGAATTTTAGGTGATTTAACTATACAATCTATGCAGTAATCCTATGACTAGCCATACAGACTGGATTCTATCATAAAAATCTCGAATGTCATGCTGAATCTTTATTTAGCTAATTTGGAATGACATGAACTGTGAAGTATATATGCGTGAAGAATATTCATTTGTCTACAAGCAATTTTAAGGAAAAACTTTCTAATTTTGCAGCCTTAGTGCTTCAGAAACAGATATATATCATCTCTCACATTACAACTGCCACGAAGAATGCCCCCACCTTGCATCCCCTTGAAAAAGTCTGGTGTTTTGCTGATCTCATATTCAAGGCACATTTTATAGTCATAGCTTGTAAAAATCCCTGTGGACTGTGCTATTCCAATTAGACACAAAGACACTTAGACACTTCTCTAAAGCAAATCTGGAATGTCAGTTCAAGGAAGATCTGACCCAAAATGAGCCCAACAGCAAGAGCATTGTATGCAAGGAACAACTTGAAAAGACTTATAAGGCAGTCAGATTTGTAAAATGATTAAGCTCTAGGGCACACCTTTGGGTAAGCAATCTTCAACTGGGGAAGTTGACATTGGAGTGACAAGCAGAGATTGTGAGTGGACTTTGACTGTATTATTGTTTCCATTCAAGGGATAAACTGGTGGACTTAATTGAAGATTTTGATGTTTGTCTAGGGCTGAAGCTGGTGTTGGTGGTAAAGTTGCAAAGTTCAGCAGCTTGGGCGGGCTGCTTGTAGCAGAGGATTTGGTAAATTAAGCATATTATTAACTATACGTTTTCCCATATACCATTAAATTTTTATAGTAAAGCTTGTATTGTGTTAGGGATTTCCTATCTTTTCAAAGAAATACAAAAGATTAGCTTCTCCAATCCCTTAATGTGGTCTGCTCAGCTTGGTTCGTTTAATTAGTCCACATGACATCCAAGTAGATTTGTCAAAGAATCAGATCGAAAAGAGAGTGGTGCTCAAAAAGGGAAGAAAAATATCTTTCTGCAATAAATAACTGATGCATCCAGTGTTCAAGAACTAATTCTGTTACATCGTTAAAAACTTGCATAAATAGAATAACTAATTATCCCTAATCTGTATCTCCCTTCTGTTCTACATTTTGTGCTGATCATTGTTGTAAGTGTGGAGAGCCTTTGGTAAGCATGTGGAGAAGGGACTGGAAAGCTTTTGCTGCTATGATTGCCTTTGTCTGCCCTCTTCTTGGTATGCATCTTCTGCGATTAAGTCTTTCAGCAAATGCAGATGTGGTGGAATCGTTGCTAATCTTGTTGCTCATTACGAAAAGTTCAAGGTAATTTAGTCTTCTATGTTCTGCCTTTTCTTCTCAGTACCTTCTGCTGAGAAGATGTTGTCGCCTTCTTGCTTGGCCTTAAGGGTTTATACAGAACGTCCTTTGCTGATCCAAGTCCAGGGATCTGCGTCATTGATATTAGCTGAAAAGAAATAGAAACCTGGAAGTCCCCTTTCTCGTGGTTGGGGAGCATGCCATCTAGATTCCCTGGATATGTTGAGTGAATTTTTTGTCATTCTTGAGACAATTGAATCTGGCTCAGATGATTATGATTAGTTGTTTGAGTCAAAGGTACTAGTACATTCATGTACTTATGTGTTGTAGGAAGCTTCTTGTTCCACCATGGAGAAGTAGATCAGTGCTTATGCAATGGGCACATGTTAGATGAGAGATCTCTATTTTTAAATATTTTAGCAAATAAAGGTCTTCTGATTTCGGGTGTGATTATTTACTATTTTATCTTTTATAGAAATCCATGTCACTTTTAAATGGTCTCTTTATGGCAGACTGTTTCTTATTGTATCACCAACACTAATCTCCCGGCATATGAGAGTGGACTGGATGTAATTGTAGATTACCAAAGCATCTCAGTTGGCATTATGGGATTGCTAATTTTCTTTCACTTTTGTATTGAAAATTCATCACTGTTAGGTTATTTGCTCATGTAAATTACACGCAGCTGGACCAGCTACGCTGTGAGCCAACAAAATAGCATGACCTACTGATATAGAATTTCTTATTTGTTGATGATTCCACTTGATGTTGAGACATTGTATTAGATAATTAGATGATTTGCCGACTGATGCTAAAGTTATGGCATTTCTTGTACATAATGGTCCTGTGCTGTTGACATGTCATGTTTAAGTAGGGAAAATTGAAGGCAGGAATCGACAGGATTAATGGTATACATCTACTAAGACCTCTATTTTGTTGTCTCTTGTAATCTGAAATTCTTTAAAATATTTGATGTGTCATGATAATTTCTATGGGCCCTCGTTAGCAGAAAGGCATCGCAGATTCCACTGAATTAATCATTACTCCTATTAATTTTACATTGTCAATTGAGTGATTGAACAGAAGACAACTAAATAATGGTTTAAGATTCTAGTTCCGTTATTTCTGAATTTTTTGATGCTGCTGTGTGGATAATTAGGTTACTCCACCTTGGACTTTCAGTTTACGACATCTGCTTTGCTGAATTTTCTATGATTAACTGTACAATCTATGCAGTTATTCTACAACTATCCATCCGGAGCAGATTCAATCATAAAAATCTTGAACCTAATGCTGAATCTTTATTTAACAAATGTGGACTTACTATGAACTGTGAAGTCTATCTGGTATAGTGACTATTCATCTGCCTACACGCAATTTCAAAACTTTCTGGATTTTCGGCTAAGTGCTTCACAAGGGGATGCATATTGTTCCTGACATTACAATTCCTATGGAGAACACTTCCACCTTGCTTCCCCTTGCAGCAATCCGATGTTTTGCTGATCTCTTGTAAATTTGTAATATCCCTGTGCATTGCGCTAGTCCATAAATTTTGGTCAATTCTGTCATCTATTTATGATCATAGTGTCTACAGATATTGCCCCCAGTTAGTAGCTATTTTTCTTTTTAAATATGATGGGATCAGTTACACTTACATGGTTCACCTTCCACTGCAAGATCTTCGGTCCATTATGATTTCACTAAAGAAGTCTTATTAGTGCAGGTACTTCTACTTGCTCTAGTCATACCATATGATTGGTCCCCTGTCTTGTAAGCAAAGTTTGCAGAGTTCAATAACTGATTTCACAAACGGGCCATACACTCACATTTTGTAACATATCTGAACAGAACCTTAACTCATCTATGTGGGCTGGATAGTGAGTCTTGTGATTAACTAAGGCTTGCATGAGCCTGTTTGAAGTGTATCACATTAAAGACAGTTGATGGGCTTGTTCCACTATGGTCTATGGACAATATGAGCTACTAGCAGTGAAATTCTCCGAGCTTAGATAAGAATATGCAAGTCAAATTGATCGGCTGCAAAGGATGTTTGGCAGAGGAAACAGAAATTAGGAAGAAAGCAAGATGTTGATTCTAGGCGGACGCCCCAGACCTGGCCTACTTTTTGGTAATGTGATAGTCCAGGGGAGAGAGCAGTCAGTACTGAGACTGTCCAGTGAAACATTTGTTAGTGAAAGTTGGTATAGCTGATAGACTGATTCCATGCAAACAGAAAAAATGGTCAAACAAGTAAAGCTTAAGTACTTAGATTTGATACTTGTCCACTTCCAAATTTTGCCTATAACGGACAATGTCAATGAAAGAACTGGGAAACATAATTTTGCAGAATGTTCTGCCTATTGTGCAACCCCTAACAGCTTCTACATCTCTGTCAGTGTATTATGCAGTTCTTCTATTTCCAATGGTGATAGATAGTTCCTATGAATATATTCTGTAGCAGTTTAGAGTTGGTTCTTAGTTTTGGCTGTCCGCCAATTACTTTTGAAGAAAAAGTTTTCATGTATGTTCCATTGTGTGGATGGTTTGCTGCTTTGCCATATGAGAATTTGGATGCTTCAATCTGTGTTCTTCCTGTATATTTCACTAATTCCTTACACAATAAGCTCAGTTTGATGCTCTTTTCTGACTTAATAAACTCTATCAAAGAATCAGATGGAGGAAGATTGTACAGTGGGAGAAAAGGAAGGACTACCTTTGTGCAATGGAAATATGTGTTAATAAATGATTGAACCTCACATGAGGAAAATTGATTGTTACATAAAAATATACACATGATAAATAATGTTATTCTTTTCTGTTTTCTTCTTTTCTTCATTTTGTGTTGGCAGTTGCTGTCTCAGGAGGCTTTTGAAAGCACATGAAGAATGGCCTGGATGGCTTTTTCCGCTCTGATTGCCTTGATTTGCCCTCTCTGCAGTAGAGGCCTTCTCTTGCTAGATCTTTTCACAATGGCGGCTACTGTGAAAGCAGCACTAGTCTTGGTGCTCATAATGGAAAAGTTCGAGGTAAATTGGTCTTCTATGTTTTATGTTTTCCTCTTCTTGACTTGTATTGAGAATTTTGATGCCACTCTTTGCATTGCCTTGGGTGCTTATATAGGGTGATACATAATGGAACTACTTTGGTGTCGGTTGGGGGTATGCTGACTAAATTATCTAATTTTGTGGGACAATGCAGTTGCATGTTCAGACTTCAGACAATCAAATCTTGTTGAGAAATATGTTTTATACTTTGGGTTCTTTGAAGGTATCGGTACATTGAGCACTTGCTATTTAAACGAGACAAGAAGCTTCTTTTTGACTCTATTTTTAAGTATTTCTTTTTACTGTGTTTTATATTTTGGGTTCTTTGAAGAAATATCTATTTCTTTCTTTTGGAGTTTATTTTTCAATGGAAATAGTTTATGTTAATGGTGAGATTTAGATCTTACTGTGTTTTACTCGTTATCCTCGGAAATAATCTCATGATGTTCTGGCAATATATTTTATTTCTTCCTATCCTTGCATGGTCGTTTAAAATGATTACTAATGTATTAGAACATCAGGCTAGTCATTTTAATAACATTTTGTTTTATTTATATTCGGTTCTTTCCAAGATTGCATGTTTAGTCACTACATGATATGTTCCATCCTTTAAATTCGTGCCTTAGCCTTACAAGATTGTGTAATTATAGAGGGTGCTGGTAGGCTGGTCTACCTAAAGGTTTCTGGGTGTACGAACCATGCTTTTTTCGGATAGTTTGACTTTCTCGATTATCTGGATCAGTGCTAATTTGTCTTTTAAGAGTAAACATCATTGGCGAATTCCTGCATTTTCTTTTAAAAAGGATTAATGTGTAACCCGAAGAGATGGATGCTGAGTGTGCCCCTGTAACAGAGTTATCTTCAAACAAGGCTATAAACAAAATCAAGTAATGACTTTCTGCTTAACTTTACGATCGAAAATAGTGTGAAAATAGCTGTAATGACTGACCATTTAACTTTTCGTCTGAAAACAACCCAGCCAAAGCAAGGCCCAAACAGCTAATAGCTAATTACTAGAGCGCTATAGTTGAGTAGGCAATTTAACATGTATGATCGATTAGTGAACTTCAAATCCCCTTAGCACATAAAGCACCCATTACCCAAGATTTTCCTTCTTTTTTTTAAATCATCTCGTATATATTAGTTTAGAGTCGAGCTAACATGAACTGTTTAATCAGGTGAAATTTGTTCTGTGAATAACAGGCCTAGTCAGCACTGATTTGCCGGCCTTTAGCATCGTGATAACCGATAAAGTCATTAGTTCAAGGAATAGAGGCTAAGGAATCAGACCTGTTAAGAAACTTTGATACAAGGTCTTCTAGATGGTGATGATCTGGTTTTTTTTTTTTTTTTTTTTAATAAAAAAAGTCTACTAGATGGTAATCTCTACATTCTCATAAATTTTTTTTGGATACTCTCAATACTTCAAGTTTCTTATGACATTGAATGATCGCCGTTACGATGGCTCCCGTGTCTTGTTATAAAGCATGGTAAAATATTCGGTGCAGAGCTATGTTGTACCCTGTATCAAGCTTGTTTTCCACAGCAGTTATCTGTAACTGCTACTGCTACTGCCATTATGTTTGGCCTAAGTTGTTGAAAATGGCGAACCACTACCCGAGTGATTTGTTAACTGGTCTCAGATCCTGAGTAAAATGTACAACTATTACATAAGCCATTCAGCATTGTCTTTAGATTTTTTAATTTTTTGACTTTCTGGGTTGCATAATGCATGCAAGACTTCTTGACCATTTGCCTCAAGTTTTTAACTAATCTTTGGATTGTGGGTGTTATGGCACTTGTCTTTGTGCATGCTGTTACTCTCGTTTCTTGTAACAAGTAAATCCTCATGGATTTAGATACTGATATAATTTTGAACATTACAGTTCTTCAGAGATGAACTTGGAGCTGCTGAAAAGGAATTAAATTCTGTTAGTTATTGGGGGATTAAAGATTTCCATCCTTTGACCTTGCTATTGCAGAGTCTTCCATAGTTCCATATGAAGTATGAGATGGCTGTGGTGAAGTTTCTGGATGGGAACATAATTGTTTATTCCAGAAGCCAGATGACTCATTTCTCACCTGGATGTTCGAGGTATAGATTTTCAGCTTCAGGCTCCAGTCCTTCTGGACGGCGTAGCACCCCTAAGCATCCAATGGAATCATCTGTGATCAGCACGTATGACTGATATCGGAGGCCATTGCTTCTGTGTCCTGGCCACTGGCGCTGAATGTTGCGACGAGAAGAAGCAGGACTTGTATGCCATCGAATTTCAGGCAGTTAAAAACGAAGGACAAGAGAGAAGTTTCTGCCTAGAGAACTGGTAGTGTTTTGTTTCTTCCTTCTGTATTGGCAAGATAGGTATCTTGAGATTGGTGGATTGCTTTTGGGATAATCTTTCATGCTTGGAGCTTAACTGTTCTTCAGCATGGTTGATTTTTGTTATTAGGATTAGAATTTAGAAAAATTTATGTTGATACTTGTTATTGTGGTGTTTTTGCTCTTGTAATGCATGGATAATTAAGTTACTGCTAGGACAAATGTACTGGTGATCTCTTATCAGTATTCCAATGCTTAAATAGAAAGGCATTGTATGACATCTTTAGTTGTGTCAGCCTTTTCATGGGAGGTTCTTAGTCTTAATGTTCCTCCCCCCTTCCAAAAAGATGTATTATGTTTGAGAATATCCTCAATGTGGTATTGCTAACTTGGTGTCGACTACTAGTGTCTAAAGCAATGCTTTGTACCCTCCATTGACTTCACGATGAATAGAATTCTATCTATAGATTCATCCTTTTTTTCCCCGAGATTACTGATGTGTCATGAAGGGTTTAATACCCAGTACAAGTTTGAAAAGAAAAGACTGATATCAAACAATCAAACGAGACAACAATATTACATTCTACCCACTAACAACATGAACAAGGAAATCAACCAAAAAAAAAAACTGCACCGGATAAAATCAATTATAGAAAAAGTAACACTAAAACCTATGTTACATGCTACCATAATCTGAACGTAGAATACTCGTTTGGAACATTCTTTAGGGCATAGATTACATTGAACATCCCATTGTATTTTGTAAAGTGGCTCTTGAAGATCCAGTGGACAATGATTTTCTCTGCTTCCTAATAGGAGTTAACTCCATGCTTTTCCAGTTTTCCTTATTATTAAAATTGAACATGTGTGACATCGATTATCCAAATTTGATCACAAACCCTTCCTAAGTTAGCTCATCTCATCAGCCCCATTGCGTAAAGATAGCCTCTTTCATACATTCAGTAATACTTTCCCTGAGTTAAACCCTTCTCCTCTTTAAGCCCCCTGTTCCCTGTGATAAATGCCCTTTGTAGTTGATAAATGATCTCAACAAACGCTATAATCCAAGCTTTTGTATCCCTTCTCTCTTTCCTTGGACCCCCTTTAATCCCTTGATTTCGTTCAATCCCGTGTAAGCCCTTGATTTATCGTGCTATAGTTAGAAAACTTAGATGCCCACCACCTGTTCGACAAAATTCCCCAGAGTATGCTCAGAGGATAGACCTTGCTTTGACTGCTATGAAGATGGTGTTCTCTGTCCAAAAGAGCAGTGACTTTCTTGAAAGCCAAAATTCCCAGACTGAATCTGTTTGGATGGAGATAAATCCTACACAGTGATGTCCTCATTTAATTTTCTCCATATCAGCTCATGCAACTCCAGTGTTTGTATCTCAAAAATCATAGCATTCCTTAGCATCCATAAGCTCCAAGTTGTTGCAAAGAGAGTAGTTGCTCAAAATTTCTTCTTTAGCTTGTTGCCAATATGGTAGTCAATCCAGCATTCATATGAATCTCTAAGCTTCCCTGAGTACTATGGTTAGATTCTTCATGTTTGATGAAACTTTCTTACAGAGAACAGCTTTGGTAATAAGCTTGCCAAGCAATGGAGACACAGCATAAATTCCTCTAGATTCATCTTATCCAAATTTGAAGGAGCCCATGCAGTTGGTTTGTTGCATGACTTGGAGGGTACGTGAATTGGGAGATTATACTCCATCCTTTTGAAAAAAGTCGAGAATCCTTTATGTATCGTCTTTAAGGTTTCAAGAAAATAATAGCAGCACTATTATAGGAATGGCATTTACTTCTCCAGCCTCACATTATAGGACAAACTAACACGTTAGTGAGTAGCAATGTGATGTTTTGGTGACTTGACGAGATGTTCTGCATTAGTTCGGGTGGATGAACATTCATGTCCTGTGTCCCATGAACTTGATGAACAAAAAATCACCCAATGTTTTTGTAAAATTCTCAAGATTTTTGAAGTGAACACCCATAAAAATTAAGTGGCACTCATCAAATTGTAAGAAATCCAAAAATGGGACACCATTGTATAAAATTTCTGTATCCACCACTGGGATTAGATATTAGCATTCTTTCGCCTCTTCACCTTAACCAATGTTTTCATGAACTCGAGGCACTGATTATACCAATAGCCTCTGTAACTACGTCTTTGCTTGAGGGACATGTTGAGATCGTGGAAGTGTACAGGTTTGTAATCTAGATTTTATTGTATATGTATCGACAGAAACTTTTCTGCACAGATTTATATACCAGTTCAGAGACAGTCGCATGGGCTAGGGAAGAGCTGACTCGCAGTCCGTCAGCCTGGTGAAAACCCCAAGGAGAATAAAGGACACTACTGGACAAGGAAAATCTATTGAAGAACCAATCATACCAAGAAACCTTGATTTGCGATATTGTGGATGGTAATATCTCTAAGTTCTTGTAAAGTTCTTCTTGATACTCTTTAACATGTGAAAGTTTCTGGTGGCCTTTAATGATTTGCATTACATTTTCTGCTTATCCTTGTCATACAGATGGGGTAAATATCAGGTGCAGAGCAATGTTATGCATTTGCCTTACTGATGGAGCCTATTATCACCTCACAGGAACTCATAACTGCTGGTGTATTTGTCCTGCAAATTGTTGAAAAAGAGAGTAATTTCTTTGTGATTCTCCAGATGTCCTCAGCTAGCAGAAACTGATTTGTGGGATAAAAAGTAATGTTTTGACTATTACAGTTATTTCAGAGAACAAAAAACTACAGATAAAAATTGCTGACATCCATTTATTTCAGAGGAAACTATGTGTCTGACTAGTTATTCCTTTTTTCCTTGTTTGTTGAGAATCAATCTTCGGTGTGAGGTCAAAACTAGGCAACCGTGGTGAAGTTGAAGTTTGCACAGTTAGTGCGTGCATCGCTGAGTGGGGAACCAACACCGAACGTGGACCTGCTGAGGTCAAATTGCAGTGGAATGTTTTGCATTTGGTATGTTCCAATGTTAACTGAAGCTCTATAGTTTGATCCACCATTCACAAATGCCAGGCAGAGCACACCGGGCTTGGCCTGCTGCATGGAGTTCGGCCCATTAATGGACCAGACTGCATTTTTGCCCTCGAGCTCGAGGTCAATGCTGGGCACTTGAGGGCCCACTTTAGTCCAACTAATACGACTGGACTCGTAGCACAACCCAAATGGTGCTACTGGCTTCACGGTTGGCATTGAGAGTTCCTTGGCAAAAAATGAAGTTACAGCCTTGAAAATCGAGTCTTCTAGGACGGTGTAAGGCAATAATGTGTTAATCGTTGTTCCACCACCAGTACCAATGTTAGCTGGTGATAGCAATGACTTGTTTATAGGGACGGGTTTTTGGTTGATCTTAATGGACTTGACATTGATGTAATACTCCCCAAATGGGCTTATCCTCATTGGTGTGTACGGGACAGGTGTGACCTTAACACCAGGAAGGAGAGTATATGGGCCTTCTGACCCAAAGAAAATGACCCCATCGTCGTAGCTGGAGGCCGGAACGCACATGGTGAAGATAGGCTTGAGTCCAAGCCTCGAAGCAAGCTGGTTCTGTAGGGCGATGGGAGCCTGAGCCATGCCGGCTACACCTTGGACACCTTTTGGTAAGCCATTTTCAACCAGGGCGGATGGCGAACAGGTGAAGAGAAAGTTGGGCACTCGGACCAGAGGGCCAGGATTGGACCCATCGGTGGAGCTGAACGCGATCACATCTTGGGCCACCTCACCAATGGTGCTCTCATGGGTCATTGGGTTCTCCAACAGGAGCCCACATGTGTTCGCATGGCAAAATGGTCTAGCAGCTTTGGGGCAAGTGTGACAGTAGCTAGTATTGGCTGCTTTACATTGTGCTGATCCACACTTGGGCTCGCTGAAGGTGGATGACTTGTAGTTGGTCTCACAGTTGGCCCATAAGTGACGGGCTGTGAGGTCCACAACATAGCTCGTTGGAATGAGTGGAGTTCTCCCTTGGATCTTGGCCACGAGGAGGTTAGTGGCAGCATCTTTGTGTAGTGGCAAAACGAGTGCTTTTGGGGAAAGTGCAGCAGCTTGGGAGAGGAGGGTTGGCGAGAAAGAAAGTAAACTGAGGAACAGAAGAGCAAGATGAGCCATGATATTAAGTAGGGTGGATTTTCAAGGTGACAGAACAGGAGAAGTGAAAAGGGATTACATGTTGAAGATCTTGGAGCTGATTGAAAACTTATATACAACAAAGCAAAGCATGAAAAGATTAAAAAATTGTTGAGTAAATGATGCGTCGTTGAGTGTGCTGTGCCATTCTTTCTTTAAGTGCATGAGGATGAGGTTGCAAATGTTGAAATTTTGTCCAATGTGGCTTAGCATCCATCTTTGACCCCACTGCCGACAGCTAATGCTGATGCATTAAATGGAAATTATTAGACTGTTCCAGTGCTCCTTATTTTTGGGGTAGTAAACATGGACATTCAGCCGCCTTTCGGCTTACTTTGGATTCAGTCAAGATGGGATGACTGATATCCAAGTTGGGTCTCCTTAACCCCATTTGAGTCTGAAATGACTGGCTTAATCTTTTTATATTGTGTGATATGTGGTTGAAGAAATTGAAGTTACTAAGGAGGAAATACTTGGTGTGACACTGTGAATAGGGGGTAAGGTTTTAGATAGAAAGTTGTGAGTTGTGACAATGGGCATTTGGATAAATGTTGCAAATACTTGGCGTGACACTCTGAATAGGGGGTAAGGTTTTAGATAGAAAGTTGTGAGTTGTGACAATGGGCATTTGGATAAATGTTTAGGTGCAACATTGGAAAAAACCCGCCGGGGGGGGGGGGGGAGGGTATGGTGGTTTCCCAGGTTTTATTGAGGGGCAGGGGGGTTGTGGTTGAGATTTGAGAACGCCTAAAATGAATTGGAGTACCTAGCCTTGGTGATTCTACACCTCAGAAAAGTTCACAGTTATCTTTGTGTAGGCTTTTAAGATCTCCATTGAAACAATAGCACCACTATTTAAGTTGAGGGAGTGCAAGACTTCTCCAATCTTATAACTTCACAATGATTTACTGGAACTTTGAGTTCTGGGTTTTGACATATCATTGAGTAGAAATCTGGTGGAGATAATTAATCGCTAAGATGTTCTTTATCAGTTATTTCATATTTTCCCTCAACCACCATTTTCGATTGATATCAGCAGATACTGTTGCTAAAGCTAAGTTTTTGTTTGATGGCCGATCTTTGAGATCTTGGAAGTGTACAAGTGTACAAATTCACAATCCATCTATTCTGCTGCATGTGTATTGACAGGATTTATTTGGAGCCGGTATGGATACTACTGTATAGTACACAATATCATTGGCTAAGTAAAAGCTATCAAGCAATCAAAAGTATCAAGAAACCCTGATAACCTACATTCTAGATGGTAAAATACTAAGAACATAGAGATTGGGTAAATATCAGGTGCAATGTTATGCATTTGCCGCTGTCCTTATTGGAGTCTGTTATTTACCGGCAGTATGCATAACTGGTGGTATCATATTTGATGTTGCAAATTATTGTAAGAGAGTAATTGCTTTGTGATTCTCTACTGCCCTTGAATTCTTGGTTCTGGTATGCTTAATGTATAACACATGCAGAAAGAGCATTCAACCAGTAATTTTGGGTTTTCTTCTAAGAAGTTAACACTTCACTGATTTACCAGGAAAATGTGTTACATTTGACTATTGCAGCTAATCAGGGATGCTTTGCCCAATTAAAAAAGGATGAAGAAGCTATTTCAGACATGAACTCAGTAAATTGCTGATAGCTAATTATTTCAGATCAGACTATGTGTTGAAATACTCATTTCATTTTTTCACCCTTCCAGGTGAAGCATCATCAGGCAGCTGTTGTGAAGTTGAAGTTCTCACAGTGAGTGCGCAGTCCACTAAGTGGGCCGCCAAAGCCCAACCTGGATTGGCTGAGATCAAATTTCAATGGAATATCCTGCATCTGGTATGTTCCGATGTTGATTGAAGCTCTGTACTCATTCTTACCATTCACAAATGCTAGACATAGGATACCAGGTTTGGCCTCCACCATGGAGTTCTGGCCAAATATGGACCAGATCGCATCGTTGCCCTCCAGCTCGAGATCTATGCTGGGTACTCCAGGGCCCAATAGAGTTGATGAGAAACGCTTGGACTCGTAGCAGAGCCCAAATGGTGCAATGGGCTTAACTCTTGGCACCTTAGAGAGCTGCCCAGCAAAGAACGTAATTATGGCCTTGAAGATCGAACCTTCTAGGATGGTGTAGGGCAACAACGTGTTGAATGTCGTCCCACCAGCAGTACCTATGTCAGTAAGTGCAAGCAATGATGTGTTTAGAGGGACGCGCTTCTGATTGATCTTAATGGACTTGACATTGATGTAGTATTCCATAAATGGACTTATGGTTAGAGGTGTATACTTGAGACTTCCGGAGACGTCAATGCCTGGGAGAAATCTGTATGGGCCATCCAAGCCAAAGAAAATGACCCCATTTGCTTTGGTAGTGGATGGGATGCACATGGTGAAGGTGGGTTTGAATCCAAGCCTGGACGCGAGCTGGTTTTGTAGGGGGATATGGCCTTGGGACAGCCCAGCTACACCTTGGACACCTTCAGGTAAGCCCCGTTCAACTAAGGCGGATGGCGAACAGGTGAAAAGGAAGTTGGGTACTCGGACTAGATGACCCGGGTTGGACCCCTCAGTAGATCGGAGAGCTATGACATCTTGAGCCACCTCACCAATAGTGCTTTGGTGGCTCACTGGGTTCTCCAAGAGGCGCCCGCATGTGTTAGCATGGCAAAATGGTCTAGCTGTTATGGGGCAAGTGTGGCAGAAGCTAGTGTTAGCCACCTTACATTGAGCTGACCCACACTTGGGCTCATGGAAGGTGGATGACTTGTAGTTGGTCTCACAGTTGACCCATAAGTGTGGGGCCGTAAGGTCCACTACATAGCCCACGGGCACTAGGGGGGTTCTTCCATAGATGTTAGCCACTAAGAGCTTAGTGGCAGCATCTTTTCGGACTGGCAAGACAAGCCCTTTTATCGGAGAATGAGCAGCTAGAGAGAGATGGGTTGTAGAGAGAGAGAGTAAACTGAGGAAAAAGAGAGCTAGGTGAGCCATTGGTGTTCAACGGGAGAGTGAATTTTCTCGGTGTGCAGAGTAGGAAAAGCTAAGGGGGATTATATATTGGAGATGGTGGGCAAGTCGAATGTTTCTTTATGTACAGAAAGTACAGCTTTGATGTTGAACTAATCAAAGGTTGCACAGATTTCACATGTTGTGATCGATTATCTTAAATTTCTTTAGCTGGTGATATGCATGTGCTCATGAAGCGCCACTGTAGGTGCTGCATTGGCATTATTGTAAGTGCACGAGGGTAGACATGATGCCAATTGCTGTTTTGAAGTTCCCTAGAGGCTCAGCTAGTGAGCTTTCAGTAACTCCGATGCCAACTGTTATTATTGATATTTAAAATCCAAAGACTTCCATAAGATGACCTCATAAAATTTTTCTGTCAATTGCCTTTTACAGTTAGTCTAATGTGTCTCACATAAAAGGACCATTAGATGGTCTTACACATGAATAGTTCTACATGTAACATTAAAATTGTTGAGTATGTTAGCTGATAACCACAAGATGATGGCTGGCTACCAACAAGACAGTAGACAATGGCAAATCAATGATTATTTTGCAACAATTTTTGTCAAGGGCTTGGCTTACTCAGACAAATTATAGCCCATACAAAATTCCTCGTCTATGGGTGTATGCTAGTGATCTTTTGAACCCCCCCAACCAAAAATCTAGCAACTTTTTTTTAAATGTATTCAAAAGATCTTAGCTTGGCCTCCAATTTTGCATTGTTTTAGTTTCTGTTAAATGGCAAATATGAAATGGTTAGCGAGGAATCAGACCTGTAAAGAAACTTTGATTCTGGGTCACTTAGATGTTAACATCTCTGTTCTTGTAACTTCCTTTTACTGCTCACCTGTTTCCCATACTTGCAATTTCCAGAGTCTGAAAGGATTTGAATTGCATGTTCCCCTGCTTCTTGTCATAGAGCTGGGGTATATAACCAGATATTACGCTTTTCTATACCAGTACGCTTTATTTGGGGCGGGAAATTATTAAGAATAGTGCCAGTAAAAGAAAAATTGAAACTAAAATTATTATTATTATTATTATTATTATTATTATTATTATTATTTTTGAAAACAGCAGAATCTTGCCTTGTTATTTGTGACTGTTCTTGTTTTGGTTGGGAAGGTGGCTCTGGTTTTGCTTACGCAAGACATTTGCCTTACGGTTTGGGTTTCCTAATCTTGCCTTGGTGCTCGGGTGGGCCAGGGGGGTCTCCAAGAGGTGCCCACAGGTGTTAGCATGGCAAAACGGTCTACAGCGATAGTGCAAGTGTGGCAGAAGCTAGTGGTGGATGCTTTCCACTGGGCCGAGCCGCATTTGAGCTCAAGAAAGGTGGATGACTTGTAGTTGGTCTCACAGTTTACCCGTAAGTGTGCGGATGTGAGGTCCACCACGTGGTGCTCTGGGACTCTGGGGTTCTTAGAGCATTGGCAGCCGAGAGACACGCATGACAGTGGTGGGGACCGCGAGTGACACGCGTGGAGGGAAGCAGCTGACAGCCAGGAAAACGGGGGGCAACGCATGGGAGAACGCCTGTGCGTGCTCGCCCGCGTTTCCTTTTTTTTTGTCGGTTTGTGGCATGAAACGGCGAGTTTTGCTGGGGCAGGCAAAGGGCGACGGTACGTTTTGATGCGGGGCTGGGCAAAAAAAAAGAAGGCCACATCAGATATTGGTGCTGGGCTGTATGCTCGGTTTTTTGGGCCAAAACTAGCCGTTGGACATTGGGCATGGTGTCCAACGGTTGTTTTGGCCATAAAATTTTTTTTTTTTCCAGCAATTTTATGCTCTATAAATATATGTGAGTCAAATGTTGAAAATATTATCTCAATTTCACTCTTTCATTTATAATTTGTCATTGCTGAATTAATTTTGCGTTGTGTGAGTGTTGAAAGAAGTTGAAGTTCCAATAGGAAAAACATTGTGTAAGTAATTGTTTTTATGTAATTATATTTAGTTGTTTGAAGTAAATATTTTGACGTATAAATTTGAACTAATAAATTTTTGTTTGTGGCTTTTTGTAGAATTTGTTTGGAGCTACTCTCACAAAGTTGAAGATTAAAGATTGAAGTGAAGTGAAAAAAATTGTAAGAAAAATTTAGTGTGTGAATTTAATATTTTTTTTGAAATTAAGTGTGTAATTGAATGTATTCATATGTATTAGCTTTTTTCAAAGCTTACATTGAGTTTTTTAATATGTTTTGATAAAAGACAAAAACAGATTAATCAATTTACATATTCATCATGTTATATTTTCACTATCTTAATAATTATTATTGTTTAAATATGCTATATTTTTGAAGTGGATGTCGGAATATTAATATTACTTAATTGATTTTATATAAAGTGTCATAATATCTTTGAGATTGTTTAATATTCAAATTTAAACATGTTATCTTTATGATATTATATTGTGTTATTCAAATTTGAATATAAGATTGTGGAGCTATATTTATCAATGTCAAAGGTTTGCTCTTAATATGATAATATCTTGTGATAGAATGTTTTGGAAGATTATACTGCAAATTATGAATGATTTTAGAAGATTCTCAGCCAAGATATTCAGCCCAAATCAAGAAAAGTAGCCATTGGAAGAACTTGAGTAAGAGCAGAAAAAATCAAGGGCTTGGAATGTCAATTCAAGGCCTTGAAATGAGGCATGGAGATTGAATTTTCACAAAATGTGCAACGGTCACTTGCTATATTTTTCTCCACTTTTCTTTACACTTCTCATCTATAAAAGGGGAAGAGATTGGCAGCAAGAGAACATAAAAGAGAGCAAGCACTCATTGGCATACACATTACTCGAGAGCTTGAGCTTGAATTTGCTTCTTTACATATATGTTACATTTCATTGTATTGTTCCAGTTGTAATTTGGGTGAGATCATAAAGTTGAAGGGTCAACTTGTAGTTTGGAACTTAGAGTAGGTGTACTCTAGAGTTGTAATAATCTCTCCTAATAAAATTGGGTTAATCCTAGAGTTAGGGAACTCTAGGCGGGGACTAAGCTTGATTGATACTAACCTCGAAAAAAATTACTCGTGTCTTGTTCACGTTTATCTTTCCGCTCTTTACATGATTAAATTGCGATATTAATCATCACCTTATTCAATCCCCTCCTTTAGGGTGATTTAACTAGCCAAATCGGACCAACAATTGGTATCAGAGCTGTCAACATTTGCCTGCCACACTTGCAGCATCATCACAGATTGTCACTCTGATTATGATCACAATCATCAGCTATCTAAGTCAGTTTGAGCCACTAACAGTTTTTAACTACTTCGTATTGCACAAGATCATACATTTGTTCAATCATCAAGTTCTTCGTGCAGTTATGTATCAATACTGCGTGCACAATTTACATGATCACAATTTATTTAGCAATTAGCTTGCGTGTAAGCTGTTGTTTGACAATAACATTATGTGCAACACTATATACACACTATATCACTACAACATCAGGCACTTTATGCTACTATATAGCCATTGCTACACTTGCACTGCTTATGCTTAAGCAATTTTAGCAGTGCAGCTTCACATTACTCCAGGGTCATTTACCATCACCTTCACTGCAAAGTTGCTATAGCACACAAACAGCGTACACAAACATATTACTACATGTACTGTTGGTAGAGACATTGTCACACACTTATCACCACACCTTGCTGTCATCTTCTCCTAGTCACACAAGTAGCACACTGCTGCTTAGAGCACTATTTATGCAGCAAGCAGCCGTGTTAGGTATGAAACTGCAACTTCATTAATTATGCATTCACCATACACATACTTACACAGCACATAACACTGTGTCTAATACTCACTCACACCATACCCTTTTTTTTTCGAGGTTAGCATCAACCATGTTCGTGGGAAATCATTGATTCCTCATTTATGTACTAATAATAAATTTTCAAAAACACTTGATCCTCTTAAAAATTTTACTGGACAAGGAAACATTGGAGCTTCGCAAAAGCATATGGTAAGTTATGGTTTGCCAAAAGTAAAAATAAGGTAAGTTCATTTGTTTTATTGTTGCTCAGATTTCAAGGCCCTGAAATACAGTTCAAGGTCTTGAACTGTAGGCAAAAACTGAAAAGTTTGGTGTGATTGAATCAAGAGTTGGATTTTTTTCTTTATTTCAACAACATGAATAGAATCAAAATTTGAATTCTTACCAAATGGAAGGTAGTGTCATCTTTGCAAGATTAATATTACGTCATATCTTATGCTATTATGTCATGTGATTATCTTTATGTATAAATGATATGTTGTCTATGTTCTCAACTTATTTGCCCATAATATCTGTCCATAACGCTATACTCCCTAGCACTCACATAAATGTTATTGTTTCTTTCTACAAGGGAGAATTATATTACTTGATGACTTTTTGATAATCTTGATGTACTCTTGAAGGGGAGAGAATTGTTGTATTAACATGTTGATCCCTTGCAATAAGAATATCAAGTCAATGCATGCATGTTAGGATATAGTATTGATCAAAATGTTAGTGTTTAAAACCCTTATATTGAGGGGGAGCATCTTTATATGTCATTGATTTGTTAAGGGGGAGCTATAGGCATTTGTCATAATTTTTGTACTTCAATTTTTTCTTTCTCCTCTTGTGCTACCTTTTTTATGAAATACAAAAAGAGGGAGAAGTATTTAGAAAACTTTTTATGGTGTGCTATTTAAAATCGTATGGATATGTTATTTTTATTAGGTTTTGTCTTTCATCAAAAAGGGAGAGATTGTTAGTTTTTTTAAAAGCTCACATTGAGTTTTTTTAATATGTTTTGATGAAAGACAAAAAGAGATTAATCAATTGACATATTCATCATATTATATTTTAACTACCTTAATAATTATTATTGTTTAAATGTGCTATATTTTTGAAGTGGATGTTAGAATATTAATATTACTTAATTGATTTTATATAAGGTGTCACAATATCTTTGAGATTGTTTACTATTTAAATTTGAACATGTTATCTTTATGATATTATATTGTGTTATTCAAATTTGAATATAAGATTGTGGAGCTATATTTATCAATGTCAAAGGTTTGCTTTTAATATGATAATATCTTGTAATAGAATATCTTGGAAGATTATACTGCAAATTATGAATGGTTTTAGAAGATTATCAGCCAAGATATTCAGCCCAAATCAAGAAAAGTAGCCGTTTAAAGTACTTGAGTAAGAGCAGAAAAATTCAGGGGCTTGGAATGTCAATTCAAGGCCTTGAAATGAGGCATGGAGATTGAATTTTCACAAGATGTGCAACGGTCACTTGTCATATTTTTTTTCACTTTTTTTTACACCTCTCATTTATAAAACGGGAAGAGATTGGCAGCAAGTGAACACAAGAGAGAGCAAGCACTCATTGACATACACATTACTCGAGAGCTTGAGCTTGAATTTGCTTCTTTATATATATGTTACATTTCATTATATTGTTCAAGTTGTAATTTGGGTGGGATCATGGAGTTGAAGGGCCAACTCTACCAATGACTTGTTGAAGGGTCAACTTATAGTTTGGAACTTAGAGTAGGTGTACTCTAGAGTTGTAATAATCCCTCCCAATAAAATTGGGTTAATCCTAGAGTTAGGAAATTCTAGGCGGGAACTAAGCTTGGTTGATGCTAACCTCGAAAAAAATTACTCGTGTCTTGTCCACATTTATCTTTCGACTCTTTACTTGATTAATTTGCGATATTAATCATCACCCTATTCAACCTCCTCCTCTATGGTGATTTAATTAGTCAAACCGGGCCAACAATATGTTTCACAAAAGTAAAATTAGATATGTATGGATGTTTAATATTCTAGAAATTCATGACCCCGCACTACATGCACGTCTCCAATTAGACCTTATCGAGGAAATATGAAATCGACATAGGTCGCGACAAAGCTCACAACCATAGGTGTTAAAGGTTATTCGTCATTCACTTCTGTTGTATTTTTTTCCCGTCATCTAAATTAGTGTTTTAAATATCGAACACTCGGGTTGTAATTTTCTTCAATATCAATCCTCATCTTTGCATTTGTATTAATTGCATTCTATATTATATTTCGTATGCTTTCAATCATTCAACCAATACAACTTAACTCATCAATTTTTAGATACTTCAAAATAAATTAATACATTTTTCGGAAATATAAATTACATATTTTTTCATTCGGAAAATAAAATTTATTTTTAACTTATACAAAACCCAATATGCAAAAACAAATTTAACAACATAAATTAATAATAGGCGCCCATACTTTTTGTGCAAATTGTAGCGTGAATAATCTCTTCAGTCTGGCGTTGGAAGTGCGCTATCCTTCGAATATCGAATCTGCAAAAAAAAAAAAAAAAAAAAAAAGAGGGTTAATTCATGTGCCTTCAAAAAAAAAGAAAAAAAGAAAAAAAAAGGACACGCAATTTCATAGTTCAAAATTTGAAAAAAAAATCAATCACACAGTAAAGTATAAGAGGCTCACGTCAACCCAAAAAAAAAAAAAAAAAGAAATGATGTATCACGTGAAACAGGGAAAGAAGGTCTAATTGCGATGAGGTGTTGTGCAACTAACACCCTGAAGAAATTTTGCTGTCAATCACCTTCTTCCTCAGCAGAATTCGCAGAAGCGGCGATGGGGATTAAAAAAAAGAAAAAAAAGAAAAAGAAAAAGAGGAGAATAAAGGAAGGAGAGCCCTGTCAGTGCAAGCCCCTCTCCTTTCTCTGTTCTTCACTCTCCCCTCTACTTAATTGCACGACTATGGCAGACCAAAAAAAAAGGGGGAGAGGATAGATGAAGCAGAACAGCAAAGAGAAAGCAGAGGAGGAAATTTTTACAGGTTCAATGGTTATAGGTCCGTTTTGCTCCTGTCCTCTCTTTTCTTTGTTGATCTACAGGCCGGGTCTGACATTAACGAAAAGAAGATTCTTGGAGGACTTGAAGAAGGATCGGTTATGGCTGTCAGAAGGGGGATTAAAGATGGTTGTTTGTATAATCTTGAACGAACTAGGTGGGTAAGCATATATACAAAAGCATTGCCAAGAAACCGTACCTTCAGCCATCTGCCATCTAAACCATTTAAGAATAAAATATATTTCGGAATATATATGAAATTATATTCTGAATAATTTCCTTAAAGCTCTTCCCTACTCTTTCACTCATCCTCTTCTCGGTTCTTTTCCCACTTGACCACCCTCCCGGCAGGTGTCATAAGGAAATAATCCAATTTGGCTGCACATTTCCTATTTTCTGTCTAGGCTACCAAACCAACCTTCTAGGTACTGGAGTGGGGCTCATTCAAATTGACCCATTATGCTATATGGCAAACTCTAAAGCAATAAAAAGGTTGGGAGATTTGAATTTGGGTTGATGGGTCGTCATTGATTGTGGATTCAAGGTTGAATCTTTGAAAGCGGAAGTGAGAGATGCGGTGACGGGCTGCCGATTTGCACCCGGTTCGAAAACGGATCTCTAAGTGGACATGAGTGCTCCTTCAAATTTTCGATAATTTAAAAAAAAGGGAAATAAAATCAAATTTCCAATTATTTGAATTTGTTGAGTGTTCGAGACCCAGCCGCTTCAAAAAAAAGGGGTGGTGGAAGCATTCAAACCTTGTTTTACGCAGCTAGGCCTCGAAGGGGGCATTTGTAGGAGGCAAAAATTATGTGTCCAATCAAGACCCGTCACGTGGAAGCTCCAGTATTTTTTATTTCGTCCAATTACACGCTGCCACGTGTCAAATTAAATATTTGGTGAGTAATTATGGCGACCAATTAAAAAGCGCCACGTGTCACAAATGATGTAGAAAATAAATTATTATTCATTTTCTTTTAAGGGATAATTAATATGAAATCTTCATTCAATTCCTCTATAAAAAGGGAGCTACTCTTCCCATTTTAGTGGTGGAATTTTCAGAAGAACTCACAAGAACTCAGAAACTCTCTATCTGGAAAAAGACAACAAGCACTCCAAATACGTGCCGTCCACTTTCAGAGATCAAATCCTCAAAAGAGATTAAGCCTTTTAGGCCCTCTCTCAAGACAAATTATTCAAGATCATTCAAGGAGATCGAATCAGAGGATTTATTATACTTTTTCTTATAACAATTATACAGAGATTGTACCCACATACAATATCAATACAGAAATTCAATTTCTTCATCAATTTCTTGTCTAATTTATTTTAGGTTTGAAATTTGTGTTTACAAATTTTTACACAGAAATTGCTCGTTATAATGTGCTCAAGGCTAAGCTGGGAGAAGTGGATTCGAGGCGTGAGGAACTGCTGAAAGAGTTGCAATCCTTAGATGATCAAAAGAAGGACCTTTGTTGTCAAGTGACGGCTAGTGAAGATTCCCTTCAAGAAGCTGAGCAGGTAGTCATCGACTTGAAGGGTCAAATTAACACCCTTAATGCTATTGAGGTGATAGACCCGGCCACCAAAGCTAGCTTGGAGAAGACCGAAGCTTATGTGAAGGAATCTTTCGAAGATTTGAAGACCTTCCACTGGACACCGTAGCTTTTTTGATATGAATTCATTATGTATTTTTTTTTTAGTTAATGAAATGAACTTGATGTCGATCCAATAAAATTTGAATGAGAAATTCCAATTCCCTTTTCTTATTGGTGCACGAATGTCTTGGTCAATTTGCCTTGCACGAATGAGAAATTTCAAGAATTTTTTTTTTTTTTGGGTGTGGGTACAGTGAGCAGTTTAGGCTCTTGCTTAGGAGCCTACATGCATTAACATACTAAGGATGATAAAGTTTTAGGAACTTTTCATTTATCGGCCCAACTCATACTCCGTCGGTACCAACAATCCTATAGGCGCCGTTGGTGTAAACTTCTCGAACCACGTAAGGGCCATCTCACTTGGAAGTGAACTTACTTCCAGTCTTGTGTGAGATAATGATTGGCCTCCTTACCGTGTGTACTTGATCTCCAACTTGAAATGAACGCGGTCGTACCTTTTTGTTGAAGGCTTGTGATAAGCAAGTTTGATAGCATTCCAACTTCTGTTGTGCTAGAAGTCTTTTTTCATCAAGGGCTTCGAGCTCTGCCAGGCGAAGCTTGTGATTTTCATCTTCGGTCAAGCCTTCCTGTATGGCAATACGGAATGAAGGGATTTGAAGTTCCAAAGGCAATACTGCTTCGACCCCATACACCAGGGCGAAAGGAGTTGACTGGGTCGACGTTTTGTATGTGGTTCTGTATGCCCAAAGAGCTTCCCCTAACCTTTCATGCCAATCGCGCTTTGACTTCGCCACCACTTTGCTTAGTAAGTTGCAAAGCGTCTTATTGAACGCTTCCGCCATCCCATTTGCAGGTGCATTGTACATTGAAGATTTACGCTGAGCAAACTTAAACTTTTCGCAGAAGGCGGTCATTAACTTGTTGACAAATGGTTTGTCATTGTCAGTGATAATATACCGAGGCACGCCATATCGATAGATGATATGGGTTCGAATAAAATCAACGACATTTTCTTTTTTGACCTCTCTCAGTGAGATTGCTTCTGCCTATTTAGAAAAGTAGTCAGTTGCTGCCAAAATGTATGAGTGGCCAACAGAAGATTTTGGAGTGATAGGGCCCACAACATTAAGCCCCCACGCTTCAAATGGCCAAGATGTCACAGTTGGATGGAGTGGCTCCGGAGGTTGATGAATAAAATTTGTATGAAACTGGCAAGACTCGCACCTTTTTGCATAGTCAATGCAGTCTTGCACCATGGTAGGCCAGTAGTAACCCATCCTCTTGATTCGATCATGCAATTTGGGCCCTGCTTGGTGTGCTCCGCATATTCCTGAGTGTGCTTCCTCCATTGTTTGTCTTGCCTCCTCGTTACCCAAGTATCGCAACCAAATGCCGAGAAAGGAACGCCGAGAAAGAGTCCCGTTGAAGTAAAGGAAGTTGGGGGCTCTTCGTTGGATTTCTGTCTTATGCCTTGGATCACTAGGAAGTTTCCCATGGTCCAAGTAGTCAATGAGTGGTTGACGCCAATCTTCTCCCTCTACTTCTTGAGCACTGACTGCATTGGCGTCTTCCTCAAGCTCTTCATCAATAGGTGCAACGACCCATCGATTGCAAATGGGGACGTTCATATTTTCCTCTGGCCCCAGTGCCAAAGTGGCTGCAAGATTTGCAAGTGCATCAGCCACCTTATTGGCACTCCTAGGAACATGCTCCAACTTGACGGTTTCAAGCTTGCTTAACAATCGTGAAGCACACCTGTAATACGAAATAAGATCATCCTTTTTAACTTCATACTCTTCGAGGAGTTGTTTGATGACCAATTACGAGTCACCATAGATGTCGAGATCTTTGATTCCCATTCCAATAGCCATTTGAAGGCCCAAGATTAATGCCTGATACTCAGCCATGTTATTTGAACACAACTGGGTTAATATGAATGAGTAGATGAGAACATGCTTCTCAGGGGAGATAAACACTACACCAGCACCAGCTCCATTGCTTCTTGCAGCTCCGTCAAAGTACATTTCCCAAGGCGGGAGGATATCGACAAAGAGCACATCTTCACCTGGTAAGTCATCGTTGAGCTCCCACTCATCAGTAATCGGGTGATCGGCTAGGAAGTCTCCTAGTGCTTGCCCCTTGACCGCTTTTTGTGGCACATAGACAAGATCATGCTGCTTCAAGATCATAGCCCACTTAGCAAGCCGCCCACTGAGGACTGGCCTCGACAAAATGTACTTGACGGGATCGGCTTTAGAAACTACATGCACTGTATATGCCTGCATGTAATGTTTCAGTTTTTAAACGGCAAATACAAGTGACAAGCATATTTTTTCCACGGGTGAATACTTCAATTTAGCCCCCACCAATGTACGGCTCAAGTAGTACAAAACTACTTCTTTTCCTTCCTCATTCTTTTGAACACACAGTGCTCCTAATGATTGTTCTTGAGCTGCGATGTAGAGTATAAGAGGCTTGCCAGGGACTGGTGCTCCCAATACCGGAGGGTTCGATAAGTACCTCATGATTTTCGCGAAGGCTTCGCGGCATGGCTCGTCCCAATCAAAGGGTGCTCCCTTTTTCATGAGGTGGCTGAAAGGATGACAACGTCCAGCTAGATTTGATATGAACCTTCGAATATATACCAGGCGACCTTGAAGGCCACGAAGCTCTTTGAGATTCTTAGGCTCAGGCATTTCTTGGATTGCTTTAATCTTGGATTGGTCAATCTCGATCCCTTTATGTCGGACGACAAAGCCCAAGAATTTTCCAGAAGTGACTCCAAATGCACACTTGAGTGGGTTCATCTTCAACTGACATTTCCGTAGACGTTCGAAGACGCTACGAAGATCTGGAATATGGTCGTATTTCTTTTTAGATTTGACCACCAAGTCATCGACGTAACACTCACCTGTCTTGTGGAGCATATCATCAAAAATGTTTTGCATTGCCCTTTGATATGTTGCCCCCGCATTCTTTAAGCCGAAAGGCATCACCTTGTAATAGAAAATGCCTTTGGGTGTGCCAAAAGCTTTGGCCTTCTGGTCTTATGGCGCCATTTGGATTTGATTATACCCTGTAGTACAATCCATGAATGATAAGGCCTCGTGCCCCGTCGTCGAATCAACCATGAGTTCGGTGACAGGGAGCGGAAAATCGTCCTTTGGACATGCATCATTGAGATCCCGAAAGTCTATGCAGATGCGAAGTTGTCCATTTTTCTTCCTTAGGGGGACAATGTTTGCGATCCAGGTTGGATATTTTACTTCCCGAACGAACCCTGCTTCAATGAGTTTATTGACTTCTTTTTCAATTTCAGGTACCAACTCTGGACTGAAACGTCGCTGGGGCTGCTTTTTTGGGGACACTCCCCTCTTGATGAACAGGCGATGGACAGCAACTTTGGGATTAAGCCCTGGCATTTCTTTATAGCTCCATGCGAACACGTTCTTATATTCCGAGAGGAGATTAAAGTACTGACTTTCTTCCTCGGGCATCAGCAATGAACTTATATAAATAGAGCGAGGTTCATCTGTGGTACCAAGATTCAGTTCTTTCAGATCATCGATCGTAGCTTGCCCCCCGTCCTCAAGGGTTTTAGGAGTCTCTGCAAGCTCCGTCTCTGAGTCTGAATCCTCGCGTTCTCGACCTGTGATATGGTGAGAGGAAGCCATCTCACCTCGCTCTTCCTTCTCGTTCGAGTCAGGGTTACTTTGTTGACCAGTGAGGATGACAGTGCGCCTTTTTACTCGCAATGAACCTTCCGTCTTAACATCCAAGGTTGAAAGTCGTTTCATCTGTGAAGGAATAGAACTTCGTACTTCGTTTATATCACCTAGACGGTTAAATACGGAACTTTTGAACTTTTGGGAAGATGTCTTCGAGGGCTCTATCCCCTTCTTGATCCTATTGAATACTGAAGGCTTTGGTTGTGCTCCAATTCTGGTGAGGGCAGATGGCTGTTTTGTTGAACTCGACGATCGTAATCTATCAAATACAGAAGTCCTCTTGCTAGGTGGATCATCCTTCTTTTCGCTCTCATCTATCTCCTCGGCGGAGATGTATTGAACGACTGACTGCTTGTTCTTTCGTCGCCCTGAGATTTTGACTGGCTGCATCGGTGTGTAACCAAGTCCAACTTTAGAGATACCCACTGAACCTCCTTGCTCTTGGATCATTTTTTGAGTTTCATTGAGGCCGTGAAGTTGGACTTTAATCATCTTCCGTAAGGCAGCGGGGTTCTGGAAGTTATACCGGCTCTTTCCATAAGCTTGTATGCATTTGGATCGAATCCATCCTTGGTACATGTACGTGGTAGCACCTCTTCTTCTTTCAACAAAGCATTAGAAGAGGAAACAAACCCAGGGAGGGGGTGTCTACTCACCTTTGGATGGTACGCCTTCTGTGTAGGTAATGTGGCACTCCCTTTAAGGGTATCCATGTTCGCCTCGTCAGCCTTTCTGACGATCTTACCTTCTGCATCTCCATATACAATGCCACTGAAGGGTGATTCCCCTTCCCTACAACGGGATTTCGGGACATACCTCAAAATCGGTATCATGGCGTTTGTTGAAGCAGTAGCCTATCCTGCGACCTGTTTAGCGGGTTGCGTTTCGCTAACTTCTTTATCGTCTTCTTTGTTCTGTTGTTGCTGTCTTGCACCATCGCGCTCTGTGGTCGCCTGCGCATTCTTGATAACTTTTGAGTCACCTGTGGAGGCAATTGTTGATATCATCATCTCTCTAGGTGCCGCAGCTTCATCAAAGAATTTAGCATCAGCGAAATGTGACTCTGCCTTAGTGAATGGCCTAGTATCCCCATCAATCTTTCTTTCTCCTCCACGGTAGTACTTGAGACATTGATGGAGAGTTGAAGCTACTATTCCATGCTCATGAAGCCATGGGCGTCCAAGCAATAACTTGTAGGAATTCTTAGAGTCAATTATATGGAAGATTGAAGACGTCGATAGGTCTCCCATTATCAGTTCTAGGCGCATCATACCAATCACGCGTTGACTCTCTAGGCTAAAGCCCTGGATCACCATTCGACTCTTCAAAAGTTCTTCCACTGTGATTCCCAAGTCGTTCATCATAGACTTAGGCATGATGTTAACAGCCGACCCTCCATCTACAAGGATCCATCTGACTTTTTGCTCCCTGATGTAACCGGTGACAAACAGGGGCCGGTTGTGAGGCTTGGAGCCCAATAGCAGGTCATCATCAGTAAACGTGATGGCGGTGTTGCAAGCAGCATAATGAGCAACATCTTTCACTGGTTGACCCGTTCCTTTCATCTTGTCAACATAAAGCTTTGGGTGCTGCAAGGCAGCAGCGATCTGTTGACGCATTTCTTTCGGCAAGCTGAAGATTTGCCTCTAATCGTCACAGGTCGGTAAAGCCTCTAAACTAGCTAGAGCCTCACCATCATTTTTGGGAGGTTTCTCCAACTTTGCTTCCTCCTCGACTTTGTCATTCTCTGGCCCATAACAAGAAGCCATGTTAGCAGTGACCTTCTCGAAAAATTTCACTGGGAAGAATTCCTCAAGTGTGATAGGAACGAGCGGCTTTTGCTCGAGTAGGTCGATAGGTTGGACTTCCTGTCTCTTGCTAGCCTTTGATTTTTTCTTGTTCTTCGAAGATCAAGGAGTCTTCCTCCTGCCTTGTCTCTTTCTTTGGCGAAGGGGCAGTGGCTGAACTTGTTTTAGATTCCTTGGCCTCCTTCGGGTGACAAGCGTCCACCCTTCTTCATCTTTGACCGGAGTAGAATTTGTCTTCATCATTGGTCTCCTAATTGTCAAGGGGACGATGACGGGTTCCAAGCTTCCGAACTGAATGGTGAATAGTCTTTCCCCTTGAGAAGCGATAACGCTATTCTTCCTTCGTTCATGGGTTCGAGTAGACCTTGGCTGCCGTGATAGTGGAAGACACTCCATCTCGGCGGAGATATGATTGGGCCCGACAGAGTTATCCAGGTCCAATATGATCTTGCCATCCTTGGCCAGCTGCATGATACGTTCTTTGAGAGTGACACACTTCTCTAGAGGATGGCTAACAACCCTGTGATAGCGACAGTACTTTGGGTCACTTGTCCTTCCAGCTTCTTCTGGTCGCTTAGATTCAGCGATTTCGATGATCCTATTTTCAAGTAGATCATCCAGCATTCCTGATAAGTCTGAATCAGGAAATGGGTACTTCTTTTCTTGGAGCTCCTTTAACGTTGGTCGCTTCCGTCCAACGTCCCTCAACGGTGCTCCTTTCTTTCCTTCTGGCCTAGATTTGCCTGAAATCCGTACAGGTTCCTCAACAGAAGTGGCCATGGATTCCTTTGCGGGTGCCTTGGAAGGCTTTGAGCTCTTCTTAATCTCACCTTGTGCTTCTTGAACTCAGATGAGGAGGACGACTTGCTGTGGCGATTTGCTATCATCATCTCCATGTCATGCGCCTTCGTAGCTAGCTCTTGAAAGGTTCTAGGCTTGCTCATCTGTAATACGTAAAGCAAGTCCCACTCCATGCCCTGGGTGCACGTCTCTACAGCGGAGGCCTCGGACAAACGATCCTTGCATTTAAGACTGAGAGATCTCCAGCGGTTGATGTAATCAAGGACTGGTTCATCCTTCCACTGCTTAGTATTTGTTAGCTCCGTCATACTAATAGTGCACTGGGTGCTATAGAACCTATTGAGGAATTCATGTTCCATTTGTTCCCAACTGTTAATAGACTCAGGCTCCAGGTCTGTATACCAGTCGAAGGCGATTCCTTTGAGAGAACGAACAAACTGTTTCACCAATCTATCTTTCTCAGTACCAGTATTGCTGCACGTCTCAATAAAGTGGGCGACGTGCTGTTTGGGATTGCTCTTACCGTCAAATTGGTTGAACTTAGGGGGCCGGTATCCATGATGCATGCGGAGAGCATCGATCCTTTTTGTGTAAGGCTTCGTGTACAGATGCATCTTGCAGGATCCTCCCCCTAATTGGGTTTTGACAGCATTTGCGATTAGGTTTTAAATTTGTTCGACAGACATCGACGCTAATGAGGGTTCCTTCTTCTTCATGCGCTCGTCATCAGAGTCTTTGCTGTGGTTAGACTCCTTATCAGACTCTTCGCCATCCGAGCCTTTGCTAGAAGACTCGAATAGCCGCTTCTCCAGCTTCTTCATCAGCGTAGCAATCTGCTCACTTTGGCGCTTGATTTGAGCGTCTTTCTCTAGGTGTTCCTTAGCGAGCTTCTCCAATGTTGCTTTCATGCTTGCAAGTTGTTCCTCTACGTTGGTCGCTTCCGTCACCATGGCCGGCATAATGACAGAATTGGAGGACTAGTTCTCTGATTCAGCGACCAACTCTCTTGGCAATGCCGGTGAGGAGTCACTGCTAGCATAGCCATGATCTTCTTTTCCGAAAGGTTCAAAGGTGGGGTTTCCCTGAGTTCGGAGCTCGTCCATCTCTTGACATATTGTTGGGTGCATCTTAAAGCCTGCAACAGATTTCTGCTTCAGAGGATGCGAAGTGACTTTGTTAACTCCTTCAAGTAAGTTGGAGTCGAGACTTGGGATTTTGCGAGATTGCGAAGGAACAGTCCCAACTGATTGTTTCATGGCAATCACAGCAGCAGCTTTTGCCATGCTTCGGGTCATGACTCCGCTAGATGTAATGCTAGCGGTTATTGATCCTTGAGATGTGGATCGAACAGCTCTCCTTGAAAGTTGAGGTATGGCGTTCTTAGGGGCCATATCGTCTTTAGGAAAGTGTAGAGTTCGTGATTTGAAGAAAGAGATGAGAGGCAGAGAAGGTCCCACCGAGCGTGCCAAAAATTTGTAAACACAAATTTCGAGCCTAAACTAAATTAGATAAGAAATTGATGAACAAATTGAATTTCTGTATTGATATTGTATGTGGGTACAATCTCTGTATAATTGTTACAAGAAAAAGTATAATAAATCCTCTCATTCGATCTCCTTGAATGATCATGAATAATTTGTCTCGAGAGAGGGCCTAAGAGGCTTAATCTCTTTCGAGGATTTGTCTCTGAAAGTGGACGGCACGTATTTGGAGTGCTTGTTGTCTTTTTCCAGAGAGAGAGTTTCTGAGCTCTTGTGAGTTCTTCTGAAAATTCCACCACTAAAATGGGAAGAGTAGCTCCCTTTTTATAGAGGAATAGAATGAAGATTTCATATTAATTATCCCTTAAAAGAAAAAGAATAATAATTTATTTTCTACATCATTTGTGACACGTGACGCTTTTTAATTGGCCGCCATAATTACTCACCAAATATTTAATTTGACACGTGGCAGCGTGTAATTGGACGAAATAAAAAATATTGGAGCTTCTACGTGGCGGGTCTTGATTGGACGCATAATTTTTACCTCCTACAGCTGCCAATTGCTGTTTTGAAGTTTCCTAGCTAGAGGCTTAGCTACTGAGCTCTTACCAACTCCGATGCCAACGGCTAATCTTGATATTTAGCATGCAAAGACTTGTATAAGATGCTCTCATAACAGGCTTTCTGTACATTAGTCTCATACAGCTGGCCTAAGGTGTAGCAAAAAAGGCCCATTGGACAGTTCTATGAACGAGTAGCTCCACTTAGAACTATAAAATTGGTGATATGTTGGCTGATAACTACAAGAAATGATGGCAATTGCTGTTCCGAAGTTTCCTAGAGGCTTGGCTACTGAGCTTTTATCAACTCTGATGCCAACAGCTAATCTTGTTACCTTGATACTTAGCATGCAAAGACTTGTATAAGATGCTCTCGTAACAGTCTTTCTGCAAATTAGTTTTATACAGTTAGCCTAATGTGTCTCGCAAAAAGGGACCATTAGGCAGTTTCTATGAACGAATAGCTCTACATGGAACTGTAAAGTTGGTGAATATGTTGGCTGATAACCACAAGATAGTAACAAGATAGTAGACAATGACAAACCAATGATTATCTTTTGCAACTATGTTGGCAAGGTCTTGACCAATTAGCTAAGATTGAGACCTTAGATTAATTATAGCCCATACTAGATTTCTCCTACATTGGTGTATTGCACTAGTCTTTCTGCATCGTCTCAGCCAAAAATTTGCGCGTTTTTCTTAACATATCTAGAGGATCTTAGCAGAGCCTTCACTTGGGCATAGTTTTAGTTTCTTTTAAATAGCGAAAATAATACTCTTTATGAGGAATCATCCCTGTACACAAACCTTGGCAATGGGTCTTTTTAGATGGTAACATCTGTAAGTTCTTGTAACGCGCTTTTACTACTGCCCTCTCTCTTATGCTTGCAAGATATTGTGCCTTTCTATACCAGCACACTTAACTGGTTCTTTGCTGTTTGTATTTGGGGTGGCAAATTGTCGAGAAGAGTGCTGCAGAAAGAAAAATTAAAATTAAAATTGAAAAAATGGATGAAAATAGTAGAGCATTGCCTTGTTTTTTCTCATCTGTTCTTGTTTTGGTTGGGAAAGTAGCTCGGGTTGTTTTACATGAAATATAACCATGCAAGCCATTCATGCAATAGTATGAATTTTTCTTATTTTGGCACAGTGCATATTTGATCAGCTGACTATTTCTGCTGGTTTTTATATCATTTTCTGAACTGTGAATCTTCTATTGGTTTACAGTAGAAAGGTCTAACATTTGAACATTACAGGGATTCAGATTCGAAATCTGGAACCAAAATATGGGCATATCAGTGGCTCCATAGCAAGTGTCTGCTTCGTGGGACAAGTTGAGATCTTCTCAGTTTACAAACTCACAATCTAGATACTATATGTATTGACAATACCTATCGGAATGGGCGTAGAAACTACTTCAGAGTTCTAACACACTAGCATGGGTGGGGAAGAGCTGATTCGCAGCCATTCAGCCTTTGGTCTTCGTATCAATTATGTGAATCATTTGTGCCATTTGTATTTGGGTTGCTATTTGGAACTTCTCTTTCTATGTACATTTTCTTATGCTCATTCCTTGTTACAAGTAAAACACAGTTATGTTTTGACTATTCCAGTTGTTTTAGAGATGAACTCAAAACTACTGACAAAATTCACTGACATCCATTTATTTAAGATGAAACTATGTCTTGCAGTACTTCAATGTTTTTGTCCTTGTTTGTTGAGAATCACTCGGCTACAGTGGTGAATTTGCTGCACTGAGCGGACCAGCAACACGTAACCTGGACCTGCTGAGATCAAATTGCAGTATGTTATCCTGCATTTTACAAAAAGCCCAGGAAGAGTTAGATGAGGCCATCAGCAAGGGGCACATAAATTCAAGAAAAATATCGGTCTAAATTGCGCTACTTGGAAGCAATTGTGAAACAAACCTTTGCGCTACACCTTGCAGCTCCCTTATTACTCCCTCACCTTGTCTAGGAAGAAATAGAGGTCTGTGGGTTTACAATCCCAGAGGGTAGCCAATTGCTTGTGAATGCGTCGGCCGTCGGTAGGGATCCGAGTGTGTGGTCCAACGCAAAGCCGTTCGAGCCTGAGAGGTTCTTGGGGTTAGAGGTTGATGCAAAGGGCCAACATTTTGAGCTGATCCCATTTGGGGCGGGCTGGACGGAGGATCTGCCGTGTGTTGGCTTCGCTAGCAAGATCTTTCAATTGGGTGCATCAAGGGGGGGTATACATAAGATTAGTATTTTTTTCCCCTTATATACCCTTATGATAATAAAAAATAATTAGTGACAAGAAAATAATTTACTAAAACTACGTGTGGTTTACTAGTGTATGATTCTGTGCAATTTACCAAGCAATATCTTTATAGATTGTGTGCAATTTACTAGGCAATTTATTTCTTATTGACTGATTTCTAGAAAACGTGTTTGGTCAACCCATGCAATTAAATTGGAACGAAAGGAGTATCAAATTTTGTGGCAGCAGTTATTAACTTATCCAATTTTGTAGTAGTATCCTTTGAATAGCTTGACTTTTAAGCAATCCTAGTAGCAGACACATCACAAATTTTTAACATTCATTAAGAAGTTTAACTATTTAAGAATTAATTCAATCAAAAGCAAGCGAAATTGCAGACAATTTTCACTCTTGATAAATTTGGTCCAATCACAAAAGTGATACTTTAGTCAAACAATTTTATAAAAATGCCATAATGTGCGCAACAAATATAGTGATTGAATATAATATTAAAAAAATAAAAAATGACAATGATAAATATACGTGTGTTTTTTTAATTATGTGTTGATTCATAACCCACAAGAAAATAGTTACATATTTAATTTTTTTTGGTGCAAAGAAAATAGTTACATATTTAGTGTGGCATAAACATATATATGATGAAGTGTTAAAACATTACATTCATCAAATATTGTACAATTAAATGACAATAATAAGATATTTGATAGCTTTTTTTCCCCCTCCCGTCTGTTAATTAGTAGCTTACCAAATGTTGGTGAGAAATAAACTTGAAGTATCGGCTTTTGGTGTAGGAAAAACAAATTCGAGTTTCATGTACAATACAAAAGGGTAAATGGTAAGAATTTTTGAGTCAGTTGTATTTTTAGCTATATTTACAATAAATTTAAAGCAAAATGCTTGTTAATCATACCTTTCTCTAAAGACGACAATTATTTCAAAATGAATCACATTTAACAGTTTTATATATATATATATATATATATATATATATATATATATATATATATATATATATATATAATTCAATATTTAATCAAAATAATTAGACGGTAAAATATTTATTTTTGGTGGTTTAACCCTGTGTTTTTCTAATTATAGATAACGCTTTATTTGAAAAACTGCATATTAATCATACTTTCATTTACCCATTCAATTCATATTTATATAGTTAGCTTTAGTTAAGACCACATGAACCTCTTATCACTCTTGGATTTTCATGCAAATAGCCACGAAACAAGGGCGATCATATATTAGTATTAGCATCCCAAAGTATCCACACATCTTCTCATGACATGCACATATATATAGCCACAATGGTCAAGCTAGACTGTTATAAAGCAAAAGATATTCTATCTTTTAATACGTTCATTGTGTATGTTAAAAAGAAAATGGTTAGGCCATCAATCTCAGTAGGAGGCATAGGAGTGATTGTTGTTCTGTTATGCACATTATGCATATGCATCAGTGAGGTTGGAGCAAATGTTGCAGACAAACCAGTAGACTCGAAGAAGGTAGACAAGGACATTATGAAAGTTGCGAACATGATTGCGAAGGCGAAGAAGAAGGAATTGAACAAGCAAGCGAAGCAAGAAGTTACGGACGTGAAGGGCGAAGCAAAGGCAGACGTAGCAAAGAAGACGACATTGGACAAGGAGAAGAAGGACCTTATGAAACTTGCGAATATGATTGCGAAGGCGAAGAAGAAGGAATTGAACAAGCAAGTGAAGCAGGAAGTGAAGGAACAACAGAAGTCTGCACACAATGTAGGGGTTCCGACTCAGAAGGAAGATAAGAAAGAAGCGAAGGTAGACGTGGAAAATAAGAAGGCATTGGACAAGCAAGCAAAACAAGAAGTCAAGGAAAAGAAGGAAGAAGAGAAGATTGCACAAAACGCAGGGATTGCACCTCAAAAGGAAGCGAAGGCAGAAGCCAAGGAAGCAAAGGAAGAGGCCAAGGAAGCAAAGGCAGAAGCCAAGGATGAAGCCAATGTAGCGAAGAAGGAAGAAAAAGCAGCCAAGACAGAAGAAAAGAAACATATATCTACAGCAGCACTAGAAAAGGGACGAGACCCAAAAAAGACAGAGAAGGACCTTGTGAAACTTGCTAACATGATGGAGAAGGCAAAGAGGAAGCGAGCGAAGAAGGAAGAGAAAGCAGCCAATAAAGAAGAAAAAAATCATATATCTACGACAGCACTAGAAAAGGGACAAGATCCAAAGAAGACAGAGAAGGACCAGAAAAACTATATGTCTACAGCAGCACTAGAAAAGGGACTAGACCCAAAAAAGACAGAGAAGGACCTTGTGAAACTCGCTAACATGATGGAGAAGGCAAAGAGAGAGCAAGTGAAGAAGGAAGAGAAAGCAACCAAGAAAGAAGAAAAAAATCATATATCTACGGCAGCATTAGAAAAGGGACAAGATCCAAAGAAGGCAGAAAAAGACCTTGTGAAACTTGCTAATATGATGGAGAAGGCAAAGAGAAAGCGAGCACGACAGAATGAGAAGACAGCCAAACAGGAAGCAAAGGTAGAACAGAAGGAAGTCAAACAGGAAGCAAAGCCAGCAAAGCAGGAATTACAAGCAGAGAAGAAGCATGAAGAGATGTAAACAAATGTAGAGAAATATGTGAAGGGAGAGAGGACTAATTGAAGCCATCTTCCTCCATTTAAGCCACTTTTCCTAGAGTAAAAACTAAGTTAGCACAAGGGCACTAATGGTCATGCCAGGCACTATACCATCCTTAATGCAAATTTAGTGTCACTTTTTGTGTCAGCACAAATAACTTGATTTTGAAGCGATCTTCACAGCAAACACGTTCTATAAATCTTACCATTAATCAACAAACCTAACTATTTAAGAATCAAATCAACTAAAAGTAAAGAAAATGTATGGAAACCTTTTATGATGGAAAAATTGACATGACATAGATTGGGCATTCTTTCAAATGATAGGAAAAGCATGCACAATTGACCACAAATTTAGGGAAAGCATGCACAGCATTTTTGATCAAGTTAGATTCAAACTTACATGCATGTTACTCCTATTGATTGTGTCGATTGGGACAGGCTCTTATACTCTTATCTCATAAGAGATGAGGCTATATCAAGGCCATCGGTGTTGTAGCTCTTAATCCAAGAAATTCCTAAGCAAATTAAATGAGTATTGGTGAATTTTTCTGGGGTATCCTTTGAAAAACTCTTATAAATATTTATACAATTTTTTTAACCAAATAGAAAATGACTCACAAGTACACAAGATCCGAGTCCTAGTCAATATTCGGGCTATCAAGCATAGGCCAAATTAACATATAGACTGATCCAAATTTATCTCCGGTAAATTTACAAAGTAATGAACTTTGATCTCTAACATTTTTTATTGGAACTTTTTATCGTATGTATCCCTACCTGATTTTGTCTCCCTAAATAAATACACAAAACGTAACCAACTTGAACTCTCATGTCTCATTATTCAAAGAGCATCTTATTTTAGCACATTATTTTAATGTGGAATGCATGCCTAATTAATTCTATATATCATGCATAGTCAAACTCAGGAAAACAAACGTCTCTTTTAGAGATTTTGATCGCTTTGACTTGACCAAAATAGTCGATAATTAAATAAATTGCGTGCTTAAACAAAAAGGTAGTACACATGTGGCTATCTGGACAGGAAGATTATGCTCAAAACCTACTAATTAGGAAAGAGTCTCATGCTAATTAATTACAGCTGGCCACCTTAAACAGTCAAACACTCAAACTCATGAAGTGATGCACTTGGCTTGTTATATCTCTCCGATTTGAGCTGGGAACGCCTGATCTGACATGGTAACGCGACTCAAACCCAATCGGAAGTAATTGAGAGAAACACAAACCCGATACGAACTGAACCAATTTCGACCCGAAGTCGACACAATTGGACCATTTAACTTGAAAACATGTTATTTTTCAATTTTGAGTAAATCTAAACCATTTTCAAGGTTGATACGAAATTGATCCGTTTTTTAAATTGGTCAAACCCAAACCGACCCGTTACCCAACCCTATCCCTGATCAACTTTCAAACTCCCCTTATTAATAAGCTTAACTTTGTAAATAGAGTTCATGAATGATCTTGTCACCATATTTTTTTATGTTTTTAAATTGTGTCACCATATTATTTTTTTCCTTTCTTCCATGCAACCCTTTTTTTTAATCTTTGATCTTCCATTTTACTAGAGTCGAACTACTATTAGCTCAACAAGAAATAGAGTTTTCCCCATCACAGATTTTTTTTCATTCACAATGTAACATTTTCAATCAAGTTAGATTCAAACTTATTAATTAAGTATTTTGTCATATTCATCGATTATATTAGGTGAAAGTCCACATCTTTAAATGTTAGTAACACCAGTAAGAAATGCATATATGGACCGAACATTACCGATAAATTTACAACAGTTCAACCAACCCCCCCAAAAAAAAAAGAAAAAAAGATGAAGGATTGACATCAAAGGAATGGAAGAGTTGTAACAAGGGGCATGAATTGAATTAGCCAGACTGTCATCTTGTCATACGATTCTTCATGAAAGAAACCAACTGCTGGAGTAGTGAATAGTGGTATCATTTATGTGATTCTGACTTTGAGGAAGACAAGGCATTGGTGAGGGATTGAAGAGCCAAAGATGCAATCTTGAGCTTAATCATGCCCCTTCTTGGTATTGGCCTCGGAACCGTATCACTTTTTGTTGCAGCACTCTTTGAGTTACTCGACTTTATGGTAGTGTCCTTTGAATAACCCGATTTTGAAGCGATTTTGGCAGTAGATACGTCGCAAATCTTGCCACTCATCAGTGAATCTAATTTTCTAGGAACAATTCAACCGAAAAAATAAGCGGACGGAGTTTCAAACAATAAGACTCTGATGAATTAGATCTAATCACAAACGTAAAACTTTAGTCAAGTGTATAGGGAAGTTTTCGGATGGATTGATATATGGATAATTTGCTATTTGCCATGCTGTTTGGGGAGGGGAGGGGGGTATATATAGAGTTTGAGAAACTGAAAATATTATTTGGAAAGTCAATTATGATTTTTGATTTTTGTAACGTTCAAAAATGGTGGGCAAATTGGCTAGGAATGAAAAATTAGACAATGCCAGCTAGGGTTGCATTGCAAATGTGAATGCAGCGCGGTTGATTCTGTCTGGGCATGCACACCATTTTGCAAATATTGTTTGATGTGTTTTTTTTTAAAAAAAGCGAGCTCAGTCTCCTAGATTACTATCTTAGGATATTTATTAGGCCGTAACAGGTCAAGAAAGAGGTGTTAGAGTCCAAACAAGAGTCCATAAATACAAATCGACCCATAAAATTTATTGCACAAAGCAGAATTACACACCCCAAGATCAAACCCAGAAGGGGGAGGGTGGCAGGTGGCATGAGGACCATACAGGCGAACGCATCTTCGGCATTATTTGTTGTGTTATAATAAAACGCTTGAAGTCATCCATTTGCTCACCAAATTGACTTATAAGAAAAGTTGTGACTGCTGTCACTTGTCTTATTTGTATGTTCACGTGCATCATTTCTATATTCCACTTATCACTGTTTTTTTTCCTTTGTTCCTTTTGACTCAATTTAAGGTTTCATTAACATTTTTCAAAAACATTATTAATTCAGAATTTTAAACTTAGATTTTGTTGTCATAATTTGATGTAGAAATAACTTGAAACCCAAATAATATCATTTTTTTTTATAGATGATATACTGAGTTAGCAAGTCTTATTAATAAATTTATATATAAGATACTAGAATATACTTTTCTTGGTCAAACATAATAAAATTATGTTTGTTTTTATATTTTGAATATTTGAACGTATGAGATTTGTTTTGGTTATAGATTTCATAAGATTATTATTCAACAAATTTGTTTTGATTTTATATGTTAAAAAAAAAGGAAAGATATAAATTGGTGGAATGTTTAACTCGTGTAGTATACCAAATATTAGTGAGCACACTGCATAAATAAGTGTGGTTTATAGCATCTCTTGATTAATAATAGAGGAACCAAAAAAAAATTGAAATCTATTTAATCTTTCTAGTTTGTAACCTTCATTTTCACAAACAAAAAAACAATTAACGTAGTCACAAAGTAATAAAAAATGATTGGTTAAAAAAATTATAGTTGTCAATTAATGAAAATAATCAACTCTTTCTAACTTTGAACAAAAGTTACCTTAAGTCAATGTCTGCCAAAATCTGGAAGAACCTTGTCCTTAGTCAGATTCTCCACATTTTTCTTTTGATGACTTGGCAAATTCAAACTAAAACATCGTAGATTTAGAGGTGTCAAAATAAATATAGATTGATTTAAGTGATTTGACACTTGTTTTTTTTAAGTAAGATATTGGATTCGAGTCATGTGAATGAAAAAAAAATGTATAATAAGAGAGCTCTACATTTATTGAGTCAAAAATAGCTCGGTTCTAGTAAAATAGAGGATCCAAAATTCAAAAAAAAATAAAAGGTGGTAAAACATCTTTAATATAAAATCCTATGAAAGAAATGCAAGTTTGATATAAGTGAGATCCAAGATGTTAATTAAAGTGAACTTTTATTATTTTTTTTACCTTTTTTTGTATAGTTGAAACATCAATTAGATCATACTGTTATTTGATTAAGGTTCCTTTATATATACATATATATATATAATATATATATATATATATATATATATATATCTATATATATATATATGTATGTATATAATATATAGTATATATATGTAAATTATATATATATATATGTTATGTATATATATATATTATATGATATATTTGTATGTATATATATATATATATATATATATATATATATATATATATATATATATATATATATATATATATATATATATATATATATATATATATATATATATGTGTATATATATATATATATATATATATATATATATATATATATATATATATAAATATATATATATATATATATATATATATATATATATATATATATATATATATATATATATATTTAAAATATAAAAGGCGAAGGCTCCGTTTGGACCTTGAAAAAATTGGTGGAAAGAAAAAAATTTGAAAAAGTTACTTTTTTTTCTTCTGTTTGGTTTAGAGAAAATCACAAAGGAAAAAAATATAGAGGAAAGTTAGGTAAAAAAATTGTTAGAAATAAATGATAAAATTTTCCTCATAAAATTGTGAGGAAAGCTTGAAGAAAATTTCCAACCTTCTCCAAACTCATATTGCTTAGATAACATCAATATGATTGAAGTAGTTCATCAATATTCAAATTTTTCATCCAAATTCTTGTATTTTTTTCTCGATCCAAACAAAAGAAAAAAACTTATTTTCTCCACACTTCTTTTTCATTTATATTTTTTTTCCTTCAACTTTTCTTTACACTAAATATTCTAAGGACCAAACGGAGCCTAAAAGAACAAAGAAAAATATGAATCGCTTCTTAGTATTTTTTTTAATTACTTCTTAATCCTTTTTAAATTTAATAGGTTACCTATGCTAAAAAGTTAACAGCCAACCTAATTCTTCATTCTTTAATAGTCTATCTTACATACATAAATTCTTTTATTTATGTCCTCATTGTTTTGCTTAATTCAACTTTTATCTAAGGAGTTGACCAAATAATCCATTTTTTAATCAAAAAAGATACTCCTAATCGTCTATTTAAGTACTTTCGATTGTTTGCGGTATTTAATTAAACAAATTCTATTTATCTTTTGAGTCTTTTGGTCTCCATTTTATCAGAATTAAGTTACAATCGACCTATAACGTAATAGATTTCTCTCATAACAAATTATAGAAAGAGTTAGTCTAGCTAGATACCCACTTATTTACGCCAGTTTGGAATGGAGTTGTTCTCGTCTTTCTAGATTTTTATGTATAATTTCTTATAAGATGTATAGACTCTTCACAAAAAGAATGGTTGGACTTCTTCTCTTATGAGAAAGGCAAAAAAAAAAAAAAAAAGAAGAAGGGAAATTCAAGTCATGACATCGATGAGTCTTGGAAATTCTTGACCCTTGATGTAAAGCTTTTTTCATCCAAAACTCCATAATTCCATATATGTTCAAGTTTTAACTTATTTAGATTTATTCAAAACTATGAATGTTAATGTAATATTCATTTCATCTTAGTTAATCGAAAATTTCAACTTCAGATGAACAAAAGAAAAAAGAGGATATCCAAACAATAAACGAATAACTAGCACCGAAGAATAAAGAACCAAGTATACATATATGGACACAAATCAAAATCAAAACGAGTCGAGTACACAAAGTTAAGGAAGATTTTACGGACTCTCCCTAGACAAAATCAAATGACACGAGGTTTACCCATATAAGTAATTTGACAATGCAAATTACTATTAATATTACGATTTTTCAAATGAGACTGTCTACTCAAGAGCACTGAGATAATAGAATGGTAAGCATTTGCTGCAATCCGCGACTTGATTTGCCCTCTCTTTGGCAAAGGCCTTCTATTACTCTTCTTGTTGAACTTGATCCTCATTTCTCTCTCCATTTTCTTCCTTCTTCTCCTCTTCTTCTTCTACTTGTGCTTTTTCTTTTTCTTTTTTTTTAAAGAAAAAAAGCTCTAGCTAGCAATGAGTTTGTGATAGAACTTGAGAAGAACTCTGAGATTTTTGGTTCTGGGTTTTCTGAATTTATACTAGTTGGTAAGTGGGCCATATGCATGTTGAAACTTGAAAAGCAAGGGGCATACAGTAGTGACAGCAAAGCATGGACTGGCTGTTGACAATTTTCTTAATTTTTTTAATTATATATCACTCCAACTTGATGCCTTGCTTAATGTATAGATTCATTACTTTTAGTTGTAGTTACTGTTAATTAATTTGTTCTAATACATGCATGATTTAAGTATCTAATTGGATTGGATTGATGCAAATGCAACTAACTTGTCTCCTTAACCAAAACTCTAGTTGGTTTCTTGGTTTTTGCACATTTGTGTTGTGTTTGGTTGGTTTTAATTGCGCACTTTGACAAGGGCAAGGCAGCCCATGCCTTGCTCTGCCAGCACTAGACATGCATGCATGTATGTACCTGCCTAGGTAGTTAGACTGTGCTTCCCAATTTTGTAATCAAGATACTAACTACTACATTTGATTGTTAGATGAAGAAGTTTCTTGAATAGTATATTCATGGTTTAACATGAAAAAATAGCTCAACCATAGTCAGCTTGGGAAAAAAAAAAAAAAAAAAAAACATCCGATATAAGTTATTTCTGTTTCTTCTCTGTGAAGGAAGTTCTTAAAATCAATGAATTGAACACGTAATGAAATATAGAGATCTAATATCACCTACGATGATTTTGCCAACATAACTGATTGATAATTGTTTATCCATTTTTCTAGTTAAACAATACATATCTTCTGCTAACTGAGGACGGATGCATATTCAGCTTCCAATTTGGATGCATGAATTTGTATTTGTTTATAACGTAAATCTCTTATATTTACCTAAAACTAATGGTGAATATCGATCAAATAATCAATATCAGTACTTTAGGCATACTAATAAACCTTAGGTTCTGATAGATGTCCTACACCCTACCCTTGTTATGCTCTATGTAATGATCTTTATGTTTCATTTGAACTTTACCCCAATTAGGTCTACACATATAACAACTATAAGTGTCGTCTTTGTTGAATTAAATACCAACAACTAGCCAAGCAGACTATGAACGACGCTGCTTTTGATAGCCAACAGTGGGACAAACAGTGTTCCCCAGAAACAGCATTCTCAGTTTTCATCTACTTGGCCTCTTTTTTTTGGGGGGGGTGTTGGTTGGCCCCCATGATGTACCAATCAACGTTAATTATTTAGCATTATCATAGTAGGATCCTAAGACCTAGGATGGCGTGAAATCAAATGAAATGCCAGGCAATTATGAGCAACACTCATATAAAGTTTTGGATCCCAGAAATTCTATGCGCAACTTGACATTAGTTGTTGCTGCCACTAGTACAAAAACAGTGCTTTGGTTAACAATTAGTTTTTCTGATTTGGAATCCAAAAAAACCTAACATGGCCTATTGACACTCACTCAATGAATCGGAAATGGTTTACAAGGTTTAGGTTGACAATAACTAGGTTTGGGCCGGGGTTGAATTCCTGCGTAAATTTTTGTTTTCTTTTTCTTCTTTTTTTTGAGTCACTTTTTTGAGATGGTACGACAGGTACGTAGGCAAAACTTCTTATCTAGCCATAGTATTAGAATTTAGATGGGATTTACACGCTTGGAATTAAGAGTTCAACTACGCCTACGAAGATCAGACGTAGAAGTCCTCGGTAGAGGAAGCCTAAGATGATCAATTGAGCTACTGTTTACGAATATAATTCAAGATCATGTCAATAAGATATCTCAAACATGAAAATGAGTTCGCAAATCTAGCAATCTTTTTAAACACGATGGCATTGAAGAAAGGCACAATGGACCCAAAATAACAATAGGCTTTTTCCCATTAGCAATGACTCAAATTTTCGGAGTTTTATTTTTTTTTAATAAAAAGGAAACCCTTACACGAGATTGCAAATGCATCGACCTAGGAAAGCCAGACGCATCAAACTTTACACCACCTAAACCCAAAATCGCTACATATACGTACGTAATTCATATAGCTAATAATAAGTGATCACGGTCATGTAAGTCCGTCTCCCAGTACAAGATAGCAACTACATGAAAGCTCCACAAGTCAGGCCCTCTGTGGTATGAAGTAAATTGACAACCAAAGGGAATTGAAGAAGCACACGCAACAAATAGGAATTCAATTATGCATAGAGGATACAAGTTTGACACTGGCAAGAAACAAAAATCCAATTCCTTGCTTTAAACCAAAGGTAAAGGGCATCTTCATTGATCCCTTGCTCCTTTGGCATTCTACAGCTCTCCAAAAACTATTTCCTCTTTCCATTGGCACCATATATGCATATGTCGATTTCTTCGACCAGCAATCGGACATCATAAGCAGCAAAGAATGGTGTCTACTGCTGCTTTCCCCTGCCAAAAACCAGTACAGATCTTTCACCACAATCAAACCAATTCTATCAATGCAGGCCTTCTGAGGTCCAGAGGAAAAAGATTTCTTACAGGAGGCCCTGCTGCACTCCCTAAAGGGCGTATTTTCCGGTCTAGAAATGAAAGAAAACATCTCATCAATAACCCAGGGAAACGCAACTTGATTGTTGCATTAGCAGCGACATCAGAATCGAATGCAGGAGAAATTTCCCCATCAGATGCAATCAAGAAATTCTACAAATGCATCAATGAGAAGGACCTGAAGCAACTGGAGAATTTCATAGATAAGAACTGTCTCCTCGATGACTCCTTTTTCCCTTACCAATTCGAGGGAAAGAAGGTCAAAATCTTTCGTTTCTTCTATCATTTTTTCTATTTGGATAACAGAAAACTTTCAAGCAACTAGTAATCTTTGCTTATCAATTTTTCCTAGCAGGAAGTCATTAGCTACTTTACCCAACTTCTGGAGTCCATGGGTGAAAATGCCCAGTTCAGAATAGGGCATATTTGTGAAGGAGATGATCTCACGGCTTCAGTAGATTGGCATATGGGTATCATCAACCACCATTCCATTGCATGAAACATTATATAAGAAACACAGTATAAAGATTTCATACACCTAACCTGCGGTAATTCAATATCTGATGCAGAGTGGGAGGAAGACCAGCTCCCTTTCTCAAGAGGCTGCAGCATTTTCCAGTTCTCTAAGGATGAAGATAGACTTGTAATAAGGTAAGCGCACAGAAAAATCAACATAGTTTCCACTTCAAGCTGCAGTTTCGGGATTTGACTAATTGACAACTAAATACAGGAAAGCACAAATCATAACAGAACCTCCTATCAAACCGGGAAAATTGGCTATGGTAAGAAATCTACCTCCTTCCCTCAAAATCATTATTATCCTTCGAGCATTCAATGTTAACTTGTGGTTTTCCTTCTGAGATAACTATGGCAACAGGCTCTCCTAAAGCTATTGACATCTCTCTTTGACGACTTCCCAAAGGAAGCAAGATGTAAGCAAAAACTTTCTTTTCCTTCAGCTTCTAGAACATCATGTCCAGTTGACGCAACACTTTAAACACATTGCAAACTATTGCAGGGTTCCTACACAGTCAACAACAGATATTTAAAGCAGTAGCGACCATATACAATCTGTTCCTGGCACCCATTCTAAACCCAGTTCTGGCATTCTATTTCACCCTGTGGAAATTCATCGCTCGATTATTTGGCTATGTTATAAGTTTTCTGCACGTCATTGCAAAGTTTATCGATGAAGAGTCACCAAACGATCATCAAAGGTCAACAAAAGATGATTCAGCTTCAGATGACTTAAACTTGAAAACGGAATGAGATGCTTCGCAATACGATCATGCATCGTTGCTGTCATTCCTTGACGATGACTCCAGCAAAGAAAGGGCAACAAGCGGTCCTAGAAAGGAAGGAAGCGGGGGAGGCCTGCTGAAGGCCACAATAGGCTCTGTAACCTTCTCATCTGCAATTGTTTTTCCCTTATCACTCTCTTCATTCCCGTGTTTCTTCGGCTCCAAAGAAGGCACAATTCCACCTATATTATTAACATTTCTCCAGTAAGGCATTGTACGATTGATAAAAGAGGAAAAAAATAAAATAAAAAAATGTGTCAAGTCATTTTTTAATCTCACCCCATGATCCTTGAATGGGGTAAAATTGTTTCCTGATGCTCCTTGCCAGTGGAATTGAAGCTGATCCTCGCATGTATGTGAAACCCGAAAATCCAGTACCAACTCTGCAACCTATCAACGTATAAACAATGAGACATTTCATGTTTAAATAATCAAACTTAAAGCATAGAACCAGTGGCAACCTGCAGCATCGAAGCACATACATAATACATATTGCACAAATAATTTTAGACAATGCAATTGTTGGAGTAATTTCTATAAAAATGGAAATTTAATAAAATAATTTTCTTCATAAAAATGATTATGGAATTACCTATTTGAATTATGCCTAAATAATAATTAATCATCTTGATAGTAATGCACCTTTTGATAAATAATTAATTTGATTAATTATTTATGAAGAAGTACAAGTGAATTTGGGTGATTAACTAACTTATACCTTTTAATGAAATTGTGTATTTATAAACAAACATGCCCCTTTTTAAAATGGTGTTTGATGAAAGGATGTTATCCTTTCATGAAGATGCATGATGAAATCTATAAATATGGATGATATTGGCATGTATTAAGAATGCCTTTGTTGGGCGTGATCAAGAGAGTTATACTATCACCATAATCCCTTGAATTTCTGTAATGTCTTAGACACTTAGGGTCCTATTTTCGTGAGTGCAACACACAGATAGAAGAGGCTTCTTTATATACCAAAAACCTATTCTGGCAGCCCTGTTGCACGTAGGGGTGAATAGAGTCTTTAGGAAAAGCGTACTTACACCTGCCTAGAATCCTTGGTTAATTTGACATTGGGTTTGTCTGTAATAAACTAATATCTGTATCCATCAAACCGAATTTTTACACCAACAGCAATGCCAAAGCTCTCAATTGAAGAAGGCATTCAAATTCATGAGAATTTTGGGTGAAAGCAGTAAAAAGGGGGCACTCCAACCTTCGTCTCTTCTTTGTTTTGACATTTTCGCACATTTAAGCAATGAAAATGTGTTTTTTATTTACTAATCGATAACTAACATTTCACACAATTAACCAATGAAACATGCTGTCAACCTTACTTCAGATAAAATGAAATGAAGCAAGAGAAGTACTAATTGACACTTAGCTATAGCCTACTGCAACTTTCAAGGGAAGACAAACATTGATTATGTTTCATGTCAGAATTTTTGGAGTCAAAATTCATCTTTACCTACAAAATCCTGTTTCCTTGAGTTAGATATTACCTCGTAGATATCCAACGGCGAATTAAAGTCTAATGCACTTGCCTTTTCCCCTTTGAAAACCATTTCAGAAGGATTAGAAAGCACAACTACAGACAATCTTCTCAATATACATCAAATTTCTCAATATAACTGACATATGATCAGACAACATATGATCGAAAATCAGAGACGTCATATGACGATGATCACGAACATCATCGCCATCAACTTGCACAATTAACCAAAGCAAGGGATTGAAATTCTTTATTGGACCAAAAATATCGATCATCAACCATAAAGTTTCAATACAATTTTAGAATTTCCAAACTCAAGAATTGAAATTCAATCTATTGCACCAATTTAGCCTTGCAAGTTATAAAATTATCATTCTCATAGCCATTTCACATAATTTCATACCCTAGAACAAAAGCATCAGTGATAAAACTTCAATCAAACTAATAATCACAAAACCAACGACATTTTAATAGCTTTGAAGATCTATCTGTAGCGCTCCAGTGTAATCAGCATTCGAAAGGGCTCGCATGATTGAATTCCACTTAATTTCGCAAGTTCTTAAAAATCCAAACAAACACATTCGAATTGATCTAGAGAGAGAGAGAGAGAGAGAGAGAGAGAGAGAGTACCTGCAACAGTAGCCGAGCACAGAAGGAAGCGATGAACTTGGCGGTGGAAGGCAGAGAGAGAGAGAGAGAGAGAGAGAGATGGCGAAGAAAAAAAGGAGTTTCATCGAATTTTCTGGACTCTAGAGTCTAGATGCTCAGCTTAGATGGCAGACAGCGGGGGTCCACACTTCAACGTGGCAGAAGACAAGACGTGTGTGGCATTGCATTAACCCTGACCCCACTCGCCCTTTGAAATATCTGAAGTAGCTATTGGGCCCTTTTCTTTGATAGTCGGCCCATATTTTAGAGTTAGTTTTGGTCCGTTAGTTAGGTTTGTTTTCAAATCAAATTAAATCAGCCTGTTTGATAGTGCTGTCTTCTATGATTTGATTTTATACTCTAACAGATCATATCATAGTATTGACTAGCAGCTACTAATAAGTAGCTGCTAGTCAATACTATAATATGGCCTGTTAGAGTATAAGATCTACTTTTGAGTTTTCAACTACCAGTTTAAACTTTTTGTTAAAATAGCATTTGAATATGGTATAAGTTACAAAGTCTAATAAACGTTTTAAGAAGAGAGAGAGGGTAGGTGAATATTTTGCATAAAAATTGATTAAAAGTCTGTAGTCTATTTGAAAAAAATATAGCCAAAGGGGAGGATGAATCGGGGTAAAAAACACGAAAGTATTTCTTGAGTACAAATTATTCATAATAAACAGGCCAAAAATTCATCGCATTGAGCACTAGTTTTGTAGTTTGCTTATTCGGTCCAACATCCCCTAAGCTCGCATTATGCGTACCCAAAACCCTAATTACTTTTACCATGCATCTATTAATGTGTTATTTTTTGTATAATCCATCATTTGGCCATTGTAAGGCCTTGTAGTCTCATGTTGGAGAATTCTCATTTTAGGACCATATGAAATTCCGTATAAGTTTTAAGATCAAGCTTATCATATATAAATAAATACAAAGATAAGTAATTTATATTTTGGTCTCTATGAACTGTACTCAGCAGGATTTACATGGGATATTGTTGGTCTTTTTGTTGAGATCATTGTATATAGATGATTAATAGCTTAAACTTGGAAAGTGTTCACGTGCTAGTTCCTAGTATGGTGCATGTGTGTTTTTTGGAGTTATATGATTCAGTCAACACTACTAAAAAAGCACTCAATGGCGATGGAATTCAGTGACAGAATAATATAACAACGCACTTAGCACCAGAAATGAAGACGGGAAATTTGTATTGGAAAAATGTCAGATTCAGCGATGGAACTGGCGATAAAAATACGTATCCATCGCCAGTCTTCAATTTTGGCGACAGAATATCCGTCGCCACATTGAAATTAAATTAATTTAATTTCAATTTGGGGACGGATATTCCGTCGCCGAGAAAACCGTTGCTGAATTTTAAAAAAAAAAAAATAAGGGGAGGCGATGGAGATTCCATCACCCCCAGCTTAAATGAATCCAGATCTGTTCTGGATTCATTTGAGCACTGTGACAAGAGAGAGAGAGAGCCGAAAACGAATCGTGAACCCCCTCCCACCAACCACCTACGTCGCTGACCGGTTACCAGTGACCATCCCCAGCCGCCACTGCCGTCCACCGCCGCCGGCCACTGCTACCCCTCCTCATCGCTGGTTTTTTAGAGTAATTTGAGGTATTTTTCTCAACTAAACTCTTATAATTTCTACAAATTTTTGTGTTACATTGTTAGAATTTCATAGTTAGTTCATGTTTATATTGAAATGTGGAATTTGTATGAGGTTATTGCTTGAATTTGTCGCAAGATTTTGCTAAATATGATTTAGGGTTTAGGTTTGGTAATTTGAAGGTAAAATTTAATATGTTGGTGGAATGAAATAGTTTGGTTGATAATGTTATTGAAATGTGGTATTTGTGTGAGGTTATTACTCTAATTTATTTGAAAATTCTGCTCAATATAATTTAGGGTTTAGGTTTGATAATATGAAGTTGAAATTTGATATGTTGATAGAATCAAATGTTTTAGTTGATAATGTTGTTGAAATGAGGTATTTGTGTGAGGTTATTACTCTAATTTGTTTGAAGATTTTGCTCAATGCAATTTAGGGTTTATGTTTGGTATTGTGAATTTGAAATTTGATATGTTGGTAGAATAAAGTATTTTAGTCTATGGTTTTATTCAAAAGTGATGTTTTTATGAAGTTGTAACTCTAATTTATTTGAAGATTTTATCGAGTATATTCTAGGCTTACGTTTGGTAATTTTAAGTTGAAACTTCAGATGTTGGTGGTCATTTACGCTCAAATTTGAATGTTTTTAAAATTTGCATGAATATAAAGACATCTATAGAAATTTATAAGTAAACATATGTAATATATAATTGAATCATTTATGGAATTATTATTATTTAAATTGAAATTGATGCTTATCCAATAACTTATATGGTTATTGCTGTTTGAGCAAAATATGAATGACCCTCCACATCGTAGGTGGATATATAATAGATTATTGTCTGATCGTAGTGGTTATACGCAATAATTTCTGAATGGAATTAATAAATTCGATGAATTGGGCGTAGGTAGACAGAGTTTCTGAATCGGAGAAAATATAGATGTTCTTGTGCTAAATATAGAAATAAGGTGTACTTAACACCCGATGAGGTCAAGATGCACCTTATGTATAAGGGTTTTGTGAAAAGATATTGGTTTTGGATAAGTCATAGGGAAGTAAAGCCTGAGCAATATGATTTTGAGTGTTCAAATAGTAAAATTCTTGAAGTTAGAGGTTCAAGTCATATTAATAATGAATACAATGAATCCTTCGTAGATCAAATGGATGACATGGTTGGTGATACTATAATGACAAACCAAAATGTAAGGGATGAGGAGTCAAGCACTTGTCGAGAACCATTTCATAATATGGCTCAAGCTGCTCAACCACCTTTATACGATGGTTGTTCCACTTTCACCCACAGTGACTTCTCTGCTGCTGTGAGACTGTTGAGTATCAAATCTGATTACAACATACCACAAAACTGTTTCAATAAAGTTGTTCCACTAATGAAAGAAATGTGTCCACCTAACAACCACGTGCCAAACAACTATGGCTAAACGAAGAAGGTTGTTAAAGATCTCGGCAACGATGTGGTTCACATTGATTGTTGCCTGAAAGGTTGAATGTTATTTTATAAGGAGGACGCAAACCTAGATGCATGCAAGTTTTGTGGCCATTCCAGATGGAAGAGGCAAATGTCATAACAAAGGAATCGAAATCTATTGCCATACTCAAGGATGCATTATTTGTCATTAAAACCTCAATTTCAGAGGTTATATGCATCAAAAAGTACTACAGATTACATGAGATGGTATTATAAACATCGGCGTGAGGACGGTATTTTATCATTTTATGTCATCCATCAGATGGGGTAGCAGGGAAACATTTTGATAATAAGTATCCTCATTTTGCTGCAGAGCCTCGAAATGTGAGGCTTGGCTTATGTGCTGATGGATTTAATCCTTACACTTTGTCTTCAAGATCTTACTCCATTTGGCATGTGGTAGCTACACCTTATAATCTTCCCCTTAAAATGTGTATAACCACACCATTATGTTCCTCACTTGTGTAATCCCTGACCCTAAAAATTCCAAGAACAAAATATATGTATATTTACAACCTCTTATTGATGAGATGAAAGAGTTGTAGGATGTTGGGATTGAAACATATGACATTTCTATGGGCAGACATTTCAGATGGAGGCTGCCCTTATGTGGACCATCAATAATTTTCTCATGTATGGAATGTTATTTGGGTGGAGTACTAATGGAAAATTGGCATGTCCTATATGTATGAAACAACAGAAGGCTCTGAGATTGAAAAATTGAGGTAAATTCTCATGGTTTGATTGTCATCGATATTTTCTGCCAAGGAATCATGCGTTTAGAAGAAATAGAACAAACATTTTGAAAAGGCAAAACTGTTACAAGGGGTCCTCCTCGTTGCATATTTGGGAAAGAACTTTATGCCGAGGTGGAAGATTATCCAATAGTAACTGCAAATGGTGACTTTGTTATACCTGAATTTAAGAAAAATGAGCACAACTGAATGAAGAAGAGCATATTTTAGAAGTTGTCTTATTGACAACACCAATTGTTCCGTCATAATTTGGGGTAAAGTGCCCAAGTCTGTATGAAATTTGTGGTTTGGATAGTTTAAGGTAGCTAAAGTTGATTCATATTAACACTTTGTGTGACCATAATAAATTACTATTGTATTATTTTATGTGTTTGTTGTGTTCGTTATTGCAAAAGTGGTCTACTTGGAATCCGGTCAATGAGGACCGTATAAGAAAAAATTTTAAAAATAGAGGTAATACACGCCTGAGAGACTTCCTTGGTAGAGTAAGGAAGCACAACAAGAAGCCTGTTTGGTTCGATGATACTCAATGGGGGGACTCCAATAATACTGGGTAGACAAAGCTTACAAAAAATTGCGTCAAACAGCCTAAAAGAAATGATTAGATACTCCAGAAAGTGGTGGCCCATCTATGCACACCTGTGGCTCGATCCTTGTGCATGAGTATAGGAGGCGTCAGCTGGTAAAGAACTTTGCTATATTTTTCTTTAATTTTAGTACTCTATGCCATTTTGAATGTGGTTTGGTGGATATTTTATATAATTTTGTTTGGCACGTAGAGGGAAGAACTTGGGACGGATCCCACAATTATTGAATTGTTCAGGCGCACTCACAAACTCCATGATAAAGAAGATGCCCCTTGGGTTGATAAGAAATCACAAACAACATATGTAAGCTATTCTCAATTATCAATCTTTATTAGTAGTTATATCTGGACTCATATACTTTAATTTCATTAACTGTAACATATATGTGTTTTTGCATATGTTGTTAAATTGTATGAATCTTTTGAATGCGATATTCAAGACGCGATCAACTCCCAAGAGGCTTGGGATGACACTTCTCAAAATCCATCCCAACCATTTTCAAATCCAACTCAGTTGTGGGTGAAGGCGTACAAGAACAAGAAGGTCGTATTTATGGCATTGGTGACGAGGCTGTCAATACTAGGAATTCCTGTCACTTCAGTCCCACTCAGCGAGTTGGTATAGTTTCAATATTAAAGTTTCATTCACCATTGTTATATGATAAGGTTATTTAATTGATATACTAATGTTAGGTACTTCACATACGTGGTTGTCAGCAGGTACAGGTTATATGTCATCCCAACAAGAGCTGAATGATTTAAGGGGTACAGTAGTCAACTTGGGGGGTGAGCTAACTTCACAAGTTGAAAGTTATCGGTTGCTTATGTAGAAATGTAAGCAACTGGAGGAATCCAATCAACTGCTCACCCAAAGCAACCAGCAATTGAGCCAGCAAATGATGAGCATCGATCAGCGATTGTAAGCATTTTTTCAAATACAACAAGCTTCTGGCTCGAGATCTAAACCACATGTTCCTCCGCAGCCACAACATAATGAGGATGAGGATGAAGATGAGGATGAGGATCAATAAGGTGATGATCCTCACCTTGGTGATTGAGGATGTTGCGGTTTTCCCCAGTTGGTGATTTTTCTCATTAGTTCTGTTTGGGGTACACGGCTTGCTGCTTGCTTTTCCCTGCTTCTCCCTTTTCTTTTTGGTGCTTGCTTGCTTCTTCTTCAACCATGGCTAGCTGCTTCATTCCTCTCCTCTTAGTGCTTACTTCACCCTCTTCTTCTAACTTTATCTGACTTTGATTAACTAGCTACTTCTGATTTGTTTAAAATTTGTAGTTTGTGATATATACCATTTGTTTGGGAATTTCTTGTTTGGGAATTGAAAACAATTGGTTTCAAGTATTGCTTTGTTGAGAATGTTTGATTGGAAATTGTTTGAAACTTGTGGCTTGGAAATTGTTGAGAATGCTTCGAATGAAGTCATACTTGAAGCTATTGGATGTTCATAGAGTGAATACTCTTTGTAAATTTTTTGCAAGGAATTAAATGTATATACTGAGAGATATGATAAAAAATAAGCGTTTTTATTTTTAAAAAATTACAAATATAGTGACAGAATGACGACAGAATAGGAGATTTTCTTTTTTTAACAGCAGAAGTCAGCGACGGAATTAAAGTCCGTCACCATTAGCTTTTAATCTGTCGCCCACTACCTCGCCTTTTCATCTCCTGCTAAAAAATGGTTTATCGCAGTGGCTGTCACCGGTTCCGTCGCTAATGGCGACGAAATTTCAAGATTCCATTGCCAGGCACTCTGCGATGAGTAAAAATCCGACGTCCCTTTTCCGTCGTTAATTCCATCACAGATCTACCCTTTTCTGTTACTCATACCAAAATACAAGAAGAGGGCCTAGGGTTATATGACTCCCCCAACTTCCAAGAAGAAAAATCTTGCGTATGAAAAAAGGGGTTATAAATTGGCCATGATATAATTCACGAAAGTCTGATTAATGAAGTAGTAATCCTACTTTATAATTTATAACGATACCTGATATTAAGGATTTATGTAAAAAACTAGAGATAATAGATTGAATGTGAGACACCAATCTAATCTATCTATCTCTCTATCTATCTATCTAACTATACTTAAAATTGAGTGATCACATAATATTTAGATACTTGGCAATCACTCATTGAATATAAGTATTTTTTCTTTTTTCTTTTTTAAAATATTGATTAAGGCATTAATTAAGACTTATTAGCAAAAGTACTTGGATCAAATTAATGTAGGCATTCAACTTATAGGTTTAATTTTGTATTTGAGAAGTGCTTAAAATTACAAGTCCAATTTTATGTTTCGAGTTTTCTTTTTTTAAAAAATAAGAATTGATATCTTCTTAGAACATGTACACATTCTATATTCATAATCTTAATATTATAAATATAGAAAATGGTAAAATCGTGGGTCAAAAATATTACAAATATTATTTTAAAAAATTATGATTTCAATTAATTATTTTATTATAGTTTCATCCATGTATATTTGCAAATATTTAGTTCGGCCAAAAAAAAGTTTAAATTTTAGTCTCAATATTAGTTTTCGAGAATGGTAAAATAACTATTAGCTCTTTGATTCTTTTTAACCTTTTGAAGATATTGATTGATGACACTTTAATTTCTCTAATCAAACTTTTGTAACTATCAATATTTATAACTGTGGCTTCTTCTTTTAACCTATTTTGCATGGATTAGTTCCAATATTTCAACTTTTCTCCTTGCATAGAAAGGAAGCCTTTCAAAGATATGCTCTAAGAGTAATAGGCCAGGTCAGTGCTAACATCCAAAAATTACTTTTCATAATTTGCGGAGGAAGGTTGTTTTCATAAAATATTTTTATTTTATATTTTATACTTATATTAATTTTTCAAAAGAATTTATTACACTTATTATGTTTTGAGTGTTGGATAATTTATCGATTTAGTACTATTATCGTGGAGATACATAAAAAAATGACTAGATGGTTGTTGAGGTATTGGAAAAGTTATTAAGATGACAAGTTTAGTTTCTCTCCCTTTTTTTATAAGACAGAGATCCTTTTAGACTCTTATACAAATCTTGCATTCATAATCTTAATATCATAAAAATAAAAATGATAAAATCATGGGTCAAGAATATATAAATGCCATTTTTTAGAAATAGGATTGAAAATAACTATTTTATTATAGTTCATAATATATATTTGCAAACATTTTAGATCGCCAAAGAAAAGGTTTTAGTTTTAGTCATAATCCTAATATTAATTAAGAATATGCATAATGACTATGAACTCTTTGATTCTCCTTAGCATTTTGATGATATTAATTGATAATTTTGAATTTTTTAAGTCAAACTTTTGTACCTAATAGATATTTGTAATTGAGACTTCTTCTTTTAACTTATTATGTATGCATGGATCCATTTTTTTAATGAAACTTTGTAACTAAGAGATATTTTAATTTTTTAATGATGATACTCTGATTAATAACAATAACATAGGAGATGTCATTTAGTAAATATGTAGTAATTCAAGAATAATTAGAATGAATGCAAGTAGTATTTCAAGAGTTAGTATAAATCCATGAGATTGGTATGTTCACAATTAAACAAAAAATGGATTCGTTAAATATTTTAAATAATCAGTTATAAATAAGTACAATTAAAATTACTTTTTTCGTAAATTAGACTGAACAACACCATGGATTTAACTATGTATATTTCAGTTATTAAAAAAAAAAATTAGACTTTTAGACTATATTTATTAAAATATTAATTTATTTTAGAAGACATGAGCAGGAGTTTTGCCCAATAATATATTATCACATAGAGATTTATTTGATAAAAAAATTATAACAATTCATACGAAGCATGAATCTAACATTAGCATATATAGTTCAAAAAACTAGTAAAAATTCTACGTGAAAATTGCCATAAAAACTAACCAATCCTATGAAAATAAAGCTCAAAACTAGTCAAAATTCCGCATTTTGTTCGACTTTTGGAGCCTTTCCTTGTCGTTTTGTTGCTCCTTTGGAACTTACTAACAGGCAGCGACGGCAGGCACCAACACCCTACTCCTCTATCCGATTCTCGGCACAGCAAGCCCCAACACCGCCTGGATCTGCTCTCTGGTCTCCCATTTCTGGGTCAGATAATTGACAAATTTCAAGGTGAACAAAACCCCAAATTTCTCAATTAAAATTTCGCACTTTTCGTTTTATATGATGTGCTCTATTTACTTACTTTTCCAAATTTGAGTTTTGGGTGGAGGGTAGTCTTTGATTTCTGATGGGTTGGTGATTTTCGGGGGGTTTTAGTTGAAGAATCTCTATTCTCGCATCTGGGTTTGGGTGAATTCGAATAATTGGGATGTGCTGGTAAATGGGTTGTTCTTCAATTGTAATTTGGCCTCGAGGGCTTGAGTTTCAGACTTACAGATCTGCTTCAGAATGAGTCCCTCTCATTTGTATTTGCTTGGTATGCATTTTTGGCACTTTCATTATTTAGTATGATTTTTTTGCCCTTTAATTATTTATCCTTCAGATGGAAAGTTGTAATTGTTAGCCTGCAACACAATTTAGATGGACACATTCGAATGTTTTGAAATGGGAATTTGATGTGAATTGAGGGATTGAGTTTTCTTTGGTGTAATTTCAGTAAAACTACTTCAAGTCTGAGTGTAATACCAAGATAGGGAAAGTTACCTTGAAGCTCCAGTTGATAAATCATCGAGCTGATTTCTCCTTTGCATTATTTTCTCGTGGATTGTCCACTCTAACCTGTTCTTTTCGTGGGTCAATTCTAAAATACCAACCTCAACCTACTTCAACCCACTTCAACTCACTTCTACTATTTTAACCAACTTCAATTTATCACATAAAAAAATTCAACCTATTTCAACCTACTTGAACCCACTTCAAGCTACTTCAACCCACCTCAACATATTTCAACCTACCTAAACCTATTTCATCCTTTTACCCACCCCAGTTTACCTATGAAAAGAACACGGCCTAAGTTTCAAGACTTTTCCTTGAATAATTTCCTTGTTACTTATTCTGTATTTAGTTGTATATATGCTCATTAACATATTAAACAAGCTTATTAAATGATAATTTTTTTCTTTTACTAAAAACGGCCAGTACAAGTAGCAGTTTCAAACCCCATCTCTTTTTCATTATCGACTAATTGCAATTGCAGATTCTTACCTAATTTCGAATTCTTGAGTGATTGCGAGTTTCTTCTTTAGCTTTGGCTTTTAGGATGAAGAATTAGCTTGTTATTGACTAATTGGTTCTTGATTAATTGCATGTTATCTTTACCTTTTAGTTTCTCCTATGGAGTATATCAAGACAAGTTTGCACAACAAAATATGAGAGGAGTTTTTAAGTGACGCTATTATTATTTTGGGGATGATCTTTTGAAAATGTATCCGCCGATGATATCATGCTTTGCTTTCATGACATGAAATCTCCTCAAGGATATTTTTTGTAATTGTATAAGTCGTGTAATACTGCAATTTTGTTTTTATGACGAGTATTTAAATTTTTAAGTCATGCTTGGTTAGAATTTTGGTTCCGCCAATGGATGTGGTCATGATTAAATCTGATTCTCTTATTGGTTATCTTTGTCATGCATGGCTTTCTTTTGCATTTAGGAACTCTAGAAGATTGGATCCTAAAGTTGAAAGTGATCCCTAAAGTTGTTCTGGTTGCAACTTGAGGGCGGAACATCTTAGCTGACTCGAAGTTGAGACAGTCATATAGCTGCTGCTATTATGGATCCTAGATTGGTGCCCAATCAAGCTCGCGAGTCCCCAACTGAGAGTGCGAGCTCACGTGATACCTCACCTACGGCTGATGGGCTTGTTATGAAGAAGCTAGAGAATGATAGGAATGAGAACGATTGTTTTGAGCAATCTGTGGTTCGTCGAATCTTCATGGGAGATAAGATCACTCTCCGAAATATAGCCGAAGAAAGGGTTGATATCATCTCTGAGAAAATGCAAATTCTTCCGGATGAGTATGTTGAAGAGCTGAAGAATGGACTACGTGTCATTCTCGAGGGGAATGGTGGCTCACAACAGCGGGAGGAGTTCATGTCCTTACAGAAACTTGTTCAAACTAGGTCAGACTTAACAATGAAGACTTTGCTTCGAGCTCACCGTGCACAATTGGAAATTCTGGTTGCTATAAAGATGGGAATTCAGGCGTTCTTGCATCCAAATGTCAGTCTTTCTCAGACTTCTCTGGTTGAGATTTTTGCATATAAGAGATGCAGAAATATAGCATGCCAAAACCAGCTTCCTGTAGATGACTGTACCTGTGAAATATGCACCAACACAAATGGTTTCTGTAATGTTTGCATGTGTGTAATCTGTACCAAGTTTGACTTTGAAGTGAATACTTGTCGGTGGATTGGTTGCGACCTGTGTTCACATTGGACCCACACTGACTGTGCTATACGTGATGGATTAATTTGTATGGGTACTTCTACTAGAACTGGAATGGGGCAGGCTGAGATGCTATTCAGGTGCAGGGCTTGCAATAGGACATCTGAGCTTTTAGGTTGGGTTAAAGATGTCTTCCAGCACTGCGCACCCTCATGGAACAGGGCATCACTGATGACTGAACTTGACATAGTTGGCCGTATTTTCCGTGGGAGCGAAGATGTAAAGGGAAGGAAACTTTTCTGGAAGTGTGAAGAGCTTATAGAAAAGATGAAGAGTGGACTAGCAGAGTCCACAGCTTGTAGAGTCATCCTGTTGTTCTTCCAAGGTACATATCTAATTTCCATTCGGTTTTGCTGCTGCTTAAGATTTGGATGCAACTCGTCTGAAACCTCATGGCAGATGTGTTTGACCACAGCATAGCAACATTGTTGGCCTTTTTCTGTATTTGCTTGTTCTGTTGTTTTCTTTGTGACCAGTCCTTTCTTGCTTAGATTTTGTTCCATATGTTGGAGTTTTGGAGTTAAACTTGTTTGTTTTGGAGTTAAAACATGAGGGAAGGTTTGGAATTAAACTTAAACTTACGATTTTGCGGACGTTTCTAGAGCTTGAGGCAGACTCAACCAGAAATACGGAGCTTGGGGAAGGTGTTAGGTTGTTAGCTCCTCAAGAGGCCTGCAAACAAATAGCAGAAGTGGTGCAGGAGGCAATTAGGAAAATGGAAATGGTTGCTGACGAGAAGTTGAGGATGTTGAAGAAGGCCCGCTTGGCTGTCGAGGCTTGTGAGCATGAACTTGAAGAGAAAGCTAGAGAAGTGGCAGAACTGAAGCTTGAGAGGCAGAGAAGGAAACAGAAGATAGATGAGCTTGAGAGCATCGTGAAACTTAAACAGGCAGAAGCAGATATGTTCCAGCTTAAGGCTGATGAGGCAAGGCGAGAAGCAGAAATGCTTCAGAATATTGCTCTTGCCAAATCAGAGAAATCTGAAGAAGATTATCGCAATTCGTACCTAAAGCTTAAACTGAGTGAAGCAGAGGCCGAGAAGCAATATTTGTTTCAGAAAATGAAGCTTCAGGAGAGTTCACGTCCACTTCATGCAAATGATGGGAACGATTCATCACATAGGTTCTCAAAGATTCAAGATGCGCTCAAAAATGCATACAATGTCTCATCCAGTGCTGATTGCCCAGCTAGTGACAGAAACTCCGGCAGAAAGAATCCGTGAAGCATACTCATCTGGTATTTCCTCCAGTTATAATATAATAGAAGTCATTTCTAGGGCTTATTTAACTTAACTGCAACGCTGATCTGTTTATAGGTAGAGCTGTTATTTTCCTGGAAATTACGAGTAAAGTAGGAAAAGGGTAATGTGCCAGAGGCCATTCGCTATCCCCCCTTTTCTCTATCCCCCTTCCGACTGGTTTGTAAACGAGTCTATGGTGTGTTGTATTGACAGATTGATTCATTTTCTGTATGAACATCATGTATATGAGCCTCACAGACTGCCTTTAGGTGGATATTTTTGGCTTATATGTGAATATGCCGTGCTTGTTTCCATGTCTTTATTTTATATTTCTCTTTTTTTTTTTTGGGGGGGGGGGTTGTTTTGGCTTCATTCAACACCCTGCATCCATTTTCCTTGCCTTATACCAGGCGCATCTTCATGTGACATAAGCCTTCGTAGTTTGTTCTTTCAAAGAATATAGTATTTGCATGTAAAACTTGGCAAATAGTTTGTTCAAATCCGATCATACTTGGTACCGCTCTCTGTGTAGCATGACATGTTTGTCAGCATATACGATTCTTTGAGATGCTTATATCAACACGTCGTAAATTTATATCTACGTGCTTTTATACTCACAATAATTCTTTACTGATATGAGTAGATATAAAAGGTGTGCTAATATATTATTTGTTATTTACTTAATCTGTGGAACAATCGCAAGCCCACCTTCCAACGTCAATCCCATTTTCACGGGGTTTGGACTCTGGCTAAGCTTGTCTCATTTACGGTGCTGGTCAGATCTTTGTGAATGTTAAGGTACCTTTACAGTTCAATTTACAGCTCAGATTTATCAGGTCTTTTGGAAAGGCATTGTAGCAATATCCAAGCCTTGCTGCAAGCATGGCCTTTGTTTGCTGCAAGCTTGAGTGTAAGAATCTGAACTTGATAACTACTGCGATGTGTTAACAAAACAAAAAAAACTCTTAAAACCCATAAATAATGGGAGCAAGTTGTTCAAATTAGGCATGACCTACGGAAAATTGAAAGAGAGCCGAGGGAAAGCTAGCCATTTACAGAATAAGTCAAGCATAACAAAGAATTTCAGCTTTTGTTCTTTACTTAGTTGAGACATTGTGACGCCCGGGACATCTATGTCTTTCTAAGCAACTTAATAGCAATAGTAATAACTACTCCCAGTATAAGTCCCGTTTTCACAGGATTTGCGGTGATCTAGATGTAGATAGTTTCATCTATTGTAAGCACCCGTGCAAGTAAAGAGACCGATTCCAATGCCCTTCTGAACGTCAATAGATTATCCCATTAGGGATTGTGTTTTGGGGTTAGTTGAATTAGATTTATTTTCAAATCAAAATTAGCCCCCCTAATGAGCTTGTTGGTTAATTATTGCCTTCCATGTTTTCGTTCTCCATCATAATTAGAGTTGGGTAACAGGTCGGTTCGAGTTGACTCATTTAATGGACGGGTCAATTTCGTATCTGCCTTGTAAATAGCTTAGATCTACTCAAAATTGAAAAATAATATGCTTTCAAACTAAACAGTGAAATCGTGTTGACTTCGAATCGAAAGCAGTTCGGTTCGTGTCGGGTTCGGGTTTCTCTCACTCACTTCAGGTCAGGTTCGGGTCGGGTTATCGTGTCGGGTTATACTTTCCAAATTCTAATCATAATGTTTGTTATCTTTATTAGGTTGTTAACAGTGCGCCTTTTACCTTATTACGTGTTGTTAGTCAGTAGCATCAGCATGGTACGCTCCACCAACTAAAAGGCACCTAACCATAAGTGGAAGAGTACATTGCGATTAGACCTGATCAAATTGAGGGTTAGGCCGGGTTATGAAGGTCACCAGACAGAATTTTCTCAACCCTGACCCTGCCAGATCATCATGCGGGTCGGCATACCCTTGACCCTAATCTTGATCCTATGAGTACTCTCAGGTGATCGGATACATTCCCTATATAGAAAATTAGATTTTTCGATAAGTTTCATTTTTATTACAAAATTCGATATCAAACTTCGTAAAAAACAGAAAGCCAAACAATAATATAATGTTCCAATAAAATGCATCATAATTACAAACATTTTAATTCGTAATTTAGTTATTAACATGATTAGTTCACTAAAATGACTACTCCAAACATCAGAGATGGAGAGTTATAAGATTACCAACCAGTGACCCTAAACCCTAAACTCTAAACCCTAATTGGATTGGTGAATGAGGTGGGAGGCTAAGAGGAGACAAGAAAGTAGAAGGCGAAAAGGTTTTGAACAAATGAAATCCAAAGTATCTTTTTTTAAAAAAGTTATGGTCAACGAATCGGATCAGAAGGTCAAAATCTTTACCCGAGCCTGACCCTCATTATAGTCGGATACCCTCATCATAATTGGATGGGGCCTTGGCCCGTTGATAAGATCTAATTGTGATCTTGGGGTTTGCATCGCTTTGTTATCCGCACACCAAATGAGAAACAATGCATTCCTTGCAAAGCCTAACACAACTTCCCTTTTTTGGGGGGGAAGAGGGGGTTGTTCTTTAATCTACTCTGAACCTTGATCATGGCTCTTTTTGGAATTTGCATTTGCTGTTATTTTCGCCGTGTAACATACTTTTTAAGAGGATATTTCATTTATAGCTGTTAAACAATATCATAAGTAGTAGTCATAATATTTGCTTTTGGGTATAACCTTCTTTCCCAAAGTTAAATGTCGAATGCCTAGAACACGCTTTAGCGATAACAACATTTTGCGGTCATAACCACTCCTAACTATTCCAACTATTAGTTCTAACTGTTCTTGACAACTCTTAATTGCTTTTAACCCCTACTTTTATATATGATTTTGCTATCAAACAGCCCCTAAGTACTCGTAATTGCTAACTATTTGACAAGGGTTTTCCCCTGTGCTTCCTTATAAAGTATCTTCTTGAATTCGAGGAGGCTACCCGTCAAATATAAGTAGAATGACAGGTCCCAAATCAAGACCAATTTGCATTGTATCTTTGGCCTACAAGTACCCTTCCTGCCGAGTTTTTGTTCTCATAAGAAAAACTAGCTCAAAACCCCTACTTTTTAAGGGCAGTGGCCTCTGATTTGACAGGTAGGTCCGACCTCAGCACTTAGCCAACTAGGCTATGATTCCGTCCTCTGTTTTATTGATTAATAATGGCCCATTAGCTTGATTTAACACCATTAATTATCATCTTTAACTTTTTAAACATACACTAATTAGTTCCCAAAGCCACATAATATTGTTGTGACCGATGATGGTTCACGGTGATCTGCAGAATCTTTAACTTTTTTCCCTTGCTTTTCTTCTTTGTACCCTGTGCCTGTTCATGTGCTACTTTATTCTAATTTTCAATTAGGCTGGCTAGGTTAAGTCATCAGAATTTGAGTCTCCCGACATGTGTTACTCCCAATCCTTTGAGCAGCAGGGCTATATGAACGTCCGTATAATCCTAGTACAACAACAATTACTTCCAGCGTGGGTCTTGCGCTCGTCGGATTTGCGAAAATTGAAATATAGGCAGTCTTACTCCTAAAACCACTCGTGCAAACGAAGAGATTGATTCCACAGAGTTAAAGCTTGAGAGTGTTGAGGTGCACATTGCATGGGTTATTTCTGGTTCTGCAGTTACCTGTTTCATCTGATTATAACTCCAGAAGATTTGGGTCTTGTTTTGTGTATGACATGATTCTTCATATGCCTAATAAACCATCTAACAGCTTGTAAGTTGTACGTACGTGGGATCCTGATAGAAGAACACCTAATTGTGATTGAACATGACTGACATTTTGTGTTTAATGTGAACATATCTTACATAAGATGGTAATCGCAATAGGGAATGAAGATGTTGCGTTTCTTTCAGACCAGTGACAGTGATAGCTACCCATGAACAGTTGCCTGCTAACTGAGCATTCAATGGCTACCCATTAACAGTTTGCTTGTTATATGAATATGTGGTTTTAGCTTCTTTCTCAAAATATATATCTCTCCATAATTTCAGATATATATTCTCTCAATGATTCTTTTGCCCGCTAAATGTGACATAGGCTACTGAGACATTTTAGTGATGAGCAGGGAGTGAGATGCAAGGACAAAACATTCACTTACTGATTCAGTAGAAATAATAACTGTGTGTGTGCGTGCGCAAGAGACAGAGAGGGAGTGTGGGAGGGAGTGACCCCCAACTAATGAAATTCTTGTGCTTGGGGGGAAAATTCTTGGGTCTTATGGAATTTGAGGTCTATTAGAATTTAGACATAGCCATGTTACTCATCTCCTTCCTTTGCCTAATAAATGTAATACATGCAAGGGTTCTTATTAGAAACTCTCACCTTCAACACTAAAAATTTTATTTGGTCCTTTGAAGGACACTACAATGGTAGGGTTGTGGGCTTGGTGGTTAGGGGCTCCCAAGGCGGCAAGGCCAGTCCTTCCTAGGCAAGGTGATTACACTGGAAGGAATCCCTCCTTTTGCCACTATGTGGGCTAAAATGCAACCTACATTCCTTAGACTATTGGTTGGTACGTAGTTGTTATGCTTGTAGAAGAGAAAGATGGAAATGCTACTTCTTGTTTGAGACAGTCTCACAAATTGTTCTTGTGAAACTCAATTATTTTGACTTGATCTTCTTGCATGAGACAACCACATTGCCGTTATAGTGTTTTGTGTGTGTGTGTGTGTGGTGAGACTATCTCACTCAAGATAAGCTCAAAGTTAAAGAACCGAAAAAAAATCAAAATTCTCAAGATTGCAATCATAGAAAATTTTCAGTTAGCTTCAACAGGTCCTATATTGTCTTCAAAAGGTACACTTTCTGGTTCTTTGCTTGGTAGTGGTGAATATGACATGCACTATACCCACATACGTACAGCTCTTTGCCTGAGTAGACACTACTTAACAGGGATCCAAAGCTCTCTCTCTCTCTCTCTCTCTCTCTCTCTCTCTCTCTCTCTCTCCGTGTGTCTCTATATATATGATATTGTCTTAATTAAGCCCCATTTCACCCCATATACTTGCAGATTGACAAACTCTAGTAGGGCAAACCATGAGCCGAGGTGTAGGTTATGGCAGTGGAAGGAGCTCCTTGGGGTACTTGTTTGGCTCTGGAGAGCAACCACCAGCAGGGAACAATCCTCCTCCCTCGCCATCAAAACTTGTCCCACCGTATGGAACTCACATCGAAGAAGAGAACCAGCTGACAGCCAACACTCTTGTTGATCAGAAGCAAGACAACTCGAACAGCAATTATCAGAGAGCCCAGGGCCAAAACTCAGGAAGTCTCGTCAGTGTAAGTAATCGATCGGTCATGGAACTTTATGCCTTAATTTTATGAATCAAAGTTGATTTACATTATGCCATGGTAACTTTTTCTCTTGGAAAATATATTAGGATCGCCCAACAACCAAAGTGAAATCTGTTCCGGGTGGCAATTCTTCACTTGGGTACCTATTTGGAGATAAGTGATGATGCTCTTTCTGCTTCAAGTTATGTATGTTATCAATTTGGTTTCTTGATCTAACAGAAATAAGGGGCATCTGGTTTCTATCTTTATCGACAGGGGTTCGATCTTCATTGTATTGTGTTGGCTTGATGGCATTGTTGAATGCAACTGGAGCATAATTCTAGGGTTTATTTTCTTCTACTATGTGTTGTTGTGGCTTTATTATTGAACTGTAAGATTGCAGATTGCTCATATCATGTCCAACAAGTGATCTATGGTTTTCTTAATGTGTTGCTCAGCTTTTCATGGTGATATCTTTATGTTTGTTTCTTCTGTAATATTAGATTTGGAGGGTTTCTTGTTACCTTAATTTTACCCCAGAAACAAATGGATGCATGCATCATTTTTCTTTGCTTTCCAAGTTTAAATCTCTTCAAAAGAGATCTTCTTGACCATGATTGAAAACAAAAGAATACCTACATCTCTCCGCAATCCATATACCAGCTTAACGCAGGATCTATACTGGGTATTAGTTAGTTTTAGTTTTTTTTTAACAAATAAAAAAGCCATTGCATGTATTAATTATCGCAAACACGTATATATTTTTTAAGAGTGTGTTTATTATATATTGAATGTTTTTAATATATATTTGTTAATATGGCTTCTGAGACTATGCTCCGATGAGAATTATGCCATAAGAATTGCTCTAATTTATTACTGATTGGATAACCTAGCAACAGTGATGCTTCCTTTTAGTTTAATTTCCAAGCAGATGGAGCGTTGTTTAGACTGTTGTCAGACACATGCAGCTGTTATTACTATTGATCAACATTAAAAATTCTTTAAACATGATCTTGAGCAAATGCAGCTACTATTGTTCTTACTTTAAAATCCCTAAAGTGTGTTCATCTTTCTTGAGTCTTGACTCTGATTCCACTATCTTTCATGGACTTTTTCCATATTTAAGTATACAAAAATTTATCAGGTGTGTAACTGCATCACATAATTTTCTGTTCAACTGTGTATCAGCAATAATGTAATTTGATAAATTGGTAATATATTTGAAATATAATGTAATTTCATAAAGATAGAGCATCCAAAGAAATGAGAATGGTACAGGACAAACGTTGGACAAATAAGGTAAACAATGAAAATGATCTCTATTAATTAATTACAATATATTCTAGGAATGATTTTTCTTGAAAAAATACTTGACATGGAAATGATTTTCCAAAAAAACCTATTTCCCTTTGGATCAGATAGTTAGGTGTGGTTTCATTTGCCATGAGCAAGTAACATACCAGTAGAACCAGGAGTCGTGGGTCTCATACACATTTTCAAATGTTCTTATAGAATGTAAAGCCGATCATACACATATTCTAGGAATCAACATATAACAACCCAATTCAAACGTAAAGTAGCATATATCTTAACCTCTAGACGAAAACCCATATTAAATACGCTTTCGCATGCATTACTATACTCAAACATGCATATTTTGCTCCTGCCAATTGAAATCCTCAGAAAAGCTAATGTGCAGGCAAATGCAGAGAAAGTGCATTCCAAGGTGACTACATATACAGAGCTAACACATTCCGCACAACAGTTATACATACAATAATACACCAAGAGAACTCGTTAAGAAGTCGTGATAAATCATCATCCATATAATCTACAATTCTAACTATATATATAAAATTCTACAGTCCCTTATTTTTACCCACGAATGCTTTTACAAGGATCCAAAGTAAAGGTGGCTTTGTCCTCTCATTTCAGCTGATTAATGAGCTGGGTCTGGGTTGAACTTCACAGATTCCTTCCAAATAAGCTCTTTGACAATCTCTTCTGTGAGGGATGATTGTTCGAAGTTGAAACCGAAAGGTTGTGGGCAAACAGGCTCGTCGTTGGTGTCATGGAGAGATTTCAAGTATGGATGACAAAGAGCCTCATCCACTGTAAACAAAGCATACATATAAATCAATGTCTGTTAGAGAGTATTTCAGTAAACATTTCTCAGAACCTTCAATCATTAGTTTAAACTTTTAACTAAAATGAATCTTAAACATGGTATCGTAGCTATATATGCGTCAATGATGACATCAATGTAAAATTAACAAACCTAGTTTGATTTGATTCAGATGGGATATGATCGATGAGGGTCAGGGTTCATATGCATGCAGCCTTGCCCTTGACAATAAGAGAGACTATTTTCCCGTATGCCATCAAACAACATTTTTTGATTTTTGAAAGACAATTAGAATAAATAAACAATGATGAAAACACCAAATTGAAACAAGGCTATCTAAACTGTTTTTTTTTTTGGGGGGGGGGGGGCTGACAAATTTATACACGCACACAACCTAGAGAGCTATCTAAACTCTTTAAGTATTCATGAGTTCCTTTTTGTACCTGTAATGCGCTTGTTGGGATCAAAGACAAGCATCTTTTCCAGCAAATCAGTGGCTGCTGGGGACATGTTAGGAAACCGAGCAGGGAATTTCTGTTTCGGGTACTGTGGAAGCTGTTTAACATACCTCCGAGCATGGTTGCTTCGCAGAAACCCTAAGCTTGAATCATCTGGTGAGCCTACCAACTTTTGATCCCAAGACAACATTAATGGTCAGTCAGTCTATTAACTGAAAAAATAGATCAAAGTATCTTTTCGTGTGTGATCAGTACGAAAGAAGCATAGTATAGATATATGCAGTCTTACCCTTGACCATTATGTCCATATTAGGAAAAATGCTACTTACAAAAGAATAAAATCCATAAATGCTTCCCCCTCCCCCCAAAAAAAACTGTTTAGAATACCTCAGTGATGAGCCTCAGCTGGTGCACATAGTCTTTGCCAGGGAACAAGGGTTCTCTTGTCATGATCTCACCGAATATACAGCCAACAGACCAAACATCAATAGCAGCTGTGTACTCTGAGCAATTGAGGAGCAATTCAGGTGCTCGATACCAGCGAGGTACAACATACTCAGTCATAAAATCTGTCTCAGTGGTTGTCCTAGCAAGCCCAAAATCCCCAATCTTGAGGTCGCAGTTTGCATTGAGGAGCAAGTTGCTGGGTTTCAGATCACGGTGAAGAACCTTTGCTGAGTGCACATATTTTAGTCCGCGCAATAGCTGGTATAAGAAGTACTGTAAAAGGGAAACAGTTAGACTGACCTCTGAAATTGCACAAGCAGAGTAAACTGTTTACACAGAGGTAGGGGCAGTGATTGAAAATGACATGACAGGAATTGGGTTAGAATTGTTTGAAAACATTATTCAAGCTTCAAGCAGCACCATGACAACCTGGCAATGATCATCAGTCAGAGACTGGTTAGATCGTATTATCTGATGAAGATCAGTGTCCATCAGTTCATACACAATGTACACATCATTGAACGCTTCCTTCTTTGGTGGTCGGATGATATCCTTGATGGCGATAATCTGGATAACAGCCGAGAAGTGAGAAGTCAAGAACTAGTTTCAACAGTGATTTAGGAACTACTGATAAACTATGTAACTTAAAGGTCACTCTGTCTCAACAGTGCATCATATCCCTGATTCTTCAATTTACCTTAATTTACCCAAGTTATACTCATGACACTAAAATGTGCACAACACATGTATACTTCATAATAGGCTACAAACGCACAAAAATTACTTGAAAATAGCCAAGTTCCACACTTGGAAAGTACCTGTATTAGAAAAATTAGGATATACTAGAAAAATGCACCAAGAAAGCCACTAGGCATTGCAGACAACCTGATATGCCGCACACTTAACAGCAATGATTTTGGTATATGATTTATAAAGGAAACTTCATGTATCTTTGAAAAGTAAAGAGACTATCTTCATACATGAAAGCACAGGGACCATGGAAAAGAAACTACTCGCATAGGTGGTGTATATATGGATAATAAACAGAGAAACCAACAGAGAGAACACGACTTACATTTTCATGGTCCATAAAGCGAAGAAGTTTGATTTCTCTCAGTGTTCTTTTTGCATCTACTATGTTGTCAAATGCATTACCAATCTTCTTGATTGCGACCTCCTGGCGTGTTTCTGAGTTCACAGCAGCACTGTGACAAAAAGAAAATTCTGTTATTCTTCAGTCATATAAACCCAATACAAGGATGATTACGCAGCACACAGAATATGAATCTGACATACTAATGAGAATGAGCAATTGAAAGAGCTACAGCAAGAGGTTAGTTGGGGAGGGGGGGGGGGATAACCATATAACTGTATAAGTGCTCATCTGCAATATGATGGCAATATCATGAATTGAACCATATCTAAACGACTGCACTAAACTAAGAAATAGAGTTAATTTACCAGTGATCACAGCCAAAAACTCAACACAACTCCTCATATTAGCAGTAGTTCATTAGTGATTACAGCCACAAACTCAACGAAACTCACTTTTTTATCTGATAGATACTCATATCATTTGACCATTAATATAGTCATGAAACAGGTTGGGAAAACACAAGCAATAAATTGTACCTCGGTGGAATTATTCATCTTTTGGACCCCTTATTATGGATTACACTACCAAATATGTGATTTAAAGGCTATTAAAGGAACTATGAATTTGAAGGGTTATTTTTATCAAACTTTCAGGCAAAAAAGTGAGTTACCCCACGGCCGCTCGAAAGGCTGGAACCAGCCTTGGGTGAGAATAAGGAGAAAGGCACAGATTTGTTTGCATTCTTCATGGGATAATTAGAAGAAAACACAAAAAATAAACATCAAATCCATTTAAAGAATCTAGCCCAACATTTCAGAAAACACCATGCATGCAAACCCATGACTTTTTGGGCATCCACAAAGCCAACGCAACATAAACATCAACCGTCCACTGAGGCCAGTGCCTAGCAACAGAGACTTTACCAGAAGTGCAGTGTGTTACTCCTAACAAGTAGCAACTAGCAATATCAAATCCAAATCCATTCCCTAAGCTTGCGCATCAGGGAGATGTGGAAGTGTTAGACGTAGCAGCCTCAACAGAGAGGTTATTCTCAAAGTACTCCAAACCTATGTTACTCCAACTCTTCTTTTTACCCTACCATATCCATGTCAGACCTTTGACACTCAGACAAGGTACGACACTTGACACTTCAAATTATCTTGAAAATTTTCAAATTTTCTCTACCCAAATATGATACTGGACACGTATCTATGTCGAACACCCATAGTTGAGTCCAAGTAACATACAACAACTATAACAATTTTCAAGGTGGGTTATGCTTTTGCAAGGTTTGGGGATATCCACATGTAGGCAGCCTTATTTCTATAGACATGACCCTCCGTAGAGAGACTAATTCCAATAGACCGACATAAAAATTTTGAGAAAATACTTTAGAAGTCGAAAATCGTTTGGACTTGAGTCCAAGTAACATAGCTTTAGAAAACGATCACTCAAAATGATCAACAAACTGGAGCTCAGAAATTCTTGCAAAAGCAAACAATGAAGAATCAAAGCTAGCTAACACTGGAGTTCCCCATCACTCACTAGCAGATTAAAAGTTAAAACCCAAACACTACACTGATTAAAACCCATTTCAACTGGCACAATAAACTCACACACAACACAATCATTCAACCCAAACAATGAAACTAAACAACCCATAAAGAACTCAAAAATGATCAATCACATTAAAAAAAACCAGCAGTAGTATACAATCAAAACTAGTGATTCAAACAGGAACACTAAGAAAATAAGTTAAAGATAAGAGAATTACCAAACAAGGCCAGAAGCACCACGACCAATGGGGCGAATAGGAGGGACATATTTGGAAGAAACTTCAAACAAGCTACCATGCACATTGTACTGCACATATCTTCCTCCATGTGTCAATGCCCCTTTTATTTTTTCTTGGGTTCCTTCTCCTGTTGAATGCATTGCTTCAAAACAATCCATTTCTCTCTTTCTCTCTCTTAATTCTCTCCCCTCTCTGAACGAATGAAGGGGAAAACTGAAGTTGGATGGGTTTTTTGTTGGCTTCTCACCGTTGGGTTGTCAAAAAAACTGTGACTTCGCAGCCAAAAAGGCTTCAAATTTTCTCCTTCAGAAAGAAAACATAAATAAATAAAAAAAGAAAGTTTTAGGGAGTTACTTTTTTGGGAAATTCCGTGAATAGGAAATGGACTTCTCTCGGTCTCTCCGTGGGGCTCCTTACCACGCGTAAGCTTTGCAGCAATGGCACCTCATCATAGGGTTTTTAATGTAGAGCAGATAAATAGGTCAGTTCAGGTCAACTCATTTAATAATCAAATCAACTTGTGTTGAACTCGAGTCAAAATAAGTTCGGTTAAAATCAAATTTACATTCCTCTAAATAATTTCAGATAAAATATAAATTATATTATCATGTCAGATCAGCCTTTCTTAACTCTAGTTGAAATGTTGAATCCTCTGCTCCAAGTTTTGCCTGTTGTATTCTTCAATGGTCTCTTCTTCTCTTTTCTTTTATTTTTTTGGGTTTTCCTTTTTTGTTTTGCTGAACTTGGTCACTTTTTGCTCTTTTTTTCCTGTTTCCAGGTGGATAAAAGTTCTGACACTTGCATGATCAACATTGAATAGAAGCAAAAAAGGGGCATTATTTTTCTTTTTTTTTTGGAGGGTTTTTTCTGGAGGATTTGGTGGTTGAAGAAGGTCACAAGACATGCATGAGAGCTCCTTAAGTCACAAGCCTGCCATTGTTGAAAGCTTATTGTCTATCTCCATCTAGCTAGCACACTTCACTTTTTCTTTAAAATTTTAAAAGAAAATCTAGGCATAGTAATAATAATTAAAAAGTGCACATATTGAGGGGATAAGGGGAGACCAGCCAAGTTCAGTTTTAGAAATTCACATTCAATTCCTAAGTGTTTCCCAAAATATATATATGCATACAAATGATGAGGGCTAGCTAACATGATTGAGCTACTTATTAGTAGCTAGCTCTATTACTTCACGACATGCATTTGATTTTAATCATCTTCTTTACCAGATAGACTTTTAAAGTATGTCGAGTTACAGATTTAGATTCTCCAATAATTTTTTAAATTAAGATATTGATGGTATAAATTTCTCTTAACTTATAATAAAAATATCTTGGTAATTAATTAATCCACATTTTGGTGCTGGCAGTACATAGTACACAGTTTCACGTAAAATTAATAGATATGAATGGACTCATTGCTAAACTATTAGTTGCTGAAATAACTTTTAAATTGGATGTGGTGCTAAATGTAGCTTTTTTTTGTTTTTTTTGGGGGGGTGTTAAGTCCATCATCAGGCTGTATGTAGCTAGCCATTGGACATTTCAATGCAGTAGATTATGCACACAATTTAAGTGTCTTCTTTCAAATCTAATCTAATCTAATACTATATATAAAAGAAATGTCGTTAATATTTTGCTCCCCTTAATTTTAGGAAGTCAACTTCATCATCACCGTTCATATAATGTATCATATCCATCTTAGCCGTTGAAAGAATTATGGTTTTTCTAATTTTTAAAATTTTATGATTAATTTATTTAACCCTCCCTTCACCCTATCTCATGCTTTCTACACGTAATTACTTCTCTATCTCTCTTTCCCAGTAACTTCACACTGTCCAAGAATTCATAGTTCTCTTTATCTGAAATTACCTGTAGCATTCTTCTACTTCTATATGAGTCTCCACCCTCCTCATATCCCCAGGATACAAAGTGGCTTGTTCCATATTCATTAACGAGGATAAAATCATAAAATGGTTAGAGTTTTTTTAATTTGTTTATTGAAAAAGTTTCTTAGTTATTCATGTTTTTTTGCCTTTTTGGTGGGTTTTTTTTTGGTTTGGTTTGTTTGGGGGGTTATGAAAAGGGACCACTAAAATTTTTCACAATCATCTCGCAAATTCCTGTGCATAGTAGCCACTTACTATCATCAATTTTGAAACCACGATACGATTGCTCATAGAATTGAAGTTTCGTGAACTAAACCAATTGTTCCATATTCATTAACGAGGATAAAATGGTTAGAGTTTTTTTTCTATTTGTTTATTAAAAAAGTTTCTTAGTTATTCATTTTTTTTGCCTTTTTGGTGGGTTTTTTTTTGGTTTGTTTGGGGGTTGTGAAAAGGGAACACTAAAAAAAATTTTCACAATCATCCTCACAAATTCTTATCCACAGTGGCCACTTACTATCATCAAGTTTGAAACCATGATACGGTTGCTCTCAGAATTGAAGTTTTGTGAACTAAATCAATTAAAATGGATTTTGTGGATAGTGTTGATAATTTTTGATTATTTGATTTTGAATTCTTACAAAGTAGTGCCTTCTAAATTTAGTAATAATTCGTATATATGGGTTAATATCTTTGCGCTTTTTTTTTTTAATAGAGGTCAATATCTTTGTGAGCTCTTCAACATTTCATAATCTGACCCGATATATAAGAATTTGTGTTATTATATGCCTTTTGGGTTTATTTTAACTATCTAGTGTTTAAATCTCTAAATTGGGCTTTATTTTCTAAATTCAGTTTTGACTGACCCCATGCTTAGTTTTAAAACTTAACTATGGCATCAAATCATGCAGTATCAATCTCCCCCCTGTCCAAAAAAATGTGCAAGTTAGTGTAACTTGACCTCTTTTTGGGAGGGGCGGGAACTTAGATTAATGTAATTGATAAATAATTACATAACCTTCTACATGTTCATAAATATTAAATATTTATTATGAGGTCTAATTAGCTTAGTATGATAATAAATGTATCCATGATTTTAATTCTTCCAATGTTTTTGTCACATATTTTACAAATGTAATTTACAATAAATTTTTGTAAGGAAAACCCAGTGAATACTAATTTGCTTTACAAAGGTTCATAACGATCTCTTTAAATTAGACTTCTTTTCTTTTTTTTCCTAAATGCCAAAATGCATATGTGGTACAAATTATGTATCATTTTTCCTCTTCATTCATTCCTCAATAAACATGATCAACAAGAATTTTCTTAAATACTTGCAATTATGGGTCAAATAAAAATTTGTTTTGCTGATTGAAACTTTGGAGCTTGATGTGTTTGAGGCCCAAATAGGTAGAGATGGTTATTGCCAATGTGACAATGCTGATGGTTTATTGTATAGAAAAAAAAAAAGTTATACATGTGTGTGTGTGTGTGTGTGTGTGTGTGTGTGTGTGTGTGGCTGTCAAATATGTTAGGTCGGGTTGAGTTCGTGTTCGTATCGAACTTAAGCGGGTCAAGAAATTCTCGACCTGAATCTAACCCGTTTATTAAACGGGTTGAAAACCTTAACATGTACCCGTTTATTTTTTAAACGGGTTGACCTAAAATTTACCTATTAACCCGTTTAATATAAACGAGTCAAGTTCAGACTATCTGGTTATCCATTTACCCACGTAATATTTCGACTAAAATATGATTGTGGAACATCATAAATAATTCTTTTAAGTTCAATACGTCATCACAACGCAACCATTGTCAATGATCTCAAGAGCCACAATCCCAAAACACAGATCGACTGATTAAACTCTACATTTTCACAATTTTTTCCCAAAAAATAAATGGCAATTGGGTAAATAGGTTGACCTATTTAACATGTTTAATTAAACGGGTTAAAATGATTTTTTTTTCGTGTCAAAATTCTCAACCTGAACCTAACCCAATTAATTTCACGGGTTAAACATGTCAACCCATTTAATTAAACGGTTGAAAATCGTAATCTAAACCCACTTAATTTCGTGTTCGATTCAGGTTAGTAATCGTGTCGGATCAGCTTTTGACAGTCCTATACACACACACACACACACACACACATACATGGATATTTTCAAGACAATTTAAAACTAACAAGTTATTTTTCTGTGAAGGTTAGAGAATGGACATTAATAATAATTGAATGTTATTTTTAAAATATCCATTTTATTACTTAAAAATTCAAATCCAATGCAACACTCAAGTACTTATTCAAAAAAAACATGTATGCTTGAGACTTTTTTTAATAAAAAAATGGCTCAATGAAAAAAAATATATATATAGGAGTGATAATGTTTTCACTACTTACCCCAATTCTTTTGAGTTGAACTATAATCTTCATTATTTTTTTAGACCAACTTATCAATGCCGGCAACCCAACAACAATTATTCATCGATACTTTCAAAGTAACATTTGCTTATTCAAAACTTAATCCCGAGGCAGCGCGCAGGTCTTAATTAATAAGACAATAATTAAAATTTTATGTATCAAATGATGTTCTCGATCGAATCTTATTCCTAATTGTCAATGGAAATAATATGTTTAATACTCCCTCCGTCTCAATTTGTTTGCATGATTTGATAAACCATACAGAGTACAGATTTGGTTCTTTAAAAAAAGAAATACGTCACTGCCAACTGTGATCGTAGCTAGTAAAAAGGTTAGAATTATTAACATAACATCTCTAATTTGTAAGTATTAATTATTAACTAGTTGAAAATTCATTAGTTAAAGTAACGGCTCTTTCTTCAATATTACGTGAATAATTTAAGTGCCTTGTTTAAAATTATGGTATAATTCAAATTTTAGATGTCTATAACGTTCTCTTAGATCTCAGAACCAAGTGTTATCATACAATGGAAACAATATGCTTAATAGTTTGCACCCAAAAAAAAAAAAAAAATCCCTAATTCTATTAGATGATATGTTTAGGTGCCTTAAACGTTTATGTTGTGTCTTTCGACAAAATAATAATTCAAACATTTAATAAAAATAAAGTGGAATTCAAAATCTAAAAGAGTGTATCTTAAAGCAAAATTTCCAAGTTATGGATGTAGGTGGGTAGTGGTTCTGACACTCATCGGGTCAAATTAGCCGATTCATTTAAAATAGATTCAGGGTTGGATCAATAAGTAATCGGTTTAATAATGGATAACACATTTAAAACATATTAACCCGTCACGCCATTAATGACACATGTATTGATCCAATATTTTTGTCAACTTGCTTATCATACCAACGTACAGATCACCTTGGTTAATTTTATTATTAATACTTTATATCTAACGATGATTATTCTATAGAGATTCTTTACGCAAATGTCATCGAGTTTAGGACAAGCTAAAAGCGGATCATCCATAGATTGATCTGCTCACTTCGCTAATGGGCTTAGTCATGATCCAACCAGGCTCACCTCGTGCATGGGCCATTCCTAACCCGATGCGTTGCCTCACCCCCATATGGGCTCATCTCCTCATGCCGGTTAACGCCTCGTTACTGTGAGCCCAACATGAAATTGACCAAGACCTACGCATTAGCCCAAATCAAGGCCCAAGTCACAATCTATTGACAAACGGAATAGAAACATTACTAAAGACAGTGTAAAGCAAGACACTGAAGACAGAGAAGAGGACAGAGAAGAAACGTCCAGAAAGCGTCAAACTGATTCCATAATTTTCTAAATTCATCCATTTTCAAGATTTGCCGCCAAATTTACCAGAATTCTCTCCTCTGTCTCTCTCTCTCTCCCCCCTTCCTCTCTACCATGGAAACTTGACTGGCTGTTGATTCAGTGATATCGATCAACTTTCTGTTGTTTGAGCTTTGAGAGATCATTAATGGCGGACCTAGAAATGCGGGGTACCGAAAGGGAGACATACTCTTTGCAAGCGGAGATTAGTCAGCTGCTTAGTCTTGTCTTTAACACTTTCTACGGCTTCGTGAGCTCATCGGAAATGCTTCAGATGTAACTCTCTCTCTCTCTCTCTCTCTCTCGGTTGAATATTGAAGGTTTTGAGTATTTCGTTGATTTTGATCGGTTGCTTTGGTGTTTTCAAATTGAATCGAGTATCGATGTTTTGAGATTTACCAAATGGTTTGAATTTCGTTCAATTTGACGGAATTGTGAGATCTCTTGATCTTCGTAATCAATTTCCTCTGGCTACGGTGGTTGTGAATCAATTTTGAATTAATATTAGGGGCTCTAGAGCGGTTAATTTGATCAAATTGACGAAAATTATGAAATCTATTGATTTTCCGCGGGAATGATTCGTTCCAATCATGATGATTTTGAAGGAATTGAATTTGAACTGTTTTGGTTTCAGTAGTCTAATTTCTGCGAATTGTCGATACAAGTAAAATGAGCATCGATCGAGCATTATTTGTGGATCAATGAAGAATGAACTCATGATCTTTCGTGATTATTAAAGATGACTAAATAGAATTTGCATTTAAATTCTGGAACCATCAGACTTGGTGGATAGTTTGGGGACAATTGCAAGGTCGGGAGCCAAGGAGTTCATAGAGGATCTGTAGGCCGGGCCTGATGAGAGGATTATTGGGCAGTTCGGATTGGGATTCTTCAGCGTATTTGGTTGCTGACAAAGTAGTGGTGACAACTGAGCACAATAATGATGATTACTACATTTGGGAGTCTCAATCTTTTCACCATTACTAAGGATGTGCATAAAGAGCCTTTGGGAACGGGTACTGAGGTCACTCTGTATCTCAGGGAGGATCAGGTAACTTTTGTGTTCAATCGCTTTTTCTACAAACTGCTTGTGGCTAATATCATGGTCATGGTTGAATTATATGTTTGAAGTACATGTTCTCAAGGTAATGCTTTATTTGAGTTCAATTGGTGAAGTCGTAGTTTGCAAAGTCTCTTAAGAGTTGTTCTCAACTCCAAGGTCTAAGTCATGTCTATGCAAATCTCTACTTCTTCCCTCCAACTTTGAAGAAAAAGTGTTTCATAGTACCAGTAGTTGAGATTGGGTAAAGCACGCAGAACATGTCATATGGCTAATGATTAATGGAGGATCCTAGGTTCTAAAGTAATTATACCATCCCACCGGCATGGTAAGCAAGTATTGTGGGCATCAATTGGGTGCCGCCAGGTTTTGGAAGGAGGGGTCGTGTTAATCTAAGAAAGGGAGAGAGCGAAGAAGAGGAGGAAAGGGGTTGCTTGATGCTCATTACCTGAAGGTAAGGATACATTATGCTTTTAGTCCATGCAGTACAATGACAAGATGGTATGATATGGATAATATGTTCACAAGATAGCATCACAAGCAGAAAAACAAGTGGAGATGCGGGGTATCGATCCAAGTGCCTCTCGCATGCTAAGCGAGCGCTCTACCATCTGAGCTACATCCCCTAGATATTATAGAGTTCCACAGCTTTTATAATGACACCTTGGCACGTGGGCATGCCAAAATGCAATAAGGAGTAGCTATTGCCAGCAAAAATAATATTGGGACAAAAAAGGACACCACCAGTTGGTGGTGTCAAAGTGGAGATGTGGGGTATCGATCCCCATACCTCTCGCATGCTAAGCGAGCGCTCTACCATCTGAGCTACATCCCCTGAGATGTGAAGTGATAATACATAGAATGTTGAAGATGCCAATGAGTTGGAATCCATGCAAAATGACAAGGGGGACCATTCAGATGTATGTGGTCTCCACTCTCCACTTTCCAAGACAACTTGTTCTGCTGAATGGAATATTGTATGGCTGCTAGGCTATGTTAAAACATAGGCATGGGCGCACGGCTATCATCAAAGTGGCAGAAGCCAAAAAGGGGTTCACTAGGAGGCAGCTAGTAGTATAACTAGAGAAAGATTGGAGATGCGGGGTATCGATCCCCGTACCTCTCGCATGCTAAGCGAGCGCTCTACCATCTGAGCTACATCCCCAATGGATGTTCAATTTGGGCGGGTTAACATATCCTTCAAGGAGAGTGAATTGTTGAATGTTTGGCTACCACGGACGGGGAATATGTACGCATCAATTTGCCTAGTGAAAAGAACATTCAATGTGGTCAGATCTCTGGAGGTACATGTTTCATTGGTGATTTATTGTTTTTACAGTATGAATTCTAGTTTCTTTTTTGAATTTTTTGTATATAACTTAGGCAGTAGCCCAACTGGAGAGCTGTGGATTTTATCTATTTCTCTTACTGAAGTTATGTGGTCCAACTGTTTGCAGGTGGAGTATTTGAGGGAAAGGAGGATCAAGGACTGGGAGATGTTGAAGATGTGAATGAAGACAAGAATAGCCTAACTAATGACTGGGACAACAGTCTCCACTAGATGCACTTTGTAGTCGAAGAGCAGCTCGAGTGCGAGGCCATCCTTTTCATCCTGGAGGGCATCGTTTGATTTGTTGGAAACTAGGAAGACACACCCCTAATTTTAGGGCTTTTCAGTTCAATTTTTCAATTTTTTGGTTTGATTTTTTATTTCGATTTTTTTTTACACACCCCTAATTGTAGGGCTTTCTTAATCCTTTTCTAATTAATTGGGCGCTCGCTCTGCAGTGATTTTTACCATTTTCTTTGCTGAGTCAATTGTATCGTGCTTTATTGTATCGTGCTTTAATGTAATGTTGATGAACAATTTCAACCAAAAATTCAAACTAATGGTTGAAAAATTAGAAATGGATTTTTAACAATATGTTTCATACTTCATTTCAACAAGATTGTTTGATTTAGGATGCTAGTTTAGAAAGTTGTCCTTCAGATGCCAAGCATTATTTATCGACATACGACAAATTTTTTAATTAGAGCACTTGCAGCCCTCGCCTTGCATTCCAAAGAGTGGGGCCCACGTTCCAAATAAAATGGCATGTGCTCTTTCCAGCCATGGGAGAATGCAAGCCTACCTACGTCGAGGAACTTCAGCACATTCCTCCATTCGTACCATCTTTTCTTGTCCTTTTGTGCTTTTTTTTCTTTAAAGAAATATCATTTAGGCGATTTCTTTTGAAAAAGGTTGTATATTATAGGGTGGGTACATAATAAATATTTTATTAAGTTGTTCAAATTAGGGTTCCATGTATCAGATAAGTAAATAAATGTGAGTTTCAAAAAATAGAATTTTTGCTAATGTAGCATACTGGAGTTTCAAAATTTGAAACGTAGGATAGGAATGCTCTTAGACTTGATAGAATTGTTCCATCGTGAATTATTTGTGATACATTGCAAAAAGGCGGTTAGGTCTAAGAATGACTAGACAAAAAAGAAATAGCTATGTGGCAAAAACTTATATACTACTAAATGCCATATAAGAATTGACGTGCACGTGTGATTGAACCAAGGATTTCATTTCATTATCAATCACATCTTTCGAGAGGTGAATGTGGCAGTAAACTGACTATCAAAATTCGAGTATTCCATCACATCTTCATTCTCTTCAGATTGTTGTCCCCCCCTTTTAGGATAATCTTAACTGATGATTTAGTTGGGCGCACTCTTCTAAGAAGAGGCACCTAACTTTCACTCTTTATCATTTACCGTTGTAAAACAGAAAAATATATAAGAACTGATGTTACGTTACTTTTTTTAATCGAAGGAAGAATTAAGGGTCCAACTCGCGATTTGGATTTGCCAATCTAACCGCATAAATTAAATAATTATCAGTCATACTTTGTAACAATATATATAGGCCCTATTTGGTAAATAACTGTTAGCTGTTAACTGTTTGAATTAGTTATTTACATTAGCTGTTTGAATTAGCTGTTTATAAAAGAAGTGTTTGGTAAAATTAGCTGTTTTTAAAAAAGATATTCAGTAAAATTTCATTTGTGCCCTCATCTCTAAATTAGTTTTTAATAAAAAATAATTTTTTCGTTTACTGGTTATCTTATTTTCTTTTCAAAAAGAACTAAATTGATGTCATATGTACAAATTAACTTTATTGATAAAACCTTAATTTGTTACTAGTTGTACATAATTTGTATTCTTATTAATCTTTTTTTTTTCAACTTATGTATATCTATCTACACGACAATTATATCTTAAAATATTATTTTGTTATTTGCTACATATTTTATTATTATGAATTGAAATTTATATATTTGAATAATTTAATCCTGGATAAATTAAATTTAAATAATACACAATATCAAATATCACTACGAAAGACTAATGACATATGGTGTAATTTTTTCAAACTCTTAGGTAGTTATGTCATTTTCATAAACAGGTATTCTCAAAAAACTAATGAAAATAGCCTTTTGAGAAAGAGCTTTTTGGGTCTAAAAAACTCTTCCAAACAGTTCTTCAACCAAACACTAATTTAGCTATTTTAACTAATCAAAACAGCTAAAATTTTTCAAAAAGCTCTTTTTTTTCCCAAAAGCTATTGCAACCAAACACCCCAATAATCATAATAAAAGTAGGATATTACAATAAAAGATGTAATTAATTATGTCTTGTCTTGCTAGCTCATGTTATATCTTTAAAAAAACAACAAAAAAAAAATCAATCTTGAAGTTTTTGCTTCATTCTTCATGGAAAGGAGATGCATACATCCACTCATAATCAATCGATTAGCAAGAAATTAACTATCATCATAATCAACCTTTTCTTCCCCCGTTATTTTGTCCACTCCAAACAAAACAAAAAAAAAAAAAAACCCAGGAAAAATTGGATTACAATTTGCATGGCCGCTTACATATACAGTATATACTCACTCACACAAACTCCGTATCACCATTCAAAATAATTATAAATTATAAAAATTCCGCCAAACCAAAGCCTTTTTCTTTTCTTTTTTTTTCCCCCTTTTTTTCCCTCAGAGAGAAGGGAAAGAAGAAAGCATACCGGAAGAAGATGGTCCAATTTGATGATGATCTTGATCATCACCAATATTATTGTTAAGTGTTAGCCCTTCAACTTGATCCCAAAATAGCAAACTATTAGGATAAGCTTGTGTTTCAATCATCCCCCATCCATTGATACCTACCAATTGATCATCCTGATCTTGATCACGATCATCTTGCTTTGGTAAGCAATGAGTACTCATCATCGCCATCCGATGATCTCCCTGTTGATCTTGATCCGTGCTCGCGCTAGTGCAGGATTGCACCTCTATAGGCACCACCATGTTCTCTATACTTTCTATTAAACTTGGCATATAATTACTGTTGCTATTTTGGGTTATCTCTAACAAACTTGTACTAATAGTGCTAGCACTATTAGTAAACATTGGCATGTAATTCCAAACTTGTTGATGATCATCAGATCCTGATCCAAGGGCATTACTAATATTGATGTTGTTGTTATTATTATCACCAATGGGACCCGCAATGGTGCCGGTGTCAAACATAAACATCGGGCTAGAAGATGGAATTAGGGTTGTGGTTGTGCTACACTCTTGCAAGGACATTGTTGCACCCCTTGTTGTGGGTCCATCTTGGATTATCGAACTCGTTGGCTCCGACCCAAATCCAATCATAAAAGGGCAATTAGAGGCCAAGGTGGTGGCCACCTGAGCAGTGGTGGCACTGACAGTGGTGGTGGTGCTTGAAAAGGTACCGGCGATAGTAGAGGAGGAGGATGAGGAAGAGGGTTGAGGTTTTCGAATCTTCTTCTTGATCCACGAGTTCCAATAGTTCTTGATTTCATTATCTGTTCGTCCTGGTAGGTGACTCGCTATGTGTGCCCACCTACATTGTCATGTAGAAAACATGATGTCATTCAGTTGATGGAAATTGACAAATGAAAGATGGGAGAATTAAGCAATGCATAATAGTGATACTAAATAAAGTTAATTAAGATGTGTAATTTTTAACAGAAACTACTCTTTCAACAGCAGCCAGGCAGCAACCCCACTAAAACAAACCCAAATGGAACTCTCAATTTTGCATTAATAGTAAGTTAACTAATTAATTAACCAAAGTGACGCATGTTTTGTGCAATACTAGTATATTCAGCAGAAGAAAAAACGTGCAAATTAGATGTACTTAGACTTTTTGCAGAGACTAAGTACTAGAGTGTAAGTCTTACTCAAGAACAACTTTGTTTAGAAGCCAAAGCTCACCAATTAATTTGGTGGGGTTCCTGAATATATACATTTATCTACATCAGTCAATGTAGCTTAATCCAGATTGAAGTGAGAAAAATAAGGGTGGGAAAAAAATCTCTTGTCGGTAACTTGATCGATCAAAATGTAATATTCGAGTTTAGGACTAAACCCTAATCCGAAAAAGACAAAGCCTTAAGGAACTTCAATGAATGAATGAATGAATGAATAATGAAATAATGACTGAGTGATTGAATTAATGAATATGGCTTATGTTTCAAACCTGTTGCCTACAACTTCATGAAGACTGATGATCAATTTCTCCTCTTCTGGGGTAAACCTACCTCGCCTTATATCGGGTCTTAGGTAGTTAATCCATCTCAAACGACAACTCTTGCCACATCTTTGAAGCCCTATACATATAAATATATATATATATATACATATGTCACACCATTAGGAACTTTAACAAACTTGAAGATGAGGTGTAGGGTTTGGAAATTACAAAACAATGAAATTTTATCAAGAAGCTCCATTTTCATGCTTTCAACAGTATAATATTAATAATTGAGAACCTTGGGTACGTACTTCCATGCATATGATACACATGCATGCACATTGTTGAGTTATCTTCGCCAGAACTATATATCAAGATCTAGTGTTCCCTGTCAGAATTCTCTGCCAAAATGTTACTAATTTGTGCTGCATTTTATTGCAATTAGATAGAAAGTCACCAAATTAACATGTTACACCCGCTGTCTATTTCCTCTTATACTGCTAGAAATGACCTATTTATTAGCATGCATAATTTCACCTATGCATGTTCATAACACTTGCACACCAATGTCATTAGAGCACATAATAAAACCTGCATCTATTTATTGAATAACTGTCGATTTAGAGTACGTATTATTAGACGAATCGAGATATTTAAAATCTAAGCAGGTCAATCAGATTTGATAGTCACATGTCTAAATCTCGCAGCTCTTTATCATATACATCACTCTACTAAATATGGTAAAAGTTGGGATATGAAGCACCCATGTCTGAAGCTCAAAGAGTATTTTGCATGAAAATGTCATGGTTTGCTTGTTTTTGAACATTTAACTATGAGCTTATCGTGAACCTATAGTATTTGCAGGTTGAGGGGACCAAGTTCAAACATTGCACTAGTGAACGCGAGAGGGAGAGAGACGGAGAGAGAGGGAAGACAAACCAGCTTTCTCAGGGACTTCGCTCCAACAGCCATAGCCATGGGTGGAAATGTAACGAATGAGCTTCTCGTCCTCCTCAGGAGACCAAAGCCCTCTCTTCACCTTCTGCTGATTGCAGCAAGAGTGATGTCCCATTCTCCTCCTCCTCCTCCTCCTTCTTCTCTGAGCTTAATCCTACTTAACTTCAAAACTTTGTGTATATTGATTCTCACACTTGACCAATTTTATCAAACTTTTCCACTAGCCCAAGTGCTCAATTAGTGCTTAATTAACTTACAATTTCAAGTAATTAACAAGTCTCTCTCACACTCTTTTTGTTGTCTCACTTTGATGAAGCTGCTTTGAATATATACATATATACATTGCCAATGCAAGTCCACATTTGAAGGGGAGATTAGCAGATTAAAGCAGGGTCCCACTCAATGCATGGGGCCTCTCCAACCCGGCAAAAATCAAGAGCAAGCTACTCCATCTATTCCAAATCTAACCCCTCTATAATGACCTTTCATCAAACTATTTAATTTCTCTCTCTTAATTTGTCTCCCAAATTCTTTAATTTGTTTCATTCTCTACCCCTACGTAGAGGGAGTTGTAGTCTAATAATATTGTAAAGAGTAATGATTATAACAAACTTATTCATTCATGCATCACGTGTAAAATGTCAAAGAGAGAGCTAGAACAAACTTACTCATTCATCCATTTCGATCCGTGGTTTTTTGACAGATATAATTTCCGTCAAAGTTTCCATCAAAAAATTACTTTTTGGCTAAAATCTGCACTTTTTTCCATCAAAAATTCCGTCAAAAAATAAGCCTCATTTTTGTAGTGTCGATCTCGTACAATACCAGCTTCTTTCTTTTGATCGAGCTCATTTTATATAGACATATTGGATATTTTATATCTTACGTGACATCTGAATTCTTATTTTCTCATTACATGTTTGTGTTATAAGAGTGCTAAAAAGATCCTTCAGCCTCAATAAGTTACATATAATTAGTTAAGTGTTGTGTATCTAGATTGATTGATAAACCGTAGTTGCACCAAGGTGTAATCTTGCTAATTACTTGTACAAATGTGACTTGTAATGTCTCACCCTAGTTATGTCTAATAGGAAAATTTCTATCTAATTAATTCTATTAATCAATGTAAATAACCAAAAAGATTTTCACCAATATATATACTGAATAGACGATCAATGCTGTTGTTCAAAAGCTAAATTAGTCGGATTAGATTAAGTGAAGTCATTGTTACATTTATGTAAATTCATGAGAGTTCAATTTGATTACAAACTCGCATTGAATTGTTCAACATCATCTACAATAATCATTGGTAAAAGTTTGTCCATTCGATAAAATGACCAGATACTGATCAAATGAAACTTATATGGGATCCTAAATTAAAGTAGCTAGGAATTATGCTCGACCTTAGTGTCATGACTAGCTATCTCAGTGGAACATTAGAAACCCATAGTACTCATTTGCTTGTACAATTCTATGACACAACGGTTGATAAATTGCATCTGTCCAAATGAATTTCTACAAGTCTGAGAGAGTGAGAGAGAGAGATGGAGTCTTGTGGACTTCTACAAGCTAAAGCACAAAGCAATACGTCCCTCTCAATATTGGTTAATTTTGTTCCTTGCTAATTAATTAATTAACATTAACATTACCAGGACTACAAGAGAATTGAAGAAAATGAATCATGCCGGCGCATAGATTATCTACTTAAAATTCAAAGCTTCAATTAAGGGCATACACATAACTTAGAATCTAATCATACATAAATCACCATCAAATTAATATATATAATACAATTCTCTCTCTCTCTCTCTCTCTCTCTCTCTCTCTCTCTCTCTGTGTTTCGATCGTTGGCATGCATCAAATTAAGGTATCATGCTTGGTCTGAACCCGCATATATATTGCTTGGCAGTACCTGCACGTTCAACACCAATTTACAGTTACATGTATACTGTTAATTATGTCGTTTTATGCCATGCATTAAGCACACTACATGAAAAGAAATTTCCTAAATGTAGGCATACTAGAATAATAGTATCAGTTGAATATCTTAACCGGAATGTATTAAGCCCAAATCTTGATCAACTTCTCCTTTTTTTGTTTTTTTTTGGTGACTTTGACCTATTTTTTTCCTTCTTTCTGATTAATTAGTTGGTAACGTGTCTTACAAATAGTCTTTTTCCGTCATGGTGACTATGGGGGATAAACAAGGCCATTTCTTACGTACTTTCATTGTTCACGTGTTTTCACGTGTGTATTTGTCATATATTAATTTCTAATATATATATCTAATATATAATTCCAAGTATTCCTATTGATAACTATAATAGCCTAGATCACATTGACCAGCCAATCAACTAGTTCATTTCTTTTGAACTAGGCGCGAAGATTGGAACACATTAGTTATAAGATAGTCTTAAATTTACAGATCAGGATTACTATACAAAGTAATTTTATTAAATTCCTAAAATTCTCCTATTTTCATTTACTGCCCGTCAAAAAGGAACGTAGATCGTCTCCTCTGCCCTCCAAAAATTGTTACATACCCTAGCTGTATATTATAAATGTTGTGATGAATGTGGACTTCATTGATGACAATGCTTTATACTTGTTCGACTGTCTTGAACAAACATGCATATAGAATTCGGGCAAGGCCGATAAAAGGTAAATATCCCTTGTTTTGTTTTAATTTTAAACGTGCAAATGAGATGAAAGGGCTTAGGTAGGCAGGATTCAAATTGAGGTTTCAAATAATAATTGTAATTTATCAGTTGAACTAAATAACACTAATGTAAGTATTCTTTGTAAGTTGGAACAAATATTATCTTGTTAGATCCTCCCTTGTTAATTATGTGCTTTTAGATTTTGTGCATGAGGGGCAACTCAGGCAGCCATTGTATTATTTTATAGATCCAACAATAAATAAGTACATAAATAGAAAACTTTCGAAAAGCTTAATGAGTAGAAAACAATATAGTTTAGTGAGTTTTAAGTTTCATCTATTTGTAGTAATCAATGGACATACATTGCTATCAAGAACATGAAAAGATAATAAGTTGATATTATAAGCATACAAATGGTTAGTTACGAAGTTTAGGGTTAAAGGTATTTTTGATTTAATTTGTCGCATGAAATCATGCTTAGGTTGAAATTTTACGTCGAATTTTCATATATATGTACATATATGTATGTATGAAATTATCCACATGAAGCTACCATTAAATCAAAAAATCCGATTGGGGCTTTCCCTAAATTACTTCTGTTGAGTGATGTTAATAGTCCACCACACTTGATGTAAGAAGGAGTGATTGAAGATGACATTTGCTTGGATGGATAGCAAGCTCTTTTGGGAAAGTAACAGGCAAATTATTAGGGTTGTAGACACACAGAGAGAGAGAGATACAAGAAAAGGGCTTGAAAAATAGAAATTAAAAGAGGATGAATGATGATTATAGTTAGCTTTAAGGTGGAGCAAATGAATGTTGTGGGTCCTATAATTGATTAATATTAATTGAACAAAATAAAGTAATACTAAAGAAGAAGATTATTTTTGGGGAAAATTTTCCTACTTAATTAGGGCACATCATATTTGTTTCATTTTTAAAAGTATGTGTATATGTCATCTGTCATTGTGAACTTGTGGAAAAATAATAAGATAACCATTTAAAATGAGTAGAATTTTGCGAGAATCTACAATTATTTAGAGAACTCTAGAAAAGTAAAATTTATGAAAAGACAATCAGAGCACATTTATTGATATGATGTCATAACTTTCGATAACTAATTGGGAACAAAGTGGATTGAGGGGGAAGATGTATCAGAAACATTGGGAATGATTGGGAAAAATTGAGAAAGAATGGACAAAAGTGAGAACAGTGGGAAAGAAATTAAATTTATTTGAAAGGATTGGGAAGGAATGAAAGGAATTGGGAATGAATGAGTTCAAAAATTACAATTTATCAACAAAAATAACGGACCCCCTACTAGGAGTATTATTGTTTGTGAAATATCAATCAAGTTTTAAATAATTATATCTAGTCTGTATAGTACTTCATTTATAAGTAATTCAGATGGTCACACTGAACAAGATGCAACAAAGTCTATATCATACACTCGAGAGTATATACTTCTGAAAGTCACGTAAGCAAAATATCTATTAATAACTGCTCATACGATAAATATACACATAAAAAAAAGTGTATATATACATATATAGTAAAAGCCTATATCATACACTCGAGAGTATATACTTCCGAAAGTCATGTAAGCAAAATATCTATTAATAACTGCTCACACGATGAATATATGCATTAAAAAAAGTATATATATATGGCAATAAAAGTACATGCTCTCGAAAATCGTAATAATTTGCCAACAAGATGAGCTGTTGTCAGTTGACCTACAAGAGTTTAGCATGTCTTACTGCATTAGCTAAGAGTTACTCTTCATTTCAGGAATGCCTGACCCAACTCAGATATTTCAGTTATCCTTTGGCCATTAATAAGGGTAGTCTAATGAAATATTGAAATTTGCTTCATCTATAATTATAGCCAGATTTGTCGACTCCAACTAACATGGAGATGTACTATTAGTCTATTATTAAACAAGATTCTTTTATAAGTTAACAACCATAATTATTAGCGAGGAGGACAGATATATATGTACTATTTTGTCGTACTTTGACACTTTGTTATTTAGTATCTATGATCGTCATATTGTTAGCTTTAAAAGTATGCGCAAGGGTGAGTTAAAGTTTTGACTCACAAGTGGAGTCTACTCCATCGACATCATCTCATGAGTCAATTTTTTGACTCTTAAGTTTCTTCTCTACGGTGCAAGCTAGGCTCACACTCATAACATAAAATAAAACCTATAGAGCCTACCACTAAACATATTTAATTAATTTTACTTTCTTTTTTGTGTTATTATTTATGTGAACCAAAAAAAAAATCTAAAAATTTGAATAAGTAATTTATGTTAACAAAATTAAAAACAATATTATTGACATAAAAATAAAAAATCATCTATATCATTAACCCCCCCCCCAAATCCAATCTCTCCCATTCTCCCTAGAAAACAATAAACAAAATAAAATACTCTTTTCTTCCATTCTCCCTAGAAAACAATAAATAAAATAAAATACTCTTTAATTATCATTGAAGTTGATAAAATATGTAGATGTCTAACTTGGATCACCAATAAAACATTTGTCATGGAACTCACCATGAAACATAGTTAATTACTTTTATCTTTGTTAAATTGTAAATATTTTTTTATTTTATGAATAATGGAATGTTTATTTTCTATTTTTTAAGAAAATGTAAAAATATTTTTTTAATTCCCAAAAAATTGGTTGCACAATTTTTGCTTGAACAAGTAATATAGTGTTTGCTATTCATATACAAATTTTACGACTAAAGGAAAATTAAAAAAAAATAAAGGCTGCAATAACCTATTGGGCCGTCCAAGCCCAAAAGCAGCCGTGTGTCTAGAACCAAGCAGAAGTCCAATTACTCTTGTAATGAGGGACTAGTTGGCCGAATCAATCAACTCGTCTAATACTGCATGGCAGGTCTGAGTCGTCTGACAAATCATGGGCCGCTTTTAGTTATCTGACATCTTTTTATGCATTTGTTTTGAAGGCTTCTTGTTGGAATCATAAGTAGCTAATTTTGGATGATTAGTCACTGCCTATCTATTATTATATTGGGTGTAATTACCAATCAGAAGTCTTCTTGTCCTTTTTCTGTCCGGGTCTCCAGACAAAATCTTCAGCGTAGATGCCACAAAGAATAGTTACTGAAGGAATAGTTATCTGATATTTTTTGGTTTAACCAAAAGTATTTATCTATCGCCGATCGCAATGACTAATCCCCTCCCCCCGCGAGCTCCATTTAAGGATAAAGGGTTGGCCAAGAATTGCTCTCAATTCCCAACGGTCAAGGATTGAACCCTTGACCAATTGGTTAAGGACGAAGTGAGCTACCACTCCGTCACAACTCCTTGGTTATCCGGCATTCATATAGTGGCATGGTATGTCAATAACAACTAGAGTCGACTTCTTGGGTGTCAAATTAAAACCCTATATCAATACCGAGGTTAGTAGCTAAAATCCAACCATTCTACTGAAAGTGAACAGCCCGATGTCGATCTTTAATCTATTTAGCGCACAAATAACGTAAACAAGTTAAGAATGAGTAATACAATACTCGCAAATTATAACGTACAATCGGGTGGACGTTCATTTTATCCACCCGACCTTTCCTCATTCAATTTATTATGTACCAACAACCAATGTGTGAGCGTTGCCCGAGTGGTCAGTTACATTTTTTGCTCCTCCATATGTGGGTCACGAGTTCGAATCCAAGGAAAGGCAAGGATAGAGCTTTCAATTTTTTTTATCTTCTTGTCTTGGTTTTTTTTTAAAAAAAAAAATCGATTACGCTATTAATTAATCAATTAATTAATTAATGCTTCATTTACTTAATTTTTTAATATACTTATTCAATACAACTAATTTTGGTTCTTTTTATTGCATATTGTATATGCATCATTAAATATAAGTTATAACTAAACAGAATTGTGATGTATTGGTAGCTCACTTCGTTCCTTAACTAATTGGTCAGGGGTTTGATCCTTAACCTTTAAGAATGGAGAGCAATTCTTGGCCAGCCCTTTACCCTTAAGTGGAGTTCGCGGGGTGAGGCGATTACTCACCGCAGTCGACGGTGGATACCTTTGGTTAACCCAAAAAAATATAAGTTATAACTCATTAAAAAAATATAGTATAGATCAAGGAAATATAGTTTTTTAAATCATTTGCTACTAAATGCATATTATATCTCACGAAAACATAATAAAAGTAACTCACTAAAAAGTCATAATACAAGTAATTAAAACCTTTCAATTATGTCATTCATACACATTTAAAGAAATCTTATATATGAGCTAATCAAAAAATACATCATAGCGCATTAGAAAATAAATATAGAGTATTACTCACAAAACATATACCGTGGCTCACGAAAAGTTATAATGCAGCTCACTAAGAAAATATTATATGTCAAAATATGACCAAGAATATGCAATTGTATATTATCTTGTTTCTCGCTCATTTTGATTAGGAAAAGTTAGTATTGCTCAGTGTATCATCTTTATCACCAAATATATTTGATAACTCACTAAATATCTATTACAGCTTACTAAATAAATATCATAGCTCACTAAAAGAAGTAGTAGTATAATGACTAAAACATTTCAAGTATGTTATTATTGTGTATTTAAATAATCTTACATTTTTAGTTAAACCAAAAGATATATAATAGCACATTATAACATAAATATAAAGTATTACTCACTAAACATATATTATAGCTCACCAAAAGTCATAAACCAACTTACTAAAAAATCATACCTCAAAATATGAGTAAGGATGTGTATATGTTCGGTAAAATTGTGTATTATATATATGTTCACTCTTTTGTTATTATGAACAATTAGTACTACTCACTAAATCATATTGATCATCAATTTTATTTCATAACTCACTAAATAACCATTATAGCTTACTAAATAAATATCATAGCTCACTTAAAAAAAGTATTAACCAAAATAATTTTCTACTTCTTTGATCGCTAAATATAAATGATAGCTACATTTCTTTTTAAATTCATTTATTTTAATGAGGACAAAATGCCATATCATAAGTCACTAATAATTAGTAAGCATTATTGTATGTAATCGTGAGCATTGTGTATATATCAGTGAGCATGACATTTTTCATTTTTTGGATACTATGACAACAATAACACCATTACAATAACAATAACAACGATAAAAACAACAACAACAATAACAACAACAACAACAACAATAAAATTATCTATTAGATCACTAAAAATATATCTCAACTTACAAAAATATTTGAGTGAGCTACACAGTATCTTTAGTGAGCGAAATTGACTAACCAATAGCATATTCTAATGAGTTATAAGATATTTTTAGTGAGCTGAAATTCGATTGTACAACTACCTCTGTATAACCGGTTGTATGATATAATAACTGCCTAATACTGGCCTATTTTTTTTAATTTGAAATAAAGGAAGATAGAATACAACAACCCTATTGAGCTTTCTTTTTCTTTTTTTTCTTATTTTTAATTACTCTTTCATGGAATTAATATCTCAACTAGCAAAAATATTAAGAGGGATAAAGTTTCCGCATCTGATTTTCCACAAAGGTAGACGCACATTGACACAACTGTTGTTCTTGTTTTCTTTCTTGGGCAGTTTTTTTTTTTTGGGGGGGGGGGGGGTTGATGTTCAAGAGTAGAAGGCTTGCAATCCTCCTAAAAGAGAAGAGCATCACTGTTCAAAATCAAACTATCTCCATCGACTACGCTAGGGATGTGGACAAAACTCAAGCAAGGCTTAAGTAGATTTTTTTTATTGAAAAAATTCTCAACTCTCACCAATCATTGTGAGGACTACAGTCCAACAGACCCCATCCTCTGCACAGAGTGCCGTTTGAGAACGCTTGTTAAGATTTTTTTTTAATTTAGTATTTGTAGAATTAATATAGATTCGTGCTATTTACGAAGAATTTAAATTTAAAATATATTTTTTTAAAAAATAAATTAAAAATTTAAAAATCAATGACAAAGACTCTTATGTTGTATATGTGTAAAAATTAATATTGTGTACTAATCAATATTTATTAAATTTATTCTTATAGGAAGTCAGACACTTATTATGTTTTAATTTAAGTTTTTCAAAATTAAAGTTTTACTTAACATTAAAAAATATATTTTTTTGCATTGAATTCGGATTATGAACGCCAGGTAGGAAATCAATATTTTTCAAATTTGTCCCTTTTTTGAAAAACGAAATACATTAATTATTAAAAATTAATTAAATGTAGAATATGATTGCTCATTTCAACACCAAAACATGTAAAATATTGATGTTCATTTCAACAACAAAACATATAAAATATTGTTGCGCATTTCAACACCATACACCATTAGTAATTATGATTTAGAATAACACAATCTAAATTTCTACTATAAATAAATGTCCATTACATAACTATTACAATGTTGAGAAAGGAAATTAAAATATACCACATAACCCTTTCTCGATACCCAACAAAATAAACACGTGCTTTTGCACGGTGCCTAATAAAATAAACCTTTAAAAAATATTATTAAAAAGATAAGTCGACCATCACTTCAATAAACTTAGGATTTTCATATTTTAAACCCATATAGTAATAGTCCTGTAGCGTGCCATAAACATGATCGGAAATCAAAATTAAAACTTTCGAACAAATGACTAAACGGTGAACAATAAAACAACAAACGACAATGAATAATTTAATATCTCCAATCAATTAAATAAAAAAAGATATTCAGATAATTAGAGAGAGAAATTACTTTTTAGGTTCAGAAGTAGCATTCTTGGCCTCCTGGAGACTCGGCACCGGTCTAAACACCACTCTTGGAATTCCTGCGTCGATCTGGTCCACGATCAAATCGTCATCCACGTCGCCAGCGAAATCCCAGTCGTCGACATCCCAAGCTATCGTCTGAATCGCCGGTTTCACCGTCAAATCACCAGCCTGCTCTAAGGAAGATGACACCACACCGGCCGAAGCCAGTCGGACCGCCTTCGATACCAAACTCGCTGAAAAATCAGGGAGAAGAGAGTTAAATGGTAAAATTCAGATTATGGATTATACTTAAAGAGGAAGAAAATGGTGACAATTCTCTCTATTTCTCATCTCCGCCTTCTCTCTCATCCATCTGTCTCTCTTTCCCCCCCCCAAAAAAAAACCTTCAATCTATATATATATATATATACACACACACACACACACACACACACACACACACACACATACATATACATATATGTGTATATGTGTGTGTGTGTGTGTGTGTGTGTGTGTGTATAGATACATACATACATACACACACACATATATATATATATATATATAAATATATATATATATATATATATATATATATATATAGATATATACACACACACATACATACATACATACATACATATATATATATATATATATATACACTTCATCGATGAAATGTAGTTTCACCCTCCCAAAAAAAGAAATATAGAATAAAAGTTTATGATCATATGATATACTTTACATACCATATGTAAATACAAATTAATGATTCAAGTTATGATATATTAAGATTGCTGATTAATTCTGATCCGCTCAAAAAAAAAATGATAATGAAATATGATTTATTTTTTTTTTGTTTTTCCCACTGGAAACCGTCCTCCATATCCACATCTTTCCGATCCTCTCTTCACGGGAATGTAATTTTAAGTGGTTATTGATGATATAGAGGGTGACATGGGAAATTAGGGATATGGAGGGATATCAATTACTGAATTTTTATGAATTTTAAAATTTAAAATCAAATTACCTTCTAACTGTTTTGAGTATTTTGATGGAATTAATGAGAAGCTTGGATTAAGGGAGGAAAGTATTCTTATACTACTATTCATTTTTACACTTATCTTATAAAGATGTATATATAATTCTTTTACTATGTGCAATCACGTTAATAAGATTAACTTTTACTTTTTATTAAAAACCTTACATCGTAAAGGCGTTGACCACAGTATTAAGCACTGAAAGAGTAAGTATGTGGAGGGAATTAGTTCAATCCTTATTAGCAAGTTTCATAGTAAACATATCTTATTTCACGCTTTTCCTGAAGTTGTAGACAAACAGAAATAGAGGGAAAAAAAAAAATTAAAGAGCGAAAAAACAAAAGAGGGTAGGGAAGTAACTCTTCTATCAGAGCCAGGTTTCGATCGTAGGACTTGTCCGGGAAAAAAAATAAAAAATTGAAGAGCAAAAAAATAAAGGAGGGCAGGGAAGCAACTCTTCTGTCAGAGCCAGGTTTCGATCCTAGGACTTGTGAGACCTGTGAATTTTTATGAATTCTAAAATTTAAAATCAAATTAATTTCTAACTATTTTAAAATTTAAGATAATGTGAATAATTGAAAGGTCGGGATTACTGTTGAATTTAAATCTACGGTTGCTATTTGAAGAGCAAAAAAACAAAGGACGGCAGGGAAGCACTCTTCTGTCAGAGCCAGGGTTCGATCCTGGGACCTGTAAGACCTGTGAATTTTTATGAATTTTAAAATTTTAAATCAAATTAATTTCTAACTGTTTTAAAATTTAAAAATAATGTGAATAATTGAAAGGACAGGATTCACTGTCGAGTTTAAATCCACGGTTGCTCTCTACTAAAGCTCCACAAATCACTCTCCATGCAGTATTTGAGAATTCCTCAATTATGAGCACTCTACCCATTTTAGTATTTGCTATATAAAGATTAGTTGGATAATTGTAGGAATATACCTAGTTGAAAAACAGGTTTTCAAAAGTTCCACAAATAATTTTTGGTATAGGGATCATCTAACTCTGTTGGCTTGAGCCAAATGATCTAGATTTGGAGGCAAACGTATTGCTCGTTGATGTTGACAGCCTCGACTCTTTAGGTTGAAAAATTAAAGTACTGCACTATAACATACACAAAAGATAAAAAAAAATAAAGAAACAATTATTATTTTACAGAATTTATATAGTTACATGAGGTGGGGATAAAAACTATATTCCATTTTTACAATTGAAAAATAGATCACTTGGCCCATAGATTACCGGCTTGAGAAACAGAGGAAACTCCAGGATCGAAAATATCAAACTTGGTTTGTGCCTTACAGCTAGGTTTTGGGGATGGATTTGAGTAGGGTTTAGCCAAGTTTTTCTAACCTCGCAGTACTCTCTTAGAATTTTTCTAAGGTCTTGAATAATTTCTAATATTTCTCTTCCTACTCTTGAAGTCTAATTGACGGCTTGTATCATGGTCATTCAACACAAATGTAACATATCCATTTTAGTGCATTTGACAAGAGTAAACCTTTAGGCTTCGTTTGAATCTTAGAAAATTTGGTGGAAAGAAAAAAAATTGGAAAAATTTACTTTTTTTCTTGTATTTGGTTTAGAGAGAATCACAAAGAAAAAAATGGAGAAAAGTTAGATGAAAAAATTGTTAGAAACAAGTGATAGAATTTTCCTCATAAAATTGTGAGGAAAATTCCCAACCTCTTCCAACTTCACATTACTTAAATGACATCAATATGATTCAGGTAGTTCATCAATATTTAAATTTTTCATCTAAATTCTTGTATTTTTTTCTCAATCCAAACAAGGGAAAAAACTCATTTTCTCCCTACTTTTTTTCCCTTCATATTTTTTTCCTTCAACTTTTCTTTCCACCAAATTTTCTAAAGACCAAATGGAGCCTTAAAAATTTATGCGCAGATGATGGACCAATTATCTAACTTGTGATATTATTATTCGAAAAATTAAATATCTTTATATAATAAATGCTAAAATGGGTAGAGTGCTCACAATTGAGGAATTCTCAAATACTGCATGGCGAGTGATTTGTGGAGCTTCAATAGATAGCAACCGTGGATTTAAACTCGATAGTGAATCTTGACCTTTCAATTATTCACATTATTTTAAATTTTAAAACAGTTAGAAATTAATTTGATTTTAAATTTTAAATTTCATAAAAATTCACATGTCTCACAGGTCCCAGAATCGAAACCTGGCTCTGACAGAAGAGTCACTTCCCTGCCCTCCTTTGTTTTTTTTGCTCTTCAAATAGCAACAGTAGATTTAAACTCGATAGTGAATCCTAACATTTCAATTATTTACTTTATTTTAAAGTTTAAAACAGTTAGAAATTTATTTGATTTTAAATTTTAAAATTTATAAAAATTCACAGGTTTCACAGATCCCAAGATCGAAACCTGGCTCTAACAGAAGAGTTACTTCTTTGCCCTTCTTTGTTTTTTTTGCTCTTCAATTTTTTTATTATTTTTTCCCGAACAGGTCCTAGGATTGAAACCTGGCTCTGATAGAAGAGTTACTTCCCTGCCCTCCTTCGGTTTTTCCCGGACAGGTCTAGGACAACTTTTTTTATTTTTTCCCTATTTTTGTTTGTCTATAGTTTAAGGAAAAGCGTGAAATAAGATATATTTACTATGAAACTTGTCAATAAGGGTTGAACTAATTCTCTCCACATACTTACTATTTCATTGATTAATATTGTGATTAATGCCCTTGCGATGTAAGGTTTTTAATAAAAAGTAAAAATTAATCTTATCAACATTATCGCACATAGTAAAAGAATTATATATACATCTTTATAAGATAAGTGTAAAAATGAACAGTAGCGTAGGAATACTTCCCCCCCTCAATCCAAGCTTCGCATTAATTCCGTCAAAATACTCAAAACAGTTAGAAGTTAAATTAATTTTAAATTTTAAAATTCATAAAAATTCACTAATTGATATCCCCCATTTTCCTACTTTCTTACGTCACCCTCTCTATTGTCAATAACAACCTAAAATACATTCCCGCGAAGAGAGGATCGGGAAGATGTGGATATGGAGAACGGTTTTTAGTGGAAAAAAAAAAATCATATTTCATTATTATTTTTTTGGAGCAGATCAGAATTAATTAGCAATCTTAGTATGTCATAACTTGAATCATTAATTTGTATTTACACACGGTATGTAAAGTATATCATATGATCATAAACTTTTATTCTACATTTCTTTTTTTTTGGGCGGAAAACTACATTTCATCGATGAAGTATATCATATATATATGTGTGTGTATATACATACATACATATATATATACACACACACACACACACGTACATACATACATACATACATACATACATATATGTGTGTGTGTGTGTGTGTGTATATACACACACACATATATGTATATAGATTGAAGTTTTTTTTTTTGGTTGGGAAAAGAGAGAGACAGATCGATGAGAAAGAAGGCGCAAATGAGAAATAGAGAGAATTGTCACATTTTCTTCCTCTTTAGGTATAATGCATAACCTGAATTTTACCATTTAACTCTCATCCCCCAGATTTTCTAGCGAGTTTGGTGTCGAAGGCGGTCCGACAAGCTTCGGCCTGCGTGGTGTCGTTTTCGTTGGAGCAGGCTGGTGGTTTGGCGGTGGAACCGACGATTCAGACGGCGGCTTGGGACTTCGATGATTGGGATTTCTTCGGCAACGTGGATGACGGTTTGATCGTGGACCGGATCGACGCGCACCCTCCCCCATGCTTGAGACTTTCATTATCCTTAATGAAAGGGATATAGGGAAAGCCAAGGGAAAGGTGAAGCCCATAGCGCCTAGGGGAAAATGCGTGGGTGGGCGGGAAAGAAAAACACACCCTTTTTGTTTTTTTTTTTTTCAAAAGTAGGTAAATGCTTGGGTTGCCTTCCAAGAAGCGTTTGTTTAAGGTCCTCAGCTTGACCCTTACCTCCAAATAGTAGACGGTAACGATGCGAGAGGTGACCTAGGATGGGTGTAGAAATGTAAAGTAGGATCCTCTACCTCCTCAGGATAAGCAGAAGCGTTCGCGAAACGAATCAGGACGGCCGCAAAAACAGCAGAAGAACCTTCAGACAGTATGTGGAGTCGCCCATTTCTATTAAATATATCAACTCAGGAACAGCATCAAATGGGGAAATGGGGATAAGCTCCTCAGAAGGTGAGGGAAGGACAGGCGCTAAAGGCGGTGCAGGGAGGGGGGGAACTGAAGTCCACCCTCTCTCCACACAGTTGGAATGATAGAGTGCCTGCCTAAACATCGATCACGGCCCGACAGTCGCAAGGAATGGGCGCTTGACAATGAGTGGGGCCAGAAAGTCCTCATCCATGTCAAGAACGACGAAATCACATGGGATGAGGAACTTGCCCACCTGGATCGGGACATCCTCCAGAATGCCGACAGGCTGCCTCGTGGAGCAGTCTGCTAGCTGAATAATCATGCTGGTGGGCGTGAGGTCCCGTAAGTGCAACTTCTTGCAGAGAAAGAGAGCGGCTTGAGGCTCACGTTGACACCCAAATCTCAAAGGGCTCTCTCAATCTGCATATTCCCTATGCAGCATAGGATAGAGAAACTGCCAGATCCTGCAGTTTTGATGGCGACTGTCTCTGTGAAAGCACGCTGCAGGACCCATCAATGGAATCCACTGAAACTTCCCCAGGTTCTCCCTTCTTGGATAGGAGATCTCTCAAAAATTTTAAATGGGCAGGTGCGTCCTTGAGAGCTTCCAGGAAAGGGCTACTGACATAGATTCGGCGTAGAGTATCTAGGAATCGCGTGAATCTAGGTTCAAGTTGAGATAACTTGGACCATACCAGTCTTTGGAGGAAAGGCATTGGGGGATGGTAAGTACGAGCGGGAGGCGTAGGACTAGGGTCCCCAACAGAACTCAGATTCTCTTCTTTCTTCTTTCCCTCTATTCCTGCAGAATCAGGAACTGGAACTGCCTCCTGGAGAACCATCACCGGGTTCTCCTCTAACCCCTCTCCCATTGTAGAGATGGCATTGACGTGACCTCGGGGGTTAATCTCGGGCTGGCTTGAGAGATGCCCCTGAGGCCGAGACATGTGGCTCACCTGTTGAGCGATCTGAGCGATCTGGGTATCTATTGTCTTCTGATGGGCAGCCATGGCATTGAGCCTGGAGGTCAGTAAATTTACCAATTCACCAAGACTTTCATTGGTCTTGGTCTGAGTCGTTATGAAGCACTCTATGAGACTCTCCAGATGTGATGTGGGTTAAGGAGGTGGAGGGAGTAAAGGAGGATAGGGAGCCCTGTTGTGGAAACCAGGTGGTTGGATAGAACTTTGGGGGTGAGGATTGGGATTCTTGCAAGGAGGACTTGGGTAACTCTTTGAACCCTGACTATAGGTGGTAGGGTGGGGGTTATTTTATGGTGGTGGGTTGTAATTGTGAAAAGCGTTGACGTGTTCAATGCTAGGGGGAGCATTTTAACACTCAATGGAGGTATGTCACTGTGTACCACAGGTGTCACAGTATGCATATGTCCCCATTGATGGCCCCGTAGAAGTGACTGTTGGGTAGCCACTTTGTCCAATCGTTGTGCGAGGGCGTCCACCCTGCTCGCTAGGAGCGTCACAGCGTCCACCTCATGTCTGCCCCCGCCCCTCCTGGGGGTGGCTCTTTCACTCGACCAGTGATAATTATTGGAAGCCATCTCTTACAACAATATCTTCTCCCCTTCAATGGACTTGCCCATGAAAGCGCCCCCGGCTACGGCATCGACAGAAATCTTCACTTATTGCTCCAACCCATTGTAGAAGGTTTGGATTAGGAGCCAGTCAGGAACTCTGTGGTGGGGGCACTGCCGCTGGAGGTCTTTAAACCTCTCCCAGGCCTCGTACAGGGACTCTCCATCCTGCTGGGTAAAGGAGGTGATGTCCGTCCTCAACTTGGCAGTCTTGCTAGGTGGGAAGTATTTGCTGAGGAAAGCCTTTGAGAGAGAGCCTCCCAGGTGGTGAACGAGTTGGGCTCCTCGTTCTGTAGCCAGTCATTGGCTCTATCCCTCAGTGAGAATGGGAAGAGCCTCAGTCGAATCGCGTCGGTGGTTACCCCGTTGAGTTTGATAGTGTCACACTTCGCAAGGAATTTACGAAGGTGCACGTTAGGGTTGTCCGAGGGGCGGACACTGAACTGGTCCTGCTCCACGAAGGTGATGAGCGCTGGACTGAGTTCGAAGTTGTTGGCTTTGACTGTCGGGTTCACAATAGACGATGTGATACACGACGCTTGTGGCAGGGCGTAGTCGCGCAGCACCCTCTGGTCTTGTCCTGCCATTGCTGCTTCAGCTTTCTTCCTCCTTCTCGCTTCTCCGCTACGCCTGCGTGCTGCTGCTTCTATTTCAGGGTCCAATGGGATAAGGTTTTGATCCCTTTGACTCCTCCTGTGCATGTAAAAGCAAACACTACCACGGCGTAAACAGTTTCTAGCAAGAAGAAGAAGAATTATAAACTAAAACAAAAGAAAAAAAAATGCTTAGTCTAGATTATTTGAATCGGTTCTAATATTGGTAGGCGCAAGTTCCCCGGCAACGGCGCCAAAAACTTGTTGAGTAAAAAATATCGCAAGTGCACGGCGTAGCTGTAACTAGCAACCGATAAGTACGGGTCGTGTCCACGAGGAACTTGTTTTCAACTACTAGAACTAATTTAACTACTCAAGTTGGGCAATCACATTTGGAGTTTTGGATTTAAATTAGGAGAACGATAACAACTAAAAAGGTGAAACGAATAGCAGAAGAGTAAACACCTAGGTTGGAATTAACAGCACGATTATGCTAGTGAATCAGTTACTAGCCCTACCAAACATTCCCAAACATGCGTCACGAATGGATAGATTATCAATTAGGTCAATCTCTTCCCTCTCTCAAGGCTCGAAGACTAAAGACTAATCCTAGAACTATAGTCACCTATTCTCATGGGACTAAAAGTTGAAGGAGTACAAGGTCTATAATCTCAAATCCCAATTAGGATCTTAATTATTTTCATATTAAAACCCTAATCGTCTACTAAGTCGCACTAGGTAAAGGTTTCGTCTCTCAACGCTCCCCTAAACCTTAATAAGGAGGATGAATGCTAGCTCTTTCGAATATTTCATCGAGCATATGACGTGCATAGTAGAATTCGCAATTACAAAGCAAAGAGAAAGCGGGGGTTGGGCCAACTCATGATTCAACCATATATATTCGGCATTAATCCCAACCTAAGTTGGAGGATTTAGCCTACAATCATCTTTTCAACAACTATCACAACATTCAATTTAATAACCATGACAAACCTCAAAATAATCAAGAACAAGAGAGGAGAGATAATTGAGAACCTGAAATTAATTGAATGAACTCAAGGTAGCATAAACTTCAATCCAATAGCGAAATCAAAAGTGAAAATAAAATTCTCTAGTGAAACCTAAAAATCGCCTAAGAAAACGTCTGTGAAAGAGAAAACTGAATGAAAATTGAATGAGACCCAAAATAACCCCGAATGAAAATTTAAGTCGCAACGCGGAACGGGGGTGGCACGGTGGCACCGTGCCAAAAGTCTGGCTAAAACCACCCAAAATCGGCAAAGCGGCACTGGCGTGCCACTTGGCTGCCTCGGCCACTTGTGCCGGTTTTCGTGGCTCGGCTGTGCTACGTATGTTCAATCCCGCGGGACTTCCATGCAACGCTTTTTCGCGACGTAACTCGCCTCCTTGGCACTCCTTTCTGCTAGATGTTGTTCATCTTTCCATTTCTTCGACACAATCCCTGAAAATATAGAAAGACGCTATATGAGTAAAAAGTATGCTAAAGGAGGCCGATTTGACCGTTCCTTAATACGATCGAACGTGAAAGCGTGGGAGAAAATAAGTTAAATAGGGGCTAAAAATGAGACAAAATAGAGGTTCATCAATTCGAATTCATTATTACTCATGGTGCGTGGTGCTGAAATGAGCAAGAATATTTCATATGTTTTGGTGTTGAAATAAGCATCAATATTTTACATGTTTTGGTGTTGAAATAAGCAAGCATATTCTACATTTAATCAATTTTTAATAATTAATGTATTTTATTTTTTTAAAAAAAGGACAAATTTGAAAAATATTGATTTCCTATTTGGCGTTTATAATCCGAATTCAATGCAAAAAAATTTATTCTTCAATGTTAAGTAAAACTTTAATTTTAAAAAACTTAAATTAAAACATAATAAGCATCTCACTTCCTATAAGGATAAAATTGATAAATATTGATTAGTACACAATATTAATTTCTGCATATACACAACATAAGAGTCTTTGTCATTAGTTTTTAAATTTTTAATTTATTTTTTAAAAAAATATATCTTAAATTTAAATGTTCCGTGCATAGCACGGATCCATACTAGTTACTTACAAAATAATGCTATAAGACATCAAATAATCAGACAAATTGATTGTGCCAAACAACTCAACTTGTACATATTTATAATTTACATCTCATTAATTAACAAGAAATTGTAAAATTGTCGCATATGAATTTTTGTGAACTGTAGAAGTCATGATTGATGACTAATGCCGTCTTACAAATGAGAAAACGATGACAGAGGAGTCAAGAAAAGAACAGCTTGGGTCGATGGCTAGAAGCATGGAAGGGGGGTCACCAGCACATTCGCAACGTGGTAGTGGGGTGGAATGCAGATCCCACAATTTTACTTGTCAGGAGATGAGACGCCAAGTAAAAGCATGCCAAGCAAGAAGACATGCATAGTTGTTCTTTTTCGCAGGCCAATTTTTTAATTTTTTAATTTTTTAATTTTTTTGTATTTTTTTAAGTAAGTAAATAATTTTTAAAAATTAATATTTTTATTGAATGATTAAAATTGGAGTTCCATATGTTGAAGAAGTGATGAAATATAAGTTCCAAAATTGTGAAACTTTTGCTAACGTGCCAGGGTAGAGTTCCAAAAATTGAAACTCTGGCTGAAGATGCTCTTAATATTATATGTCACTATTATGCTTAGTGTCCCCATGTCTTTTATAAATTTATTGGAAGATAATTTGGGGAGGTACGTAACAATTATATGTCGTCAAAGTTGTTCGTTTTGGAACCATGAAATTACTAATAGTGATAGGCAAAACGTCTACTTTGATAAGGTGATATTAAGCTCAATAATTGTGGTTTTTTTGGGCCCCCAAAGTCAAGAGGTTAAAAAAACTAAAAGCATAATAAAATGAAAGATAGCTAATAACCTACAAATAATAAGCTCAATAATTGTTTTGGGATGAATTGAAGTATGAAGTCCTTTAATTATGGGAGAAAAAGGACAAGAGAACTCGATCTAATAAATAGTACAATATTATCAATACAGATTAGTTCAAGTAGTTTGGCACTTATTCTCTTCAAACAAGATCTCGAGTTCGAGTCTTGTGAATGAAGAAAATATGTGATAGAAGAGTTCTACCTCTTATTGGATTAACAGCGGTTCAATTTCAGTGAAATGGACCATTCAAGACCAAAATTAAATAAATAAATAGTGCAGCATTGGACCATTCAAGACCAAAATTAAATAAATAGGCTAGACAAATATAGCCTTCGATGTGTATATCCACTTAAAAAAAGAAAAATGATGGTCATATGACATAATCTTTTGAAGTAATTTCTAAATATTTTTTTTTATCCAACAATTTTTCCACCTAATTTTCCTCCGTATTTTTTTCCTTGTAATTTTCTTTAAACCAAACACAAGGAAAAAAATTATTTTTCCAAAATTTTTTTTTCCAACTAAATTTTCTAATGTCCAAATAGAGCCTTGACTAAAACTGAAACTTCAAAATGATTGTTACAGTCTCCTTCGATATTATTCACCATAATATTGAATGCCTAAAGTTTATATCATTTGCCCAAGAATTAACCTGGGGGGGACATGTCATGACTTGAATTTTACCTAATTAAATGCTTTAATAATTTATTCAGAAAATGCAAATTAAATTATTAACTCCCACTAACCAAATAAACAATGAATTATGTCTCACAATTTGCTTACAAATGAGTTGACTCATAAAATCATATTAGCAACAAATTAGAATATGCATTTATTTTGGACCGCGGTACTGTTTAAGTAGTACTATTCTGCATGCATGTATGCAATGGATCAATGCTGTCACACTGGAGTGCATATAATTTCACAACTCACATTCTTCAGAACAGTGCACCTGTAAAAGTTTTCATAATAGTTACAGCAAATGATATTTTCAAAAATAAAGGTTTTAAGTTAGAATGAATTTTTTTATTTTTATTTATTGTACGTTAGATGATTCAAAAATTGTTAAAATTGATGTTGCAATGCGTCAAGTACTTTTAGTATATAAACTACTAAATTTTTTAAAATTTTCTTCGGGCAAAATATATTTATTTCCTTCATAATATAGTTGATTTATTAAGTATTCATTTTGTATTTATCTCATTACCAACGAATTCTCCAATCCTGTAATTAACAGCAAGATGTGATTTCAAATTATTAACAATAAAACAGACTTTTTTCATGACACAAGACCCCTATTTACCATAAATTGTAGGTTAATCTAATTGATAATCTCTTCTGTTAGGTCTGACGTACCATTCAAAGACCGCTGCAAATGACGTCACCTTTGCGCGCGCGCGCTTTCTCTATATATATATATATATTTGTACTAATACATGTTAGTTTAAATAATTTAACATTTATTTCTCTGAAATAAGGTCTTGAATTCGGAGAAAATCTACAATAAGAGAACTTTAACTTTTATTAGATCAACACTAGTTCGATCCAGTGACATGAAGGATCCATGATCAAAAAAAATATATATTATATGTTTGTCGAATATTCAAGCAATTCTTGCGTAGACTTGGTGAAGTCAAGCTGATATTTAGTTGGGTCCCTTTATTATACGAATGGCCGAAAAAGTTGGCACAATGTTTCTAGTCCAAAGAAGAGTCAAAAGCTCAATCAAAATTTTAGTTCTTATTTTATGAAATCAAAGTTTTTATTAGTTAGCAGTTAATTTAATCAAATTATCTTTGGGTTGGAAATCAAAGGACAAAATAATCCATATAAATATTAGAAAAAAATTATCATTGAAGTTGAGTGAGTCTGTAGGCTTTATTGATATGAACCATTATTGCGAATTAAATTAGGATCAAATTTTTGGTTCGTTACCTTGTCATACCAACTCTAAATTAATTATTTTTGTTTTATATTAGATTACTCTTAAATATATAGGAGGGTTAGATTGCCATATTTGACTTAAATTCAATAGTAGTAGTCACAAATTATCCCTGGACTATTCCTGGTTTTGGGACTATAAATAGTCTTGAAAAGCCTCTTTTTTAACGACATCTATGAAAGAACCAACTCAATAAAAAGTTTTAGCCTAGAATCATATTTTTGGTTCGTTACCTTCTCATACTAACAACACATAATCGACATTAATCCCAACCTAAGTTGAGAGATTTAGCTTAGAATTATATTTATAACAACAAGCACAAAACCCAATTCGATAAACATGATAAGCGCAAAACCTTAGAATAACAAAGGTAAGAGAAGAGTGAATTAAGAGTACAACTTGAATTAATCGTGCAAGTAAAGGTAGCACAATCTTCAATGATAGCCAATTCAATCCAAAAGTACTGACGAAATCTCCGAACAAAACCCTTGAAATCGCAAAAGAAAAGTGCCCTCAAAGAAAAATAAAAGATGTCTCCAAACAGCCCCCGAAAAATAAGTAAGTCGAGAAAAAACTGGGGGATGCCAGGTCGTGCAAAAACCCCCGGTCAGCCGTGCAAAATTTCTAGGTAGGACGCATGGTCGTGCAACTCTACAGGAACTTTCTGCCTCAGGTGCACGATTATGCAAAAGTGCACGGCTTTTCTGGTTTCAATTTCTAACTTGCACAGCCATGCTTATATACACGGCTGGCCATGCAAGTGTCTTCCCTTTGATTCCTTGAGCATTTGATCCTTCCATTTGATCTTTAAACCTTGTTCCTTCCTGTGACATCACTCCTCGCTTCTTTTTGAGCCAATAAACGCCGGAACCCTCCTAATGAACTACTGCCAACACACCTACAAACAGGAGGATCGGTCCAAATAAGATAATTATGAACAAATAGGAGCAAATTTTGTCAAATCTTCCACTATTTCTAGGGAATATATGCAAAAGATTTGTGAAATTAAAGGGTCCAAATGGTGAAATTAGAGGTTTATCACTAAACTCATTGACTATTGAGGATGTGTTTGCCTGAGTGTCAAGCATCTCTATCTGCCACCCTTGCCTCTCGATTTGATCACGGGGGCAACACAATGTCCTCTTGTCAGGAAAAATTGTTTTCGGGGAGGGGGGTCGATGGTCATGAGCTCTTGTCTAGGTCTTAGAATTCCCCACCCTTTGGCCTATTGTGATTCATTGGGGTTTCCCTAAGATATAAATCCAGTGCGTTAGCTTGCTTGTTCTTAAAAAAAAAAAATAGGTCTTTTAATTCAAGTGTACTTATTTCTATCTATAACAGTTTCTCTTATCATTTATTTATGTGGGTTTTGAAAATCTCTCTTAAAGCCTATTCATTTTAGCATTTAGTATCAGCATACTGCTTATTGCTCGTTAATTATTGCTAATAGTTAACTTTTGTCATTGTTTATGGTTCATTTACAAAGCTCCTTCTCAGTCACCAAAAAATCTTACTCTAGAACATACGTGTTTAATCCACCCATAGGGGTGTTGGCTCGAGCTGCGTGATTTAGTAAAACACTATAAGGGAATATTAGTTGGTTCCATATAATTAAACTCTCAAAGAGTTTCTATAGAATCCGTCAGAGCACTTAACTTGTGAGATTGTAAAGGTTCTTCCACCCGAACCCTCCTAGGCTAATGATCCAACGTCGTATTCGATCTCTTTCACTGCAAGGATTAAGGTAATGTTTAATTAATGCATAATTTAGACCATGTTCTTTTCGTTAGTAATTTTCAATTTATTAACTTCAACTAACTTCAATCCACTCCAACTCATTTCAATCCACTTCACCCACTTCAATAAAAAAGTACCCACTTTAATCCACTTTTCAGTATTTTAATCAACTTTTATCCGTTATATAAAAATATTTACCTTACTTCAATTAATTTCAACAAAAAAAAATCAACTTTAATCAACTTTAATTAATTTTATCTATTTTTCAATTCATGGTTCCTAATAACACGCGGATCCCATAATGGTAAATTGAAGACTATGGAACTAACATTGCAAGCCCGCTCAGGATGGACCATTCAACGTCCTTTGTCTGCAGTCAAAGGCGATTGCCATGGAAGATTCCCGAGTCATTCCCAAATCCATCCCAAATCCCTATTATAAAGTTTCGCATTCAACTTCTCTCTCTCTCACACAGCTTCCACCCTGAAGTTGAAACTATCCTTTCAACAAAGTCTTCGGTCTTTCTTTGGTTGTGCTAAACTCAGCAAGTCAGTCAACCCTCCATTTCCCACACAAAATCATGGAAGTAAAGGTAACCCATTACCCATTCTCATGTTTTTTTAGTTTAATTAATTCTTGATGTGATCATTTATGATTTCTTATTCTATCTTCAATGAGATTATGATCATTTATGTATAAGTACTTCAATTAAATCATAACATCTACTTGTTCTTCATTTCAATGGCTTCTTAGTCTATCTTTGCTTCATCATGTCACTGAAACCCAGAAAGATGATTTTGGAAGGAGACAACCCAAATGATTTTGGATGATTAGGTGCTCATGTTGCTATCTTGTTCTTGTTTGGGGGGGTTATGATTGATTTAATTTTTGCTTTTTTTTTTTTTTTTTTTGCAGAAAGTGGTGTTGAAATTGAGCATACATGATGACAAGGGCAAGCAAAAGGCCATGAAAGCAGTCTCTTGCCTTCCAGGTATGGTACTAATATTTTCCCTCCCTCCCCTGTTCCCCTGTTTTTCTTAGCTCTTCCCCTGTTCCAATGAACAAATTTGCCGTTGTTAGAGGATAAATCTATTCCAGGGCCTTCAACCATCAGCTTAAATTTTTGGTTGCGTTGGTTTTTGAACATGATATCAGAGCTTTTTTCGATAAGACGTCTTAAGTTTGAATCTCAGCAGCCCTTATATTGATTTATTGCGTAAGGCAACCAAGGTAGGGAGAGCCTTTGCAGCATTCACGCTTCAAGCCTAAAGAGCATTCGCGTTATGAGAGGGCGTATTAGATGATAAACATATTTCTAACTTTTAACTATCACCTTAAACTTTTGGTTGAGTTGGTCTTTGAATAGTCTTGATTTTATTGTTGAATTCAACATGTTCTACAAAAATATATATATTTGTTTTTGTCGAATTATTGATAAGCCACGTAAAGAGCTAAGACTATTGGATGAAATCAAGCATACTAACAAATTAGATAATCAAACAACATAAGATAGTATCGAACGTCAAAGAAATCAACAAGGGCTAGTTTGTACCGGGCACCTAAAGAAAGATATAGGAAATGGTTCTTGAGTATGATATTTTGATAAGATTGTAGAGACAGTTCTTGAATATCGTATTTGTACCGGGATGTCAAAAAAACTATTTTTTCAACTATGTTGTAATAACTTATCTTGAGATTTTAACAATAGTTATAAGAATTTGGTTGAAAGGGTTCTTCAGTGTTATATTAAAGTCTTTGCATATGTACATTTTAGGTCTAGAAAGTATTTGTATGAAAAAATGTTAATATATACTACAAACTATATTCTAAAATTTTAACCATCAGTTTAAACTTTTATTTAAGATGATTTCATAGTTATATTCAATAAGGAATATGTATATTTGAGTCGGTGGTTGTTCTGCCTGTGCTACGAAATTCAAAGAAAAAGTAAACTATCTGAAAGTATGAAAGAAAAAGGGGTTAGCTGGATTATAGTAGGTATATGTCAAAAAGGGTTACAATTTATGATCCGTGAAAGTTAATCCCATCACCTAGTCATTCAAGAAGTTATTTTTTAAGATTTAGCTAGTTTTTATGCATTACAGCTGTGTTGATATTTTGTACACTATATTGTTTACTTGTTTTTTCGATTATTTAGATGGACAGTTACTACACAGTTTAAAAAGACAGTTAATATATTTTATAGGTTATGAATTACAAACAAATAAATCCATATAGATCGCTAGTTCAATATAAAATATTATTTACTTATGTAGTTGATTCTTATCAAAATAACAGCTTTAATGAATTCTTTTTTGGGGGGATTTTCTTTTACCTGATAACTTTAGTATGATTAGTTTTCAAAAGGATTCATGGACCAAAAAAGGTTTTAAAAAGTTCGTCATCATCTTATTCTTCTTTTTCTTATGCCAAGTGAATATGTCACGGATGACATAAGTACTGTTTGAGTATGAAAGTGGGTATTATCCTATATTGATAAAATTCAAAGAATATTGATAGTGAGTGTTGTCCCACATTGATGAAATTAAAGGGTTTGAGCATGTATATAAGCTTATGAGTTACTCCACCCATTGCCAATTGGTTTTGAGATGGAAGCTCATTTAAGTTTGTATGAATAAATTGTTGTTGAAAGTCCAATTAATATAAAATTTAACAAGTACACTTGAGATATTTGGGATTGGCTCATGTGGATCACATCTTTTGTGATAGTACAAGCTAGTTTTAAAATTTAGAACTCCATCACGCAATTTTTCGTCCTACCTTTTTTTTTTTTTTTTTTAATGGAACTATCTTCCTGTTTTTTATTACGTAGTTGCATACAATAAGTAAATCGAAAAGGATAAATAAAACAATAACATCAATTTTTGAACAGAAGACCGACCAACTACCTAATTAAAACATCTCAACTAAATTGAAAAAACAAAAACATGATAGTTTTCTAATTTTTTTTTTTTCTTTGGGTTAATGATTATGCAGGGATTGAATCAATAGCAGTGGACTTGAAGGAGAGCAAAATGACAGTGATAGGAGATGTTGATCCAGTCCAAATTGTAAACAAGCTGAGAAAACAATGGTCTGCTCAAATCCTCACTGTAGGACCCAAAGAGGAGAAAAAGGATGACAAAAAGGATGGCAAAAAAGATGACAAAAAAGAGGAGAAAAAAGATGACAAAAAGGATGACAAAAAGGATGACAATAAAAAGAGTGAAAAGGAGCAACTAGAGGAGCTTGTCAAGGCTTACAAGGCATATAACCCTCCTATTTACTACTATGCCCAAAGCATGGAGGAGAATCCTAATGCTTGTGTCATTTGTTAAGCCACAACAATGAAGGGAAAAAAAGAGGAAAGTCAATCGATTTCTGTCGGAATTTCTGATGAAATTTTTTTACTAAAATGCGTTGCGTAGGAGGAGGATTATTGAATGTGTTGTAATTATATTTGGTATTATCTGTATAGACTACAAAGAATGAATAAATCGATTTTCAAGAGTTGTTTTCGGGGCTGCCTTGTGTATGGATAAGGCTTAAGAAATACGATGCACTCTGTTTTTAAATGGCAACAGAAGGGTTTTGGGATTTTTTTTTTTTGGGGTTTTTTTTTTTCCAAAGAGGGAGGTGTAAGTTAATTTTTGCTAATGATGGGATTTGAATCCTGACCTTCCATTTGGAAGGTTTAAAATTTTTGGAATGTGATTGCTGGGATTTTTTATTTTTTTTGGATCGTCTTCCCTGAGGGTTCCATAACTACAGTTGAAAATGACAGTGAACCCACTTGACAATTGTGTGTTCTAGGAAGCAGATAAAATTATTGATTGAATGGGATGTGTGATTTGCAACTTGCATAAGATATCAATTTTAAATGAATACTTATCTAATCATTCAAAATTAATGGCAAATATAATAAATATTCCGTATTCGTATGTTACTATCAATCAATTCAACTAATAAGGTATTTGAGAGTTGTCATCGAAAATATGATTATTTTTTTGGGGGGGTGGAGTGTTTAATGAAAGATAAACTCAAGGTATGAATTTGAATCCTACTCATACCAATTTTTGAACCTCGAATAATTATATGTAGAAAATTGTTTTTTTCCCAAAGTAAGGTCTCGTACACAGGTCTGTGGGATACCTAATACCATTTTTGCAGACATGACATGTAGTGTTTGCAGAAACATGTAAAGTTTATAAAATTTTGTAAGAATAAGCTCGTTAAGGTCATGTTTACTTCAACTTATTCTTTTAAAAATAAGTAATAGAATAAGTTCAACTCAGTTTAATTCAATTCAATAAACCTATGTTCAGTTCGGTGTAATTAAGTTCAGTTCAACAAAATTTAGTTTAGAACTCAACTAAAATAATTTCAGTTCAGCCAAAAAAAAGGTCTAGTTCAATCTAACAAAAATAAATTCACTTCGGTATAAAAAAGTTCAATTCAATTCGTATAACTTCAGGCGTTCAACTCAAACAAGTTCAACAAAAACAAGTTGAAAAAAATGTCATATCGCCCATAACTTTAACTTCTCGCTATCAATTTGCCACTAATATTTAGGTCTTTAGCTTAACCAACAATATTGAGAGCAAGAACACCACCAAATCCAACTGCCACAATAATACAATATTAGTGTAATGGAATAGTGCAGCTTGCATCAACAAATGGTGCTTAGTCTGAAGAGACCTAACTAATACTAATACGTATCTTACAAAGGGAAGCCACGTTTGAAGTTGTTTTGTTGAATAGACCATTAGTACAACGCTGGAAAAATATATTATCAAGTTAAGAATTATTATAATCCAAATAGAGGTGGGTAACAGACTGAGTACCTGTGAGGTTAGGTGGATAGGCCCATTGCCAATAAGCATATTTTGAGTTGGTACACAAATGGGATCCCCAAAAGATGCCTTTGGACTGTGTCAATAGTAGGTCGGCTCATTAAGAAATATTAATAGGCCGGACCAAGTCGACCTATTAACAGCCTATTTAGTGACCCATTATTAGCCTATTTAGTGACCCATTATTTTTTCAACCTACTTGACACACTAGTTTACATGTTTTAATTAGTTAATCTTATTACCAACACTTTATACATAATAATTATTATTATACATAATTTTTTTGTGCAAGTTTGTTCGATTTTAACACAGGCCAGAAGCAGGTCGAAAAGGGACCGACTCGATCTGACCAATTTATTTATACAAAGGGTCCGACCTGACCCAAATGGTTAACGGGTCAACCATGACCTGACCCACTCTACTTTGTAAACTGACTGGTCATAATCTGACCCTACCCGATCCATTGTCTACTCCTAAATACAACTGATAGGTCAGGTGAACTATTTCTGTCATCTTGATCCGAGGGGGACTATTTTTGTTATCACGTAGTTCTTGCAACATATACAACATCACCTTTTGAGATCAAAAATGTACGGTCAAAATATTAAGAGATAAATGATTGATCGTTTTTTTTAATTTAACCTCTTTTTCTCTTTTGATCATTAGTTGCTAAAAAAAGCTAAATATAACAAAGCTCAGCAAATGCTAACAAGAAACGCGCCAAAAGAAAAGAAAAGAAAAGAAAAGTCTAACTAGTTAAAATACAACCATTTACTGTGCAGAATTAGCCACAGTAAATTTGAAAGGCAGCCTCACCTTAACGAACAACAATACTTATTTCAAACCAAAAAATGTTATTGGAGACATCTGAATTAACCAAACTCCTCTTCTTAAGGAGTTAAGGGCCTGTTTGGTTAGGAAAAAAGGAATGGGACTTGATACCTTTAGATATCAAGTTTCCATGCCTATTGTTTGGTTTGGAAAATAAGGGTACGTGACTTGATTCCTTTAGGTATCAAATCCCCCCCATTTTTCAGCAACTTGATTCCCCCCACTTTACGCGAGGTTTCAAGTCCCATACCTGAGGGGAATCAAGAGGCACCTCCAAACCCTAGAAAGAGAGAGAGAACGAGAGGAGAGAGAAGCAAGGAGGTGAGATCCACCGGCAGTCGGTGACAATAGGACGCCGGAAACCTTCACCTCATGTCGGCGACAACAGTAGCGACCTCCAGCCAGGTTTGTTTTGCTTTCGTTCTAGATTCCCCTGTGAGAATTCATTCTAAACTCGCCTCCCCTGTCAAATTCGCCTAAGACTTCGAACCTGCCATGGCTGGAAATTTTCGATCTGCTTCCCTTCCCCCATAATTTCAGTTCGTTTTGCTGGTTTGCCCCCCCATGAGTTTGGTTCGTTCATGTGTTCCCCTCCCCCAGAAATTTGGTCCTCTCCCTCCCTAAAAGCGCTGGATTTGTTTTCCCCTTCCCATATTTTCGAAATTTTGGGCAGCCTTAGGCGTTTGGTCGACTGGTTAATGCTCATGGTTGATGCTATTTTCATGGTTAATGTGCTTTCCTGGTTGATGCTTTCATGGTTGATGGATGTTATTATGCTATTTTGCACCTGACATATTACAATTCCTCAAGAAGTTTGTAACAATTTGGTGTGATGGATAGCTTGAATGATGCCTAGCTTGAATGGCAGATTACAATACCAAAAAGGATTACATAACATTTTGTTTCCATTGGTTTTCTAGCTTGAATGTTGGCTAGCTTCTGTTTAATATCATTATTTCATATGTTCATGTTCATATGTGTTACATGGTGAAATTAGCTTAGTTTAGATTATAATTTGAGTGAAACTTGAAGTTCAAAATAGTTATATTTCTTTATGATTTGGACAGAAATTCCTCCATCTCATCAGCTCTTCTTATAAGGAAGAGGAAGAAGATGCAATTGGAATTACTCATTACAATTGTGGTTGTTTTAAATGTCCTAATGTTGCTAATTTTTATATGGTCTATGATGGGTGAGCTTATTCACAAGGCACAACGATTGAAATATACAAAGAGGGACAAAAAACGTCGTAGGTTGAACAATTTGAATGCACTAATTACAGAGAGTGATGTTGGTTGTAGAAGTGAACTTCGTATGAATAGGCACACTTTCTATATTCTTTGTGAGATGGTTAGAGATATTGGGGGCTTGACTGGAAGTAGAAATATGTCCACAGAAGAAATAGTGGCAATGTTTTTATATACGTTGTCTCATAAATTCAAAAATAGGACAGTTGGCAAATATTTTGTTCGAAGTGGAGAAACTGTTAGTAGAAATTTTCATCGTTGTCTTCTTGCGGTTCTAAAATTGCATAAGCACTTGCTCAAAAAGCCTACACCCATTATGAAGACTGCGAAGACAATCGATGGAAATATTTTAAGGTAATGCCAAACTACTTCATTTTTTCATAATAAACTTAATAATAATGTTAATAAGAATATTAATTGATGTTACTTTACTTTGTAGAATTGCCTAGGTGCCTTAGATGATACTTACATTAGTGCTCATGTTCCCAATCAAGATAAACTAAAGTACAGGACCCGGAAAGGTACTATTGCCATAAATGTACTTGGTGCATGTACACCTAATATGGAATTCACATATGTACTGCCGGGTTGGGAAGGATCCGCACATGATGGCCATGTCCTTCGAGATGCAATTTCTAGGTCTAATGGTTTAAAGGTTCCTCAAGGTAATAATTTAGGGCATATAATAATTCAATAATCATTTTCTCCTTGAATTCATAAGTAACTCTTGGTTTGTTATTTGCCAAGGTCCATATTATTTGGTAGATACCGGATATACTAATTGTGAGAGATTTCTTGCACCATACAGAGGCCATCGATACCACTTGAGAGAGTGGGGTGACCGACGACCATTAAGCGCAGAAGAGTATTTCAATATAAAACATTCTAAAGCTAGGAATGCAATAGAGCGATGCTTCGGATTATTAAAAGGAAGATGGGCCATTCTTAGATGTGCTTCATTTTTTTCAATACGCACCCAGGGTCGTATTGTATTAGCATGTGTTCTATTACATAATCTAATTCGAAAATATATGCCAACTGATCATGTGGTGCCTGAGGATTATGAGGATGAAAAGGAAGAAGATGGAGATAATGGTGAAGATGATGATGAGGATACAGCTGATGAAGTTGAATACACCACGCACATTGAGTCATCTGATGCTTGGACTACTTTTCGAAATACATTTGCCCAGACAATGTTTAATAATTGGCGAGTTAGGTCAAATAGGAATGGATGATGCTTATATAGTGCCAATGACTAGTATTCATTTGTTGTATTTGTTGTGGTGTATGATGCTTTGTTGAGATGGTTTGTTGTGTTTTCATGAATAATGTTTAATTGAATTGGTTGTGTTTGTTTTGATGTGTGATGTTATAAGTCATAATATTGTACTTTTTATGGCGTAACGTCATAAAGTTACCCAAAATTGTTATGTTTCTCTATTACATAAGATGGATAGCCAAAGTCAAGGTGGACGCAAGATGGATATACGCCAAGGTGGAAGCAAGATGGATATTAGCCAAGGCTCTCAAAGTGGAAGAGGAAAAAATAAGCGCTTGTGGACAAGGGATGAGGAAGGGGCTCTTGTTCATAGCTTGTTGGAGTTAAGTGCCAATCCTCTTTGGAAGGCCGAGGGAAATTTCAAAGGTGGGTTTTTAGCGAAGTTGGAAAGTATGCCAAATGAGAAATTTCCTAGTTGTGGCCTAAAGGCATATCCTCATATTGATTCAAAGACCAAGTGGTTTAGAGACAAGTATAATGTGATAACTGAGATGCTTCGCACCTCCGGCTCCAGTGGGGATGATACAACAAATATTATCAAGTGTGAAAGGCAATCATATGAAGACCTTTGTAAGGTAAATGCCCTACCATTTCTACTAATTGGTCTCATATTGGTTGTCTTTTACTATTACTTTCATATGCACTTTGTCATTTGTGACTTGTGTAATTATTTTGTAGAAATTTAAAAATGGCAAAGGATTATGGGGAGTGCCTTTTCCCTACCTTGATGAATTGGACAAGGTATTTGGTCCCGATAGAGCAAATGGAGCTGCATCAGAGAACTTTGAAGAAGCTGTGAATGGCCTACAAAATGAGACCATTGAATTGGACAAGGATGAAGAAAATGATGAGGAAGAGGAGGAAGGTGAATGAGTTCAATCGACTCGAGCAACTCCAAAAAATTCAAAGAAGGCAAGAAAAGAACCAAATCCAAAGGGCAAAGGAAAGTAGAAGGCGTCACAAAGTGAGATTGTGGACTTAACTTCATCTTTTAATAATGTTTCTTCTAACTTGACTGGTTTCATGAATGACATGAATTCTCATCTTTCGAACATTGCGAGTGCTTTATGCACTACTCAACAACATGAGCAAGCACTTATGAATCGTGAAATGAAGCTTGATGATCCAAAAAAGTGCTTGTTTCAAGAAGTGATGAACATCCTTGGTCTTACCAAAGATGAAGCAATGAAGGCGGTCAATAAGTTGGCATGTGACTCAAGTGTTCTTCCCATCTTTTACCAATGCCCGGAGGAGTGGAAGAAGGATTGGATTCTCAACATTATTCATCCACCATTCATGGGTTGAGATGCGATAATTACTTTGTTATGGATGTCACCTTTATGTTCTCAATTGTCATTTTAAATTGTAAGGTGAACATGAACCATAGTCTGTGGTATTTTGGATGTGGATGTCATATTCTACGTTTATTATAGAAGATGAACATAAACCTAATTTGTGGTGGTTTTGGAATTTGATGTTTATGGGTGTTGATGTCAATTTGTGGTAATGAATGTGGAGCTCATTTTGACAATTTTGTATTTGGATACTACGTAGCTAACTTGGAACATGTTATTAAGCACATACCGGTGAAGCTTATGTTCATGTTATGAAAGTAATGCTTTGTCTTTTCGAAAGTTTTTTTTTTGGGTTTTGGGTTGAAAGTAGCATGTTACGATGATAAAAGTTCATGAGTATCAATTATCACTATGAATTAGGTGCAACTCTTGTAAATTGTGAATATTAGCAATGTGAAAAATAAATATTAATGTTTTTCATGCTAAATTGGTTACGAATTAAAATTAATTAATTAAAAAAGAAGCATACAAAAGGCTTGTTATATCAAAATAAAATGAGTTTATGAACATGGTTTTTTAGTACATTAATATCAACAACAAAAAAATTAAAAAAATAACAATAGTTATATTGAATACAGTAAAAAGTCATATTTGATTCCATTCCATAACTGAACCAAACAACAGAAACGGAATTCTGATTCCATTTCTGTTCTGAAACAAACATCTGATTTTATGAATCAAGTTTCATTCCCATTTCTTCAGGTATCATTCCTGATTCCATTCCATTCCAGGTTTGATGAACCAAACAGGCCCTAAGAGTACAATGAGATACCAATTTTCTTGTCCAGTTACAAAACTACTTCTATCGTCTTGCTTCTAAGTGAAAAGAAAAATTGTTCACTGCACTGAGGTGTAACTAAGTAACCAAAGGATACGAGAAAGGGTCTAAACTAAATAAACAAACATTTTTGGGGCAAATTGGACATGCATTAATATAAGTAGAATTTTGACATCAACGTCTCATGTCCAATCTATTTTGGAATCGACATCTCTAAGGGTACAGATGCCTGAAAAGATAATGCTACCTACATCTTGATCTCTCCAAACTCCGTAAAAGCGGGATCTATGCTAGAAGTTATTGTCGATATATATTTCTGTCCTTTTTCTTCTTATTAAGGGCCTGCTCTTTTCGTTGGTAAATTGGAGTTGCTAAAAGGATGAAGTTGGTTGAGGTAGGTTGAAATTGGTATTTTTTATTGAAGTAGGTTGAAGTGGATTGAAATGGGTTGAAATTGGTTGAAGTGGGTTAAAGTTGATATATTTTTAAAAGTTGGTTAAAATAGTGAGAATAAAATTTTGAAGGAGGTAGGTTGAAGGGAGTTAAAGTTGATTGAAGTGAGTATTTTTTATTGAAGTAGGTTAAAATTGACTGAAGTAGATTAAAGTTAGTTGAAGTTAGTAAATTGAAGAAGAGCAACAAAAGAAAACAGGCCCTAAGGAGCTATCGACTATCATGTTGTCTGAAGAAAGGACCTATCATTAATTTCAGAAAGCAAACTCGCCTTATTCTCACATGCCCCCACCAAAACGGGTTGAAAGTTTCAATTCATAAAGCAGTTGAATGAGTTAATTACCTAACTCACATCAAGATATAAATATTAAATGCCCTATTTGTTTTCTTGTTTATTTGCTCGAACTAACACATTTGATGCCTTTATAATTGAGAGATACTATCGTATTGCCGCCATTTTTGTTGTCTTCCCCTTCAGTGTTTGTCTGTCTTGCTAAAATTCAAAGGGTTTGGTAGGCTGCTTTGATTGGTTGGCCAAAATACTAATTAAATACGCGTAAATGTAGTAGTTGTCAAAGTCAGTTTAACCGATGATATTTTAGAAATGTGTCACGGTTATGAATTCAAAATCTGCGTGCAGTATTTGCTGCGTCTCTTTTACATATCCCCTCCCAACCCACAAAACCAAAAAAAAAAAAAAAAGCACTTGTAAATTATTTCAAAAAAGTGTATTTCAAACGATAACAATAGGTTGAGTTAGTTAAATATAACTGGTAAAATCTTTAAGAGGTGTTCTTGAATACGTGGATTCTAAACTTCTAATCATGACTACCTGTTTGCACCTTCCTTTCATCCCCGTCCTGCCCGACCCCCAAAAAAAACGGAAGAAGGAAAAGGATGTTTGATGGCAAGTTGGCAGTAAGGGACAGAACCAGGTATGATATTAAGACAGTTGGGAGCCTTCATAGGTGATGCAGATTGAATTATAACAATAGAATTTTCAAAGCTTGAAGAATTGAAATAAATTTGAAGATTAGAACTTGTAATCTCTTGATTTCATTCATATAAATTTAGCAAAATACAATCAACAAGAACATAATGAATTTAATTGGTGATTTCTGTCACTATATGTTACCCCAAAAAAGGGAAAACCAAAGCATTTCGCTCTTCAAATTCCCTATACATAAGCAACATGACAGAATTCACGTAAATATATGTGACCAAGATCTAAGATCGATCTTAATTATTCGGATAATTATACACTTAACTATCCTGTGTTAGAGACATTCGACATGAAATGACTGTCTTGGCACGAACTAAGTTGCACGAACGAGGGGTGACTGAGGCATGGGCGAGTGAGGGGATCCAATTTGTGGAATTCCCATGAAATCATCGAGCCTTCGAGATGATAATCGGAGTTGCAAGTTGGTTTGCCAGCATTTTCTCTTTCCAGCAGCCTTGTTGGGCATATCCTTTTTGGCTGCTAAGGCCCTAATGCGCCTTAAGGCCACATCCATGGTCTCATCATCCATGTTAGCAATGCAAACCCTGAACCACCCTGGCTCGGAGCAATGGAAGGATGATCCAGCAGACACATTGATCTTCACCTCACTGATGATTACGTGCCATAGGGCTAGCTCTGCCTCCACCGTTGGATCTTTGAGGAGGTGGCGCAAATCCATCCATACAAAAAGACCGGCATTGCTGGCCAAGCAAGGGATTCCTACTTGTTTAAGCCGCCCAGTGAAGACACTGTGCCTTGCTGCTAGCCTTTGGCTACTCTCAGCTAAAAACCTATCCACAAACTCCTCATCTGATAGCATTGAGGCTATGAGCCTTTGTGTTTGGGTTGAAACAAGGCCAAAGCTAGACATTTTCCTAGCACAATGGACCACATCATCGTTGTAGGAGTACACAATCCCGACCCTGAAGCCAGGGAACCCTAAGTCTTTCGAGAGGCTGTAGACGACATGGATGAGATCCGGGTTGCAGTCTTGGTTGGTCATGATCTCGGAGATGCTTATAAAACTCGGTTGCTTAAAGACTGTGGCTCCATATATCTCATCACATACTAAGTGGATGTTCTTCTCTTGGGTGAAGGCTAATATGCTAGTTAAGGTGTCTTTGTCCATGACTGTGCCTAGGGGGTTTGAAGGGTTTGTGATGAGCACACCCTTTACTCTAATGTTAGCCTCTTGGGCCCTTTCGTATGCTTCTTCCAAGGCTGATCTTGTGACCTCGTAATTGTTAGAGCTATGGCATTGAACTGGGACAATTTGTAGCCCTGTTCTCCATCTCAAATCTCGATCGAATCTGCAAAAGTTTAAGCAAATCCAGCATTAGCTAACCCAAATAATTTGGAAAGACTAAATGCTAAACTATATTACTATCATCTACAGTTTCTATTTTCATGCAGTTATTACATATGTAACAGTCTCTCTGTATTTACTATTTACGATAAGACGACATACATCTGACCCACCAACACCTAGGTTATGAACTATTTGTCTGGATATGGATATGAGGGTGACAAGAATTCTAAACCAGCTTCACATCTAAAGATGACGTCACACATGACAACCATGACCCAAACGGATCCCACAACAGAAAGAGTCTAGGGAGATTTAAACCTATAGGACTCCGACTCAATAATTAAAGCCGGTCCTAATGAAATAAGAGAGAGAATGCGAAAAGAAGAGTCAAGCAAGTGGTCACATACCCAGGATAGTAAGGAGCAGGAACCAAGAAGGCATCACCAGGATCAGCTAAGCAAAATGTCACGAGCTCATGAGCTCCTGTGGCTCCCCCACTCATTACTATTCTGTCCGGATCAAATTTAACTCTATCTCCTCTCACTTTCTCCATAAATCTTGCCACAGCCTGTCAATTTACACATAAATGTAAATACAGTTTAGTCATTGCTACAAAATTTTCATATAAATTTGAACACTTTTTTTTTTTGGTTTTTTTGAGGCTGAGGAATTTGGAATGTACCTTTCTGAACTCTGCCAAGCCATGATAATCCTGAAAAAGGGCAATGTCTTGGAAGCTGTCTACTCCTTCAACAGTGCATATTGAAGCAGCTGGGTTCTTCAAAATCCAATCTTTCACCACATCAAAACAAAGCTGCAAAAATAAAGAAACCCAGATGTCATTGTGGTCCAAATTGTTGAAAAAACAGAGAGATTAATTTGATTGATTAATGATAATCATGATCTGTGATTAATCTCTTACCTGATTTTCTGCAAGACCCATCTGGATAACCCCATTGGGATTGTTGATAGGGTGAAAAGGGTTATTTGCATATGCCTTCCACCCATCAAAATAGGCTGATTCTTCCCCATGTCCATTCCCTGTTGCCATTTTTGACAGCATTTCTCGTGCCGTTTTTTACCCACTTGACAAATTTAACCCCTCAAAAATCAAAAACCCTTGAAAGTTTTCTTGACAGATTGACGAAACTGTGATGTATGATTCAAAGTTATATTAAAAACCCAATAAAGTTTTCTTGAAAGATTGAAGAAAAGGGTTGAAGGAAGTGTGTATATATACGAGGGTTTGCAACTGAGAAACTGAAAATACTATGATGTCTGATTCAAAGGCATGTGGGAAATAGCCGGAGTTTGGAAGATTTGCTGAGAATTTTTCTGGCAATTGATGGTTAAGCAGTTGGTGTAGATTGTTGAATTAGCTACTCCCCAATCCTATGTCTATATATACTGCAAAATAAGGACGAAGTTTCTCATGTGGGGACTAAAGAAAGATAAAAATAAAAAAGAAACAGAGAATTTTGAACTGAGGTTGGGGGGGGGGGGGCCAAAGGG